>OX579653.1:15346040-15808278 GCA_951230895.1 Carpatolechia fugitivella | reverse complement strand
CTGATTCTTTCTTACGTGAATTCTACAAAAATTAAAAGAAAATTTCAAATAATAACAACAAAGTAAAATAAAAAACAGTATGATGAAAATTTTACAAACAATTAATAGTGAACAATATTGCCATATAGCAATGAGATAAAATACTATCTTTCCTAATTTTTAACTGACTGTGGCGATGTGCAAACCATACCAAGCTAAGAATAATAAAACATTTTACAAACCTGTAGTTGATTCTGTTGCTGCTGTTGCTGCTGCTGCTGCTGTTGGGCCTGCAATTGCTGCTGTTCCTTTCTCTTCTGCCTCTTTTCCTCGAGCTCCTTCTGGATCTTGTATATTTTCTCGGCTAGTAGATGGTAGTACTCGGAGCGGGTGCTGGCCATCTCGTACATGTCGCCCTCCACCTTTCTCGCGTAGGCCACTAGGTTATGCATTCGTTTGTCTAGCATGGCGGTAGGATCCGGCGTCGGGAAGATAGCTTGCACCCTAAACGTAAAATAAACAATTACTATCCATCATCGAATAGATATTTTTTTCTGGTACAGGCATTTATTTCTATCTATGCTCAAAAGGAAAATCCAAATAGCGCTGTAAATTTTTATGCTTTACAGAAAATAATCTATTTTGTATTCTACTTTGCAATATTAATATTTGCACTTTACTGTAAAATTACATTTGTAGTAAAAAGAAGGCGTATTTCGCCGACATCCCAGATACAGAAATTCTAAAAGAGGTACTTATGCATTTTTGCAATAGTTTATGTAAAGAAATTATTATCATGTCTGTACCAACATGACTTGATTTGTAAAAAAAAATGTTTTTGTTCGTCTTCGGTGTTGATGATCATTAACATAATTTCAGTCTGCTGATGTCCACTGCTGGAAAGACTTTTCACCATGAGCCTGCTCGGCCCGCATCCAGTGGCTTCCCGTGACCTGATAGCTCGTCTGCGAGGAATACTCACAGTTTATGAACAAGGTGGTTTCTGAGATCGGCTGTTATAGACTGGTGCCACTCCTTCGTTCCGGACGCGGGGTTGGCCGTCACGCCGCCGCCGGGCAGCTGCAGCGCGCCGCTGCCCATCTGCACACACAACTTCAACATTTCATTTCATATTTTAATATTCAAGATACCGATCTTGATTAACTTCTTTCCGACTATTATAGAAAAAGAATAAGGACCTAATCAAATCAATTCAAAAATTATTCATTTCCATAGGATGTTATTACATCACTTAGTTCCGTCATTGCATTTTTTTGGGTGAGTTCACTAACACAATGGCGGAATCTGTGGAGAAGAGCTTGAATATAAGACTAAAAGGCCAGCTAGCGTGTAGATCGAATAAAAAATTGACTTTTTGTGAGACATTGTAGAAAGCTGAAGCATTTGATAAATTATTGTCAAACATTTTTCACAGGTTTTATTGATGGAGGTTTGCGTATGTGTAGTGAAATACTGACCAGCTGCTGCTGCCCTTGCTGCAAGTCCTGTTGAAACAGCTGCGGCATGTTGGACGTGGGCGCCACGTCGCTCAGGCCGGGAGGGCGCGTGCCCACGCCCACCCCGCCCACCATGCGCGTGAGCTGCGCGCGGGGAAACCCGCCCACGCCCACGTTCACGCCCATGCCCGACACCGACGTAGGGCACGCGATGCCGAGGGCTTCGTACGCGCGCTGCGAACGATACTTTGTTAGATCACACCAAGAAGAATTATCGATGGATGGATGTTTAGTAATAAAATGCCGCCATATTAATAGGGAATATGCATATTTTTTTTTAATTCATTAATCGAAATATTTCAAGTACCAGATAAACACATAAAAAATATTTTTTCAAATATCTTGCTCAGAAACAAAGTTATAAGGCTTCAAAGTTGATGGTTAGACAGAGAGGTCCGACATGACCATTGACGTCATTGGTCATGCGGGCCATACATCCGCCATAGAAAATTTTGTTTTCGTTGATGATGAAAAGAGGGACAGATATATTTGTTTAATAATGCTGTATTTAGTATGTTTTTCGATCAATTTCGATAATTCTGTTTTGACTGTCAGTATTCTATTTTTGTATACTTTCAGATGAACTATGAAAAAAAAAACAATATTTTTTTTATGCATGTTCCCTATTGAAAATTTTAATATAGTAACGCGATGCATAAATTCTTCGGTTTTGAGTTTCCTTGCGCATTACCGCGTATTAAGTTCTTCATATATTTTTTACAAGTTAAAATTATCCATTTTAAATTATAGAACTAACACTCACATCGTTGGCATATCAAAATTCATAATTGACAACATGCTTAAAAAAACCTAACAAAAGCTAAAACATTCCAACGCTTACCTTCATATCGGCGCCTTGCGTACTAGGCACGGTGGGTTGCGGCGGCGCGGGCGCGTTGTTGGACAGTTGGTTGACGGCGCCCATGCCCCCGGGCGCGGCGTTGCCCACGCCCACACTGCCCACGTTCACGCCCACACCCACGCCCGCTCCCGCACCGACGACGCCTGAGTTTGCGTGGGATACCGCAGCTGCTAAAGGAGATATGACACGTTCATCATTCGTGTCAATAACCGACTGGATCTCGATTAATTGATAGGGTAAAGTTATAAATTATTAGAAAATAATTGTTTGGCCAAAGCTAGGAATGATTGGTTGTAAAAACACAGAAGATGAAGATGATTTGACTGCGGCTAGAAATGATTGGTTTCAAAAACACAGGAAGTGTAATGTAATTACTGACTGGAGCTAGAAATGTTTGGTCGAAGATAGGAATGATTGGTTGCAAAAACACAAGAACTGTATGCGATTGACTAGAACTAGAAATTATTGGTTTCAAAAACAATGATTAGGTAAAATTTAATAGGGTGACCTTAACGCACTGTATGTTGCTGGATTTTTTAAGAAAAAACTTTGAAGCTGTTTTGAAAATCTAAAATATGTAATAGTGTGTGTGTAGTGTGTGTAATAGTGTGTGTATGTGTATGTGTGTGGTATAAACTTACCATTCATATTATTTGTTCTAGTTCTGTCCGCTTGTTTGAGAGGTAAGCAGACCGGGCAGTCATTTTTATTACAATGTTTCCAATGATTAATGATTTGTCTCGATGAAGAGCAGTGAGGAACGCCACAGTTTTTTCCCGCCTGAAATAACACAAACATGTTACACACTGGCAAAAAAAAAGTCGCTGATCACATTGGCAAAAAAAAATGCTACGGAAGTTTATTAAAATATTTAAACAAATGTATTATAAAACATCTTTACCAATATGACAACACTAGATAAATTACTATTGGCTCTGTTACCAAAGAATGTATTTTTATTTATCGTATGGCATACATATTACACATTGGTTATAATGAACTTAAAATTGCATTTCCGCAGATATGAACTCGCGTCCTTAGTCAGGGTTTTGAAATCCTCAACTGGTCCCTTATATCTGATGATAAGACACTCAAATACCATGTGGTGTATGGTCTGTTTCGGATCTCCGCACTCGCACGCAGCCGATTCGCTCCGACTGCCACAGGTATGCACAGTTGCCAACACCAGTTCTTATGCCGTTCAGCATTGACCAAATTTGTCGGCATTCATCAAACCCTTTGGGCCGCTCCTGTGTGCTAAACTCAAAGATGGTATCGTCCACATTGTTTCTGGGCTTCTCATTTTTCCAACAACACTTGGCTGTCCCTCCATGTCGGATTGTGCGTATGAAAGACTTTGGCTGGTGGGTTTCGGGATTTAAGTCGGCTGATTCTAAGGTCATCCAGGTCTTCGTGGATAGACAGCAGTGTATTGTTGGATATTTTGATAAATTCCCGTTCCAGGCATTTCTGTCTGCGAATGTCAGATGGTGCAATGTTGCTTAGGGCCGGCAACCAGTAGGTAGGCGTTGGCATAATGCAACCCGAAATGATTCGCATGGTGTCGTAAGCTCTCGGTCTACTCTGGCAACGTGCGCACTGTTCACCCATTCAGGCGCACAGTATTCGGGCGTCGAGTAAACGAGAGCCATAGCTGTGGTCTTTAGACAGGCGGCGCTGGCGTCCCATGACGTTCCTGAGCTTCTGGACGATGTTGTTCCTGGTTTCAACTTTCCAGACAACTTATCAAGATGGTTCTTATACGTCAGGCTCCTATCAAGAGTTACGCAGAGGTATTTCGGGCAAAAATTATGACGTAGAACTGTGCCTCTAAACCTAACCTCCAGTTGCTCTTTCGCCAACCTATTTGACAGATGGAAACAACAGACTTCTGTCTTGCTGGCATTTGGGCATAGGCGCCAGTGCTGGAAATATTCGTCCACTGCCTCCAGGTCCCTCTCCAAAATAGCCTCCGCTGCTTCCATACTTTCGGTGTGAATTACTAAAGCCAGATCATCAGGCCCGGTTTTCACCAAAGCGGAGAGGAGAGATGTGTTGAGATGTGCTGCGAAGCTGGCAGGCTATTTCCACCAAAGCGGAGAGGAGATGTGAGCTGTGCGTAGCGGCGAAGCGCGGGCAGAAGGCAGCGGGGCGGGGAGCGGGAGCGCGGGCGCCGTCGCGGTGAGCGACATGCGCGCCGCCCGGCTACACACAATGTGTGCCGAGCTAAGATGTCATCTTAGCTCGGCCGCGCCCCGCTTGCTATAGAAAAATTAGACATCTCCTCTCCGCTCCGCTTGATCCATTTCCACTGAAGCTAAGAGGAGATGTGGAAATAACGAAATCTGATTGGTTATTCAAACACATCTCCTCTCCTCTCCGCTTTGGTGGAAACCGGGCCTCAGCCAGCATAGCCGAACTTTCGCGAGGTCGTGACAGGTAGGTCATGGATGTAAAGATTGAAGAGCAGGGGAGCGAGTACAGATCCTTGGGGCAGGCCTTTGTTAAAGACCCTTACTTTACTTGATTGTTGGCTCAGATAAACCTGGGACGGTTGGTTTGTGAAGGCATCCTCCACTAATCTAAATATTTTTAAGCATGGCATAGCTTTCAGGAGTTTATACAAACTGACTCTGTCGCCATACGGTGTAATTTTATCTCTTCTTTATCTATATTGCAGCGATTAAATCTATAAAACTGCAATAGATTTTGTTCTTGATTGGAAACCGGCCTCGATATGTGTTGTGAGGACGAGGACTTGATCGCAACAGTTCCGTTTAGGGCTTGTTCATTTCCTCGACTGTTCGTTCCCATTTAACCTGACGGGCTTCGTCCAAAGACCTTATCAGTTTGTGTGCCGTATTTCTGTCGGCCGATTCCTGGAACTCCTCCCAAAGCTCCCCCTGGTCTCACTGTTCCAACTAGGGACATGCTGTTTCCTATATCCTCGAGGAATGCACTGTTTTGGTGTACGAGATAATCAGCTTTATAAAACGATCGTAATTTTCCGTTACGGGTTTGATCCATCTGATTCTCTCGTCCAGTTTTTGTGCATATTGGTTCCAGTCTGCTTTTTGGACATTTCATCCCTGGGTAAGATTGGACCAGAGGGATTTCTGTTATAGTTTCCAGAAGAATAGACCTATTCTTCAGCACCAACCGGTGCTGGCTATTCGGGAAATAATTGAGAATCGACTTCTTTACAGGCACCAGGAGATCGTCCTGCTCCTTTGAAGTGAAGACCAGGTCGGGGTTATATTCCCTGCCCCATCGAGCAGATTTGAAAAAGCCTTTGATTACGAAATCAAAGGCTTTTTCAAATTTGAATGGGCGGAAAATTTGTTTTGTCCGCCCATTCCACAATATCTTTGCCATTCTCATCGATGTCTTTGTAGCCCCAGGAGGTATGCTGGCTATTGAAGTCTCCCATATATACGGAGGGGTATTGCAGCTCTGGTAGTGTTGGCTTTGGCCATCGGCTTTTCGGCGGTTTGTAAATATTAGCTATCTTAGTTTCGCCTATCTCAATTACGGTCGTGGCAATGTTCTCAAGATCTGTGTTATTGGAGTTAACAAAAGTGCTTTGTGCGGTTGAGTGGTGGACGTACGTTGCGGTGCCATATTTAGCGTGGTATGTGGCTGCCACCGTATCCAGCGAGATCCCCTCTGCGAGTAAGCTGTATTTCATCTACAGTGAATGGAGTGAATGGAAGATTGAACAGTGTTGCCAATTATGTCTGTCTGTCACAGTGCCAACAAGTGCACAACAATTTTTTTGTCAACAATTTTTTTTTACCAGATTGAAAATAAGTTATTCGAGTGAGAATCGTAGCTCACCTGACAGGACATCATGTGGTTGAGTACTCCTTTCATGGTCTTGCAGTGCGGGAGCGTACACTGCCACGTCTCGCCGTTCGACTGGGACTCTCTCCGCTGGCATTTGTGCGCGTGAAGTAACAGCACCAGTTGCTGCTGAATCAGCTTCCGCTTCTCTGGGTCGGCGATGGAGCCCGAGGCGGAGGGTTGGGTGGGGGGATTCTGTGAGGCCTGCTGCGTGGCGGCTTGCGGCTGCGACTGTCCGCCGGCGGGCGCGCCCGGGGTCTGCGGGGAGGGCGCGGGGGGGACGGCTTGCGGCGCGGAGGCCCCGGTCTGGTCGCCAGGCGGGCCAAAGCGCACGCCCGAGGGCCTCTGCGCGGGCGGCACGCCGGGGCCCTGCGGCGACTGGCCGTAAGGCGGGTGGTAGGGCGCCAGCGGGTGCCCCCCGCTCGGCGTCTGCATCCGCTGGTGGTGCTGCAAGGTGCTCCGCATACTCGGCGCCTGCATGCCCACCCCCACCCCCACCCCGCCCACTCGCTGGGCCAACGGCCCGTTTTGCATTGGCTGGAAGTAAAATTTCTGTGTCACATAATTACCCTACCTTTATTGAACAGCATATAGAAGTTGTTAACATAGTTATTCTAATTGTAAATATCTGTAGTTTGTGATATCTATTCTATTAGTAATTTTTCACTTTATATCATGTAGTAAACTTTAATTGGTTAAGTGACGAGCAATGATCATTAAGTAGTTAATAATTCTGTATTAAACATAGTTCACAACAACAATAACTTATTTCTCTTTTTGTATTAAAGAAAACCTAATTAACAAAGTGTAATTTATAAACGACTGACGGTGAATAATAGCAACTTAACTGCACGCATTTCTTTTCAATATATATATGGTCATTTATAAAAGTTTTAACAGTTCATTAAAAAATTACCTGTGCATGTGGATGATGGGGCCCTCCATGGTGATTGTTGCCCATGAGCGTAGGCAGCTGTTTGTTTACGTTGTTGATGATGCCGCCGCCAAGCATGCTGGCGCCGGCCATGTTACTATTGGTCACTATCATGTTGCCGCCGACGTTCGCTACGTTCATCCCTCCTACGGACAATTTACTTGTTAATACTTAGTTTAAAGTTAAGTTGAGAAGGACGATAAGACAGTCTGTTCTGTACCTTAACTATGAAATGGCTATATTATTTAAATAACTCTAAAAACGTCATGTTTTGTAGTGATTGAATATTTATAATGTTGGACCAACCACCCACTGGTCCGAGTGTTGGACAGAGAAACGCTAAGAATAATGAAAATTTTCGTATTTAGTAGTCAATAGTTATAATTAACATGGATATGCTAAACTAATGTAATTTCGCGTATTTTGTCGTATTTATAGTTTTATAAAGAGATCAGCAGACACAATCAAAAGTAATATACTACCAGGTAACATCAAAATGTAATACTATTAAACGCTTGCACTGAATAATTTATTTGAAAGCAACATCTTGTACGTTGATATAATTAATAATAGAATTACGACGACACGCATGTATAGGCAGCCTATCTTAGATATGACATGACTATCGCTTATGGGGCCTGAACCTATTTTTAGTAAATAAATAACCTGTACTCACCTTGTACAGAACTCATCGGCATTGTCTGGTGCAGTTGATTTGGATGACTTGTATTTGGCATTAGTTGTGGGTGCATACCACCCATTAGATCCTTGGAAACAGACACATTAGGAGGTGACTGCAATGGACTCTTACTTCCTAAACTTAATCCTAACGGATTGTTGTGGCCCACTAAGCCCTTGTTGCCCTGTGAAAAGACCAGCAGACGAAATAATTTATTAGTATAAAGAGTTCCAAGTAAAGTTTCTATTATAAACATGTAAACCTTAAAATGAGACATTTTTATTGTTTACATGTTTATTTAACTTGAGTTTACATGTTTATTTAATTGAATGAACAGTTTTATTAAACTTGAGTAAATCTTAGACATTACTCAAGAACACAGTCCAGAATAAATAAATAAATATTAATTCACAATTTAGAAGGTTTGTGTAACTTATAAGTTTGATGGTTGTGTGTAACTTATTTTTGTTTGAATCAACAGTGTAAATATTCATAATTATTACAAAATAAATTTCCTGTAGGAAACCACATTTTGACAAGGTACGATGGCGCGGACAATACCTGAAGCAGCTTGATTGACCACAAGCATTGATCATGCCCCTTATGGGTCTTTGCATATATTTTATCTATCTATCTATCCTGTAGTCATTCTATTTATTTATTATTTTCATTTTTACTTTTTTTTTGTCTGTATTGTATCATGTCTTCGTAACAGAAGAGCATCATCAGTCCCTATAGTACAGGCTAATTCCTAATAGAGGGTCTGAATTATGTTTCCGACATTGTTTAGACAATAAGAGTACAATTGCTTAAATCTCAATGTAACATTTTATATGTAGCAGATAGATATTGTGTTGTACCTGAATAAATTTATTATTATTATTATTTTTATGCTTACAAGTTACATCTGTGTAGAATATATCTAATATATTAAGAGCGAAAAGCCAAGAGCAACGCAGGGGTTATTTAAGATCAATAAAAGTATTTAAGATTGTCGAGATTTTACATATCAAGCTATTGTTTTTTTGATGTATGTGCTGTTGAATATAATTCAAAAGTTTAAAAGCTATGCTAATATAATTTTCAACATTCATTTTCACACTAACTTCTTTTGCACTCTAGTACAACCACATCCATCAGTCCCAGGTACTTACTTGTTGTATAAGGTGATTATTGATTTGCCTCTGCATGGCAGCCGTTGGGTCGTCCCCATTCAGCTGCTGCTGGGGCCCCATCTGCCCCCCGGGACCAGGGCCCTGCGCGGGGGGCTTGGGCCCCGCGACTCCAAGCTGCTCGCCCCAAGCGCCCCCCATGAGCTCGTCAGGAAGGTCCTTCTCGAGGTCAAACATGTCGAGGTTCGAGAACCCATCTGCTGTAAATATAATTTTCTGTCAGACTATTTGCACACGAAAATAAAGACTACTGTTGATCTACTGAAGGAATGATTAAATATTATTAATAATAAGAGATGATAAAGGAATGATTTATGACAACTTTATCACATTTTAGCTAAAAATTTTGCAAATAAGTAAAATAATGATTGGAACAAATTAAAATGAATTATGCATTAGACAAGATCTTATTTTTCTTACATAGATTCAGTATATTCAATTTCAATTGTAATTCTCAAACTGAACAGTCTGTTCTGATAACTACTTAAAACTAATTTAATAAATATAACATTGTTGCCAAATCAAGACCTCTTATGTGGCCCTCTGGACGAAAATCACTTTTTCAGCTCTCCACCTCAGAAAGTTGGCTTTTAATGCCTGAAAATAGGGCCGAAAATCACTTATTCATTTCTAGACAAGCAACCTTTCTCATATCTAGAGAGGAAAATTTGTTTGAATTTCGAACATTATATTACATAGGAAAAAGTTTTCGTTCTTATATCCGTGCGTAAAATAATTGACGTGTGCCATATTATTTTTTTATAAATTTTCATTTTAAATACAATTTTGGAACGCTCCCTAAAAAAACATAAACTAAAAGTTTTTTTTATTGTCTTGGTTGTTTATTTTTATCTTATTAACTAAAAATTAAAAAGTACAATGATAAAAAACAGAATTAAGTCTTAATTTATAGAATTATATCGAAAATAAGAGAACTCTTGTAGATTTATAGGTAAGTAAATAGTTACCTATGATTTCCTTGCCGGAACGGGTGGAAAATAATGTGTTGGGTTTGAGAGGAATCTTATTCTCACCTCGAACCCTAGAATCCCTCGTGAGCTACAGGAGTTTATTTTTAGAAACACTCGCTTCGCTCGTGTCTAATATAGACTCCTTCACGTGCTCTGGACTCAATATCAGTTCTCTGAGGAAAAATCAACATTCCTCTTACCCAACAAATAACTATTTTACATCATATTGTAGAAAATCTAATTCTCCACCTTCTACAAAAACTATTATGTCAATATCTTACATATTCGCAGGCGACGAAAAAAAAATCCCACGCGACACTCAAAAATAATTGACAATCAAAATATCTCATGTGTGCAACTAAAATTGGCATGCCTAAATACTTTTTTTTTTCAAGGAAGTTTTTGTTAGTTTTTACAAAACTTGCATCGTTGCACATCAGAGGCCTTGATTTGGCAACTACAATAAGCAACTTTAAACCATACATCCCTACCGCCAAGTTACCAAAGAATGTTCTTAAAATTAAATAAACCTAATTTCAAAATAATACAATATAGTGAACTCTCTTTAAGAAAAGCCACATGATCAAGATCATAGATCAAGGGAATTACAGATTATATGGAAACTGGAAAGTAAAAATAAAATGTCTTTCTCAAATCAAAAATTACCTCCAAATGTTACATTAGTTAGAGGTAATTGAGAGCAGAGCAGAAGTTGTTACAAAATATCTTCTTTTTTTTTTAATATAAGTACATACTGATATAGAGTATTAAAATATGGACGGACGAAAAGGAAGATGGCGTTTACCAATCTGATTTTCACTTAATATCTATATTTTATATTTCTTGGAGAATTATGTTATTTCGTTTTAAGTACGCTTGAATCCAATATTGAGAGACTCAGTTTTTTCAAGTCTACGCCCGCCACCACGACCACAAGTATTAATTTTGTAATTATTTTACTGTCCTCTTTGGATCAGAAATTACATTTTTGCAACAAATTAAATACGGCTCTAGTTAGGGTCGTGATATACTGAGCGGCCAAGCCGCGCGGTGCGATATAATAGGCAAATGTGAGGCAACAACTGCAGCTCATATAAATTGAGCTCAGCTCAAATATTTCGAACTTTATACAGAAATAAATAGATATGATTTGTAGATATGTAAGTATGTATGTATAAGGGGGACGTCTGCGAGGAGTGCAGACGGGTGACCAGGTAAGAACCATTTCACCCGATTTGTAGATATGACAGATGATGATTTTGTTGGAAGCACAACCTTGAACAATTTATTTTACTGAGCACATATATAACTATTTTTGTTTTTTTTTTTAATCCAAGCATGAGAGCATGATCACAGAAATTAGTCCTAAGAATCCTAACTCTTGATTGATTTGACTCAGCATCATAAGACAAAACAATAAAATTGAAGTTGAATGAAATTTGAGTTAGTGGTAAGTCCATCAAATAGGTTTAGAACTTTGTTGATACTTTGGTTTTTTGACACTACAATTTTATTACCTTTATCTTCTTTATTGTATTTAGTCAAAAATCTTACTAATTATGTAATATTGTCAATTTTAGTCAAGATTTGATTTGATGATTACCTTGGGAAATCATTTTGCAGTAAATAATCATTAATAAGTGATATTTAACTATGCCAAAGAAAGATAAATAAATTGTGCTGTTAGGGAGACCTGTTAATTCCAATTTGCCATTTTTTTATTTTGGCAATATGACATTATTAGTAAAAAATATAGCATAAAATTACTTTTGGTAACTTTATGTTTTGTAAAAGTGAAGTAATAAACTTATAAAAACATGGTAATAAGGATTTTCCATGTACTTTTGTATTTTCATAATAAGTAAACACTTATTCTTAGAAATAAGCAATTTGGAGTTAAAAGGTCTCTCACATCACAGATATTTAATATAAAAATTGGTCAAATATTAATTAAAACTAGGTCAAATAAAAAGTAAAATATTCATGACATTCTTTTTTCTTTTTCCTATCTCCAGTATGAGAAAAAGAGTACTCACAACAGTTTTTATAGTTTATTCACAACACATCTACGGTCAATCACTGCCATTTTGTTAAATATACAACCAAATTTATGGAATAGTAACAAATGAATTCACTCATTATTTAATTTGTTTTCTTGGTTAGCATTGTAACAAAAAAAAATCCAATACAAGCCAAATACTCTATCAGTTATTAATTCATCAAATAGTAAATAAAGGAAAGTTTTTTTAATCACATTGAGAACCTAATACAAGATATAAATAGCTCACAATATAAGCACTGAAAACATCTGTTTGTAGTCATAGATTGATTGTAAATACTTACAAATAATAATGATATAAAATATATTAATATCTCTTTTATAAAAAAAATAAGAGTTAACATACAATAAAATTGAATTATAAAATAAAATGCATACTTAAATAAATTAGATCGATATATAGAAATAATACAATTTTAGTAATACCTATTATGTTTTCAAAATCAAACAGTGTTAGTGCCCAAAAGCATAAGTCTTGACATTGAAACTTTCATTAGCAAATTGCAAGTATCAGGCATGCACTAAGAGGTTATAAAATATGGTTTTACAGATATTCCTATTGTTAATGCTAAAAACATCTAAAATTCAGACACATAACTAAACACAGGTTGGAATGCTTCACACATTTTATAATAAAAATGTAGGTCACATATATTAAACATAAGTTTGGCCTGTTTTTTGAATAAAAGTTATCAACCTGTTAAATTTTATGAATTGAAGTAGAATTATTTCGATATACAGTACAAATATTTTTAAGGATTTTGATTTTATACCAGAATAATATAGAAAACATGACTATTGTTAAAAGTGACCTAAAAACCCAAAAGCAGGTTGGCTGTGTATAAACAAAGATTCTGTTCATGAAGATGAACAACTTGAATTAATTTTAGAATTTATAATATAATCTTGGCCACAAATCTCAATTTATAGACATTCAATGGCCTTCCATGATAGGGGTTGACACCAACCAAAATATACTATTTTCTCTTATCTATTCAGAAGTCAGCCAATACAAACCCCGCCGTCTTAAATAGAAATATAGCAGGGATCACAGAAAAAATAGTTTTTCCTTAATATACGAGCTAACAAGCGATAAATACGACGCAAATCTTGCAAGGCGCTAACGAGACCGAAGACAAAATGTCAAAAATCGCAGCAAGATAATGACAGAAGAGCGGGCTAAACTTGTGTAAATCGGCGAAATACTCACCTGCGGAGTCCGAGGGACCCTGGAACGGGTCCCGAATCATTTTAGGCCGCTTGTTGGGCGGCTCGTCCACATGATGATCGGCCATGGCTCTGTTTACTAAACGTAAGCCGTCGTGAATATTTCGGCCCGCCGAATCAAATAACACTTTTAAGTCTTATATCTTCAAGAAATATCATTTTATTGCGATTTGTCCTCCATTATAACGAAATTCACCCACATCTCGACCGTCCCATGTCGTTCACACCGTTGTAGGCACATAATTAGAATTTCTCACTCAAGTATTCGCCATTACAAAGCTCCGAATCGAACGAAGAGCTACACAGACCCTCTCTCCATCTTCCGACGGAACTAGCACAATAAATGAAAACAATATCACCAGATTTTCGCGACTTTATGGAACTTATTTTACCGATCGAACAACACAATTTCACTTAACACTTTAAAATACACGGAATGATACAGTTTATGATAAAATGATGTAAGAAAAAACAGAAAATTTACACGACAAATTCCGAAATTCTTCTTAGTGTCTCCAGCGCAAAATGGCGGCTGTTGATGAAAACTTTTTCTACGCTTGTCAGAAAATGTCGGCCTACAAAAGAGAAGACGCGTTCGGATTGGTCCGCGCACACCACGTGACTGCCGGAAGTACCGATTTGACGCAGGATCGGTCCGATTTTTCTGACGTCAACGCGTTCGTACACGAACATTTCCGAAGATACCCGAATATGTTGCGTTCATGTTATTGTGTTTTACAAGAAATTTCTGATGAAAAGTTGGTTAAATTGTAGTAAAAATGCATGAAACAATATAAAATAATATATTTTTACATTAATAACCCCTCAGTCTATCATACCTATTGAGAAATGATGGTAAATTAAAATAAATTTGAACTTTACCGCCAAATAAGGAGGGGCCGCCATCATCAATACGAGACGAACGACGTGTCTCTTGTCTTTAGAGCACCATAGACAAAATTTATGTTTTTATAACCACCTTCCTATACTTGGCAAATAATAAATAACTCATACAGCCTATGATGCGTTTCGAACTTGGAGGAAATGTTTCGAACTTTCGAATATTTTACCGTAAAAAAATCACTATTTATTTTATTATTTTTTAAATACATTTAATTTCTGTGATATCTTTCTGTTAACAAAGTTCTAGCTGCGAGTTGCAACTTGGTGATCCGAGGAGTAAAAAGAAGGGAATCAACTAAAATAAGCAAACGTCTTGTACGTTTTTTTGCCTACGAGACTGATCTGTGTTTATCTTGTTGTAGGTCTGGGAGCTAATCTAAAAAGTCAGTTTCTTGTACTGTATAGTACACATAAAAGTAATGGAAGTTGTAGTAAAAACCTTGCTATAGTAGTTATTAAAACATTGATAAACTAACGCCATCTATAAAATTTGTAAAAAGAGTCTTGTTACAAAGTTTTGAATAAATACCAGGTTCCTAAAGGCATCATAGGATTTATTATAATAATCTCTTAAAACTAAAGAACTTTATTTTACATTTCATATAAAGGTTTTACTCCTAAAATTTCTAAGCTGTTTTTAAGGACTAGTCGGGCACAATGGAATATCAGAAGCCTCTGTGCTGCTGTATCTGGACCAGCATCTTTTACTTTTAATTCATTGAACATTCTGTTCACATGTTTTGCAAGCCTAAATAAATAGTTGACTATAATACATGCTTCATATTCATCCAAAGATTTGTTCAAAATATTTTTAAATCTTGCTAGTTCACTAACAACATCTGCAACAACTTCTTCCGGAATATAATTAGGATCACAGGTATCTGGTAGAGCAACTCCACAGTTTTTTTCCAAGCTCCATAATCTACAGTGGAGATATTGTAGCTTAATACCGCTGTCTCCTTCACTTTGCAAAGCTCTATCCCAGCTGAATGAGTAGTCCTTTGTTCTTCTCTGTTTCAGGTCATTGATGATGACAGCTGTCGTGCCTAGGATGTCACATGTTTCTTCATTCATTGCAGAATTTCTAGTATCTGTAAAAAAGGATAATATAAATTTTGGTAACAAATGTTCAATAGTGTTTAAAACTAGAATAATAATTATTAAATTCATACTTTTTGATTGAAGTTGTTTTTCATGCATTTTCTGTTTAGCTTCATCCAGTATATCATTCAAAAATGTTACATTTCCACTTCTGGTACTCATACCCTTAATCCGACCAAACTTTATATGCTGGCATCCATCTACTACTGTTTTATTAATTTGACTAACAATATTAAATACAGCTGCAAAGTGATCACTCTGAGAATTATCAACAACATACAACATCTTATCAAAATTGTATTTTTTATGCCTATCTAGTAGAGCAGCTATATCTCGGGAGAGATACAATGTAGAATTATCACTTTTCAGAACGGTCACATCTCTGCCGTTTACTCTGGCTATTTTCTTTCCTGTTTCATCTGTCTGTATTATATGTTTTTCCTTCATGAAATTTATAATATCTTTTATGTTTTCTCCATTGTAGTCTGATTCCCAATGGTATGCATCAAATTCAATTCCCAGTCTCTTGTAGATGTTACCTAGCTCTCCGATAGTTATGTCTCGAATTTTTTTCCAGTTGTCTAAAGAGGTTTTTCCTTGTTCAATGTCAGAAAAATGCTGTCTTGCTTTTTCTTGAATTGTTTCATCTTTAGATGATAACTTATTTGCATAAACATACGTCTCATATAAAATTTTCATTGGATAGCTCTTCAAGGTAGATAAGTCAACATTTTTGGCTTGTAAACCATACTGTAATAGTCCAAACTGTGTACCCCAATCTCCCAAATAATTGATTTTTGTTACTTGATTATTGAAATATTTGTTTATATTTCCTATAAAATTGCCGATGATTGTTGATCTTAAATGCCCTACATGAAATGGTTTAGCAATGTTGGGAGAACTGAAATCTATGACTACTTTCTTTGGGTTGATATTCAGTTCTGGACCATTAGACACTATGTCTGTTACAACATTTTTTATGAATATTTCCCTATCTACATTTGCTTGGATAGTTTCAGGATTGTTATAGCTCACTGTACTTAGAGCTTTGTCACTAGCGCTTTTCAAGTTAATTAAGTTTTTGCTTGACAAGTTTAGATGTAAAGTTTTCTCACTGTAATTGTATGGGACAGAAGCAGCGCCAAGGCTCTGTAGTATGAATTTGTTTGGCGCTTTATGAAGGAGCATCTGAAATTAGAGAAAACCATCATTGTTATGAAAATAAAGTACAACGTAAGAAATAAATAGGTATCCAGTATCAATAAACAAAATCACACAACATGGCTCACTTTACTTAATAACGCTGATTTAAATTTACTGCCCATTTTAATAATTACAAGTATAATGTATTTATTAAAAGAAAAATCTCTTATTTTCCTTTTGTAAAATTCAAAATAACATTTTCAAAATTGGGAAAACGAGAGAAAAAAGCTATACATAATCTTTGAGAAAGAGATGGCGTACATGGAAATCCCATAGTTTGCTAGCTTCTTTGCTAGCAGCTATCGCTTGAAACAAAAATAAACGGATCAATCATCATCAAACGTCAATTTTTTTTTCAAGTTGGTTCACTTCCAAAGGGCGCATTCCGAATCAGACTTTCAGCGCTGTCAGCGATCAGAAAAGCAAAAAAATGTATGGCTGACAGTGATTCGGAACGCGGTTACGGGTAATTTAATCGATTTCAGCGCATCTCGGAACTCAGGGTAAGACTTTTAGACCAAATCATAGACATTCGTGTGCGTTCGGAACGGACACATAAACCAAAAATAAACGCGCGAATGAATGAATACCATACGACCGTAAATTCATTCACTACGATCTTTCTGGATCTTCTAGAATCTCTCTCCTAGCTAGATATTCTACTCTACCATTTTCACACAGGCGACACAGGCAAAGGCAAGCGAGCAACGAGTATAGTAATATAGGGGCGATTAAGCGAGCGATTAACTTAATGAGCGATTAACTTAATTAGAGCGATTAAGCTCTTCTCCACAGATTCCGCCATTGTGTTAGTGAACTCACCCAAAAAAATGTAATGACGGATCTAAGTGATGTAATAACATCCTATGGAAATAAATTATTTTGACTTTGACTTTGACTTCGAGCATGTAAAATATTAGTAATAAAGACACATTATTTGAAAGCTCTTCCGATTCTTGAAATCGATAAAAAATATATAATTTCGTGAAGTAGGGCATGCAGTAAACAATGGGATCGGTCGGGTTGGGTGGGATCTGTTCTGAGATGTGTTCCGAATCAAACTGTCAGATTCCAAAAGATTGTAGGTTTCGCCCAAGGACCTTAAGGGCCCCGGAGATGATCAAACGGTTTGACTCCAACCTTACGTGTTTGATCAAACCGTTTGAGGTCGGTTTGAACGGTTTGTCAAACGGCTCTGCGCAGTCTGATTCTGTACGCTGTCGTACACTTCTGACGCGTACCAAAGACGTCATCATTACAGGATTGCTCCCAATACGATGACGCCAAATATGAAATTGCATCAAACGAAAAATATGAAATTGCATCAAACATGCTTCAAACACGTAAATGTTTGACAAACCGTTCAAAGCACCTTTGTAAACGATCAAAATGGTTTGAGTCAAACCAAACTTTACGTGTTTGAATCAAACCGTTTGACCGTCTACGGGGCCCTTTATACTTACTACCTGGGCCCCGTTTCACGAAGCAACAAGTTGGGTACTAGTAACAAGTTACAATTTGATAAACATTGCGTAGCCAATTTGCCTAAACTGTAAGCACTTATCATTTTATCTAATCGTCTACGCAATGTACGTCGAATTGTACTTGTAGTTTGCGACTTGTAGCTTCGTGAAACGGCCCCGAATTAGCTACGCAATGTATTTCAAATTGTAACTTGTTGCTTCGTGAAACAGAGCCCAGGGGGCCGTTTCACAAAGCTACAAGTTACAAATTATAAGTACAATTTGATGTACATTGCGTAGAGAATGAAATAAAACGATCAGGGCTTACAGTTTAGCTGAATTGGCTACGCACAATGTATATCAAATTGTAACTTGTTGCTTCGTGAAACGGGGCACAGGTCGTTGGCACAAAGTTAACTAGTGCCACGAACAATAAAAAATAAGTATAAGGTCTTTGGTTAGAGGAGTAATTCGGTACGCGCTTTGAGTGCGCTAAAATCGATTTCAGCGCGTCTCGGAACGCAGGGCTGTTCTATCATCTGTCTGTTACTCTGACGTCTGTTGCTAGGCAACAGTAAATGACGAATGACGGTAAATAAATTTAAAAAAATGTTTACAGCGGTTTTATTTCATAATATTGAAATATTGATTTAATTAGTCAAAGAGTAATTAGTCTTCAGGAACAAATTCGCCCTCGATGTTATAATGACGACCCCTAAGGTTTGTTTACTGGCGCAGTTTTAAATGTTTACATCTTTTTCCATTCATCACATTACAGAAGTGGCATTGCGTTGTTGAGTTTGTGAATCAATGTGTATTTTGTTTTGCTTCCTTCTATATGAGTATTATTATTTATACGGAAACACTCACGTAAAAATGGAAACTTTGTCTTCCAACATTTCGATCTTCTATATAGTGATGTCTATGAGGATTTCATTCATTATTTATACGCTTTGGGATAGCGTCGACCTCTATATATTGTTGTACGCATAATGTATAAACCTCTACTCAGAGGGATGCAGCTATGTAAAGGAAAAAGTAAGTAGCAGCCTTTTTTTTATTTTCACATAGCTGCATCCCTTTCTGCTGTTAAGACCCTTGTAAGATTATCATCGTCATAATGTGAGGATGGTGAGTTTGATGACCAACTCACAATCTATCGCGTTAGAATTATTGAGCTGCTGATTAAAATCCTATAGCATATACCATTAAACAAATATAGTTTTACAAGATTACAATAAATGTTTTTATATTGGTTCATGCATATTCCAGATCCTTTATACGTTAGAGCAGCCCCATGGTCTGGGCGAGCTGTATTTTCTTTGGCAGAAGGGTGAGGCACACTCTCTGCTTGCCACCACTGGGACAGATGCCACTGTGTGTATACATGACCGCTCTGGGCAGCTGCAAGAACGGATTAAACTGCAAGGGTAACTATTTGATAATACTTTACTTTTCTATAGTAAAATACACCTAAGTATCTTATTTTTTTTTTCAAGATTCCTTACTATCCTACATTATTGGTAGGTTTAAAGATAAAATAAAGACTTAATTTATTCCAATAAAACTTTATCTAAAACTATTATGAGTAGTGATAACCCATGCAGATAAAGAATAGATTTGAAAATGGCGTCCGCTCGCACGCTAACTCGCTCACAATCTATGGCTGTCTATACTCACACAGTGAAGTACGCGCTGCAAAAAAAATAATAACAGAAATCAGTGTTCACAAAACAATGATAATTGTCATTGATGTTGATGACATTCTTCCCAAAATCGTACATAATAATGAAAAATAAATAATTTAAAATAAATAAATAAATAAATCGTTTATTGCGAACCAGACAACAAAAATAATTTTAAGCCCGCCAAACTGCACAGCAATTTGTTGGCGGAGACAACACTCTCTAATTTAGTTAGGTTACACAAACAAAAATATAAAACTTAAATCTTAAATCTAAGCCACATTCCAGAAAGCATCTATGTTGCACCTTTACTGCGTAGTTACACTTGATTACCTATCCATCTTTGACAAAAACACATTACTAGCTTTAATTTTGAATAACGATTTAGATATTACATTTTCATCTATAGATAGCTCATTGCATATTTTAGGTACCAGGTAATCTCTTGTTCTTTGACCAAAATAATTTATAGTCCTAGGTAAATTATACTGCTTGTTAGAGACAGCTCTAGTGACACATTTATGGTGAACAATGTTTTTAAATTGCATTTTTCTAAATTCCTCCAAATTTAAACTTATCCCATGTTGTTTTTCCTTATATTTACCCTTGCTCCTTATTTATTTCATAAATATTTTTTGTCATTATTATTAGTATCATTAATTAATAATAATAAACCCGCCCCGTCCCGTTTTAAATCATAATAATAAAAAAGAATAATTAATAACAAAAAAAAGTCAGTAGGAAAAATAAAAATCGATTTTTGAGAACTTGTTTTGCCAACCGTACCATAAGTACCCGCCGCCATTTTCAGATCTATTCTTTATCTGCATGGCTTATATAGTGATATAACTGCTTCGGCCATCTATGAAACCGAAGTTTCGTAAACGGTTTCATAAAGGAACTTTTATTCCTTGTACGTAACTGGTTTCGATAGAGGAATTTTCTTGTAGTTACTTAGTAAAATTGTTCTTCTTAATGTTTAAACTTTAAATTAAGGCTGATGCTGGATTGAACCCACTAGAATGCAGTGGAGCAGCGCAGCCACGGCATAAATGTTGAAGTCTGTGAGAATATTTTTCAGCTCTGCTGTAGTATTATTTTAATTTTTATGAAGTTTTAAACCAGAAGAACAATTTAAAGCCAAAAGTGGTCCACACGTCCACCACATGATGTTGCTGAAAACGTACCAAGTTTTACTAAGACTTTAAATATGAGTTAAAAATAATAACTGAAAATTGGAGAACACCGATAGATAGGTTCTTATTTCACATTAAAACATGCCTTATATTAAAGTTTATATCATGTACATTACATTACTTTTTATTTCACTTCAATACATGCAATATTACTTAAGTTATGACCGCGAGAAGTTCCGAGCGTGTGACGACGTCATATGCAGGCGGTTGCGGGCGGTGTAATAGGAACGTTGCGTGCATATGACGTCAATATGACGTCACAGCTACCAATCGCCTCGTGCGGAAGTGCTTTTATTGTTAATAACTCAGTCATTTTTAAAGATATAAAAAAAATAAAAACACAGTATTTTTTTATAGAACATTTTGGCATTTTCAGCTAAAACCGTTCAACAGATCTTTCTATGACTTATAGTTTCAGAGTTACCCATCCTGACCCAAAGAAATGGTCCGCCCTGTATACAATGGGGGATTTTCCGACAACCAATTAAAAAAAAATTGTTCATAAATCTTCCATAGATGGCGTTGACGATTCGTGGATCCGCAGAAATCTGGCGAGTCACCTGGGTGACCTTGGCCCTGGGGCCATAAAAGGATTAAAAAAAAGAATCCACGAAGTACACCTATATCCTTGTGTGCAATAAAGTATATTCTATTCTATTCTACACTTAGCGCCATCTATCGTCTTAATTAGAACTATTATTTTTATTTTTTAAAGAGCTGTCAGAAAATCCCCCATTCTATTTTTTTTCTAAAACAATATTGCTTTTTGTGTGTACCCAGCTAGCCCCCTAAAATACCCATTGTCTTTTGGTACAAATTTCAGGCTTTGTGCCGCCATGGAATGGGACAATGATGGTGATTATTTGGCCATAATCACTCCTAACAGTAATTCAGTTTTGTTGTGGGAGTGCCATACTCAAAAGAAATTGAACATCGAGACTGGGCTCCGAGAACCACCTTCATGTTTAGCTTGGGCCTACGGAGAACCTTTGTTAGCTGTTGGAACACAGAAAGGAAACTTGGCATTGTATCACCATCATACATCTAAGTAAGTAATGCATTAGTCTTGCAAATAGCCCACAATTGGAACTTGTAGTTTTCGCAGGTACTTTTCCATTAAAATTATTATAATTCTGCAGTAAAAAGTGCTCTATTATAGCTAGCGGCAAACTTCTTGAGCGACGACCTTGAATGCGCAGAAACAAAAAAATAGGTCTCTTTGGTGGTGCAGTGCGGGACGAGGAGGGGGGGCGCGCTAGTTACCATGGCAACATGCACAGGATTGGTTGGTCAGTTGACCCTTGCCTCCCGCACCACGTCGACGTCGTCTGAACTCGTCTGTACATGCGCAAACTTTCCCCCACCACTTCACGCGATGCTCAAGAAGTTTGCCGCTAGTTGTACCTCCATAGCTTTTTAACTTTAATGTCAATTTTATTTAGCCTTTTATTTTAAAGAAGCAACACTAAATTGCAGACTTCACATTATGCAATGCTTACGTAATTAAATATCTCTTCTATTGATTAGTTTAAAGCCCGTCACAGACAGAGCTATAATATAATATTATGAGCTAACAGCTCGAGGCAACCAGCTCTCTAGTCGCTATTTATTTCACGTTCAAATTAGTGGTCAATTCAAGTGGAATGGTTGTTCACTAATCAGTGAATGGCCATTTTTATCGAGATAAAATTTAACTGTGACGGGCTTTAAACGCATAATTAAAGTTCTTGATTTCTTGCACTTTAGGAGAGTGCCCGTGATAGGCAAGCACACAAAAAAGATCACCTGTGCGGCTTGGAACAAGGACAGTATCCTAGTGTTAGCGTCTGAAGACAAGACTCTGTCCATCAACAACTCGGACGGGGACACGCTCAGGGTCATCTCGCTGAGGGATGCGCCCAACGACCTGCAGTTCTCAGAGATGAAAACTGATGAGAGAGCCGCGGGAGAAAACACTGTGAGTCTAAAACTTTTATATAGAGTTGTGAGTGACAGTCTCCAATATGGAGTGAACTCAAGGTAAGTAAATCTTAAGCCAGACTGGATTCTATTACCTAAGTACTTATATTCGCCTTATGAATTAGAATATTTTTTTACTATAATATTATTTTTACAAAAAAAATCTCCTGTTACAACAGCATTATTTTACAAACAAAATATCTAAAATTAAATTAATTACCCATCTTAACTTTGACCTTGCGGGCGACTGGTCGCTACTCGCCTGCGTAACATTGCGTAAGAGAAAAATATCAATCTATTTCTAAGTCGATAAACTATGTAATTTTGTGAAGACCTGACTTACACCTTGAATAGAAATAAGAAGACTATGGTGATGATGATAATTAAAAATAAGATATACAATAATAGAACAACTATAATTGCTAACTAACTTACTTATTCGATATTGTTTCAGATAAGTCTAATCGTCGGCAAACGAACTTTATACTTGTACAACCTGTTAAACCCCGACAACCCCATAGAATTAGCATTCCAACAACGTTACGGGTCCATAGTGGCCTACAAATGGTACGGTGATGGGTACATCTTGATAGGGTTCAGCGCTGGGTTCATCATCGCTATATCGACGCATCTCAAGGAGGTTGGAGAAGAGCTGTTCCAGGTGAAGAATCATAAGGACAGTTTGACAGATGTGGCGATTTGTAACGGAGAAGCTGCGTCTTGCGGCGATGGACAGTAAGCTGTTATTTGTTTTGGTCAGAGATAAATTCAGTAAAACTGCTACCCAGAAATTGAAATACTTTTATAATTTTCTATTATAATTCTATAAATTCGTTAAACGTTTTATTGTCGTATATTTTATCGTCTGAACTGTACTTGATAGATCGTCTTTGACTTTTTTCCCTCTGAATTCCCGATATAAAGCTTGATCTTTTAAAAATCACGGTGTTTCTATTCAGTCGAAAAATATATCACCCAAAATTTTGAGTTTTGGGCCTTAGACCAAATCCCGTACAAAGTCTGTCATTCTCCCTTCAAGGCCGTATTTCTTGCAGCTTTTAAACTTTTACTCAATACTCACAGTTTTTATTGCTTTCCATAGGTTTTTACATGGGTGTTGTTATATCAAGCTAATGATTATTGTATCTCTATGGACCTTGTCAGGCACGCAATACAAGAGAGAGTCACTACTTTTTAATTTGTTAGTTATCTTGTTTCAGGTTAAAATTAATCTCAGTGTGGAACAACGGCGAAGTGTCGGGCTCAATGACGCCTCCTGGTGGCGCCGAACGTTGTGCGTGGAGCTCGGACGGACGTCTACTGGCGACGGCGGGGCGCGCGTATCTTAACGTGTTTGTGACAGCCCTGCCGCGCCTGCACGCAGTGTACGGCACCAGGGTCATCACGCTCACCAGCCTCACTGAAGCCACGGTGTATCAGTGCATCGCTGTGGGGGACCAAGAGCCGAGTAACAAACGTAAGTTGACTTTTTGTTGCTTTCTTCTAGCTGTATTACATTTCGAAAATAAGGGATCGGACTGTTCACCATATTTTATGAATTATTTTTAAAATATAGATTAGTAGCAGACGATTTGCGAAGAAAAAAAACAGAATCGGTCGAAAAAAGAATTTACAGCGATTTTTTTAAGTTTCAATATGTCTGTCTCTTTCAAAAACGTTTTTTTGTATGGCGATTATATGACGTTACTAACAAATGACGTCACAAGTGGGTATGTGCCTCTCTGTCTAATCTTGAATTTCAAACCTTTATAACTCGGTCAATTTTAAAGATAGAGCAAAAATTCTTTTAGTGTTCGAAAGCAGAAACTAAGAAGTTTGGAAAAAGTAGTCCGATCCCTTATTGTAGTTTTTCAGCTTATAAAGTTCTTCGTAAAGTGAGTATATTATTTAAAGGATGAAGAATGAAACAAATAAATAATGATGTACTAGTGTGTATACGCTGTAGTGTAGAGGATGTAAAACCGCCACAAGCTGCTGCACCACACGAAGAGTGTAGAATAAAAATACAATAAAGTGTGGCAATATCCAGGGCACAGTCCGAAGAAAAAGGTATTTATATATTTAATAACAAACATGGAAAAATAGTACAAAATAGTAGATAAGCTTTAGGAGACAATTACTATCGGAGATCAGGACATGAAGTGAAGAATTTAATAGAAAAAAAAAGACAAAATCGAAACGTAAGAAATCTAAATTTGAAAATGAATTTAAAATGAAAGATAAAACTGCCAGCAAGAAAGGTTGCCAGTCATAAAACAGGAAAGAGGACGAATGCCTCGTTACAAGTTGATATTTTTTGTCGCTTTTTTCCTTTTAGACACCACATTCGGTCATTTCATAACTCGCAGCTCAACTTGTAATTAAAAGTTACATAACCAGCTACGTGAAAGAACTTCTTCACTGTTTCGTAACTTAGTTACAAACGAACTCATGTTTTCCTCTTTCATAAGTTTCTGTAACCAGCTTCTTGCAACTGTGACACAATTTGTGACACAATTCGAAGACGGTAACTTTACCAACTTTTAATGAGTTTTGCGAAGTTCAAATTTTTAGTAAAGTATGTCAGTAGCGAATGAGTTATTCTCAATTTCTTGACAAAATTTCACTAAAGTTAACTGAACATTATAACTACTGCTGGCGACTGGCTGCGATGCGACCTTTTTTTGTATGTTCTTTTTTTATATTTGATTTTGTTTTGTCGCTGATTGTGTTAGTGTTTGGCTAGGAGTCTGACTTGTCTGTTTCGCTTAATAAAATATATTATTTTGATCAAATACTGGTTTCCATCACATTATAGAGTCCACTCTCATTTTACATTTTACTACTTTGATGTGATCAGTAAGTATTTTATATTTCTCATTTTAAGAAAGTTTAATTTCCCTTTCATCATCATCATCATCATCAATTTTTGTTTAATTAAAGTTTAATTTTTATCACGTTTTCACACCCAGCGGAACCAACAGCCTTAGCTACGTACGCTCTACCGACGGAGCCCTCCCTCATAGCCCTAGGGGGTTCCCACGTGTGCTGCGTGAGTGGGGTTCAGGCCTGGTTCTACCCCCTGAACGGAGGCTCAGCCCTGCGGCGGCAGTACCCGGCGGTGGTGGACGCCATGCGGGTAGTGGGGCAGTACGCCGCCGCGCTGTATCAAGGCAGGGCTATGCTGCATTCGGTGAGTCATATTTACAGGTAAAACCAATGATATGCCGTGTGGTGACGGCAGAGTAGAATACATTAGTCACCAACCCCTACTCTTCCATAAGAGTGGTCATAAGAGGCGACTTAGGGACTACACATTGAACAGGGAACGGGCAGCAGCGCTCTCTGATACAGTAACCTTTTAATCTGCGATCTCCAACCCGCCTGCCAAAACCAAACACTTAAGTGGAGGAGGCTCATAGTCCAGAAGTGGACTGCTGTAACGATCGTTGATAACCAATGATATTTTAGTAAAGATGACGTATACAAATTTGATTTCTTGTTAATGCTGGCAGGCAAGCATTTTACTACTACAACGCAATTGTTTTCTTTTTTTCTTAAATCAAATTACGGCAATGGGGGATTTTCCGACAGCTAATAAAAAAAAAATGTTCATAAATCTTCGATACATGGCGTTGACGATTCGTGGATCCGAAGAAATCCGGCGAGTCACCCAGGGCCATAAAAGGATTAAAAAAAAGAATCCATGAAGTACACCTGGCGCCATCTATCGTCTTAATTAGAACAATTTTTTTTTAAAGGTCTGTCAGAAAATACTCCATTGTCTTAATTTGACCGCCTCAGTTTCTGCGCGCTATCGATAAAGAAAACGATAGCTTCGCGAACGGACTGTATTTGAAATATTAAAGTAAAAACCAAATGCCGAAGGTAAAACAAGCCGTGTACTGAACATATACGTAAAAAGTCAAAAAGACGTATAAAATACAAAATAAAGATTATAAAAAACAACCAGCCAGTTTCCATCCAACATCCGTTAGTGCGACATCTACATCACATTAAATATAACTATCATTGGGTAATACGCCCACTTAAAATAGTAAAATTCGCCTAAATTAAATCTTATTATGAGTATTTCCGCCGTGTGGTGACGGCAGAGTAGAATAAATTTGTCACCAACCCCTACTGTTCCCGTGGGTGTAGTAAGAGGCGACTTAGGGACTACACATTGAACAGGGAACGGGCAGCAGCGCTCTCTGATACAGTAACCTTTTAATCTGCGATCTCCAACCCGCCTGCCAAGCGTGGAGATTATGGTAAAACCCTCCACTTAAGTGGAGGAGGCTCATAGTCCAGCAGTGGACTGTAACGGGCCGTTGATGTTTAATGTTGATGATGAGTATTGTTAAGAGTTGATATAAGTTTGCAGGGCTGTGTTGCATTTGGTGCGACATGTTTAAAAGCACTGAGCTTAAAGTTAGAGCTACGTAAATAAGCGGTCGTACTAATAGGGAATCCGTCTACATCATCATCATCAACAGCTCATATACGTCCCCACCGAGGGGCTCGAGCCTACCCTGATTCGATTAGGCCTTAGTTGACCACGCTGGTCCAGTGCAGGTTGGTCGACTTCACACACAACCTTTGAATTTCTTCGCAGGAGTGTGCAGGTTTCATCACGATATTTTCCTTCAGCGTAAGACCGTCGAATAAACGTACATAAATGAATTCAAAATTCGAAAACAGATTGGCACGCGGTGGGGATTGAACCCGCGTCTCCCGGACGGGAGGCAGCGGCCCTAGCCACTAGACCACCGACGCTCTCTGGCTTTATATGAATTCGCTGTGATCAATATATTTTCTTTACTTTGCTTCCAGATAGAAGCACCAGATCCGTCCAGTCCGGAAAAAGACGCGATGCTGTTTCCCGAACCTTACATGCAAGGAGTTACCATACTGGACATCTATCTTACTAGCGACTTCTTTATATTCGTTACTGACGTAAGTAGCTAAACTTTATTTTGTATTTAATAAAAAAAAAAACAGACTGTATCCGTCCATACTTTTTTGTTAGTAAATGACAAATTCAAAATAGATACAATAAAATCATTAAAATTATAATTTAAAACTTTAAAATTAAAATTAAAATCAAATACCTCCCACCCACTGGAACGCCGGGCACAAGCACATGCGCTCGAACCCAGTGTTCCAGTAGGGGGCAGTCCAGCTTGTCTCCGAGGACCCTCAGGATGGAGTTGGGGCTCCCGCGCGCCCGCCGTATCAGCGAGGCAATGCGGCGTCGCAGCACAGTGTGGAAGCCATCTGTGTGCGCATACGCAAACATCGCAGACGCACTACTGTACTTTAGTGTTATACTGTACACGGAGAGCGTTGATGGCTCGCTGCGTGTAGTTGACCCACAGATTGCATGTAGACAGTGTTTGAAATTAGCTATCCTACTGTGGTTTATTTTTGCAAATTTAAATAAGAAGACAATACTACGACGCATGGGCGTGAATTATCTTGTATCGATCGCTTGTGGCTGCGCGCATGCATGATTCATTATTATTATAACGTAAACGTAAAGAAACTCGATTTCTTTACCCCTCAATATAGTAGGTCTGCTGGAAGATATCGTCGGTCTGCTGGAAGATATTTCTTTAGAAATAAGTAGGCCTGTTGTATCGTGTTTCTTTGTGTTTAATGTGTACAATAAATGGTTAAATAAATAAATAAATATTTTCGTGCGTCTTGTCACCTTACTTACAAGCTTATAATTCCAGCAAGGCCACATAGAATACTTCGGCATTGAAGAGTGGCGCATATGCGCGCGCTACAAGCACACTAGCGCGATAACGGGCGTGTTCTGCGACATCAGCGGCGCGCGCGCGTGCGTGGTGGACGCCCGCCGCCGCGCGCACGTGTTCGCGCCCGCCGTGCACGACCTGTGCGCGCTGCAAGCCACGCACGCTAAGGACATCAAGTGAGTGGACTATAGGGGGCGTATAGGAGCGCTACAAGCACACTAGCGCGATAACGGGCGTGTTCTGCGACATCAGCGGCGCGCGCGCGTGCGTGGTGGACGCCCGCCGCCGCGCGCACGTGTTCGCGCCCGCCGTGCACGACCTGTGCGCGCTGCAAGCCACGCACGCTAAGGACATCAAGTGAGTGGACTATAGGGGGCGTATAGGAGCGCTACAAGCACACTAGCGCGATAACGGGCGTGTTCTGCGACATCAGCGGCGCGCGCGCGTGCGTGGTGGACGCCCGCCGCCGCGCGCACGTGTTCGCGCCCGCCGTGCACCACCTGTGCGCGCTGCAAGCCACGCACGCTAAGGACATCAAGTGAGTGGACTATAGGGGGCGTATAGGAGCGCTACAAGCACACTAGCGCGATAACGGGCGTGTTCTGCGACATCAGCGGCGCGCGCGCGTGCGTGGTGGACGCCCGCCGCCGCGCGCACGTGTTCGCGCCCGCCGTGCACGACCTGTGCGCGCTGCAAGCCACGCACGCTAAGGACATCAAGTGAGTGGACTATAGGGGGCGTATAGGAGCGCTACAAGCACACTAGCGCGATAACGGGCGTGTTCTGCGACATCAGCGGCGCGCGCGCGTGCGTGGTGGACGCCCGCCGCCGCGCGCACGTGTTCGCGCCCGCCGTGCACGACCTGTGCGCGCTGCAAGCCACGCACGCTAAGGACATCAAGTGAGTGGACTATAGGGGGCGTATAGGAGCGCTACAAGCACACTAGCGCGATAACGGGCGTGTTCTGCGACATCAGTGGCGCGTGCGCTTGCGTGGTGGACGCCCGCCGCCGCGCGCACGTGTTCGCGCCCGCCGTGCACGACCTGTGCGCGCTGCAAGCCACGCACGCTAAGGACATCAAGTGAGTGGACTATAGGGGGCGTATAGGAGCGCTACAAGCACACTAGCGCGATAACGGGCGTGTTCTGCGACATCAGCGGCGCGCGCGCGTGCGTGGTGGACGCCCGCCGCCGCGCGCACGTGTTCGCGCCCGCCGTGCACGACCTGTGCGCGCTGCAAGCCACGCACGCTAAGGACATCAAGTGAATGGACTATAGGGGGCGTATAGGAGCGCTACAAGCACACTAGCGCGATAACGGGTGTGTTCTGCGACATCAGCGGCGCGCGCGCGTGCGTGGTGGACGCCCGCCGCCGCGCGCACGTGTTCGCGCCCGCCGTGCACGACCTGTGCGCGCTGCAAGCCACGCACGCTAAGGACATCAAGTGAGTGGACTATAGGGGGCGTATAGGAGTGCTACAAGCAGTAGCACAGAATTATTATAGAAGTGTAGAACGACTATTTACTTATTTATTTATATTTATTAATAATAGGAAGACCAACAGCTAAAGTTAACTTGATAGTAAAATACAGTAATACCAAAAAGCCATTTACAGGTCTCCACATGTAGGTGCCAGAACATAGAAAAAACACATAAGGTCATACACTCATAGGCCTGAATACTAGCTCGCAAACAGATTGTTCAGTTACAAAAAAAATTGTCTATTTAGCAGACGTCTCGCCGAATCGGAACCAGTATTAAACAGGTCCAGGTCAAATTCTTGGCACAATTTATTAAAATTGCTGCTTGCACGCAAAAGAAATGAATTTTGACGGTAGTTCGAAGACACTGAGGGAAGATGGATGGGAGCGCTATTGCGTAAGGTCAGTCTGGGGGTTCGGACAAAAATTTTGGAAAGCAGATCTGGGCAATCAATTTTGTTAGTGGTGATTTTAAGTAAATAAGATAGATCCGCAATTTCTCTTCTCATAGAGAGTGGGAGAATGTGGTGTTTTTTGCAGAGGTCCGAATAATTATTAGAGCGATACGATTGCTTCGTCCGAAAACATAGGTGCCGAATAAACTTTTTCTGGATCATATCAATTTGCTCAATGTACTTAACATACATGGGACTCCATACCTGCGACGCATATTCCAATGTACTACGAACAAAACAACAATATAGAATTTTAATGGTCTTGACTTGAGAGAAATCCCTAGAGGAACGCAACACGAAACCCAGGGCTCTATATAAATAAGTAAATAGTTGTGGGCAGATAGTTAGAGAGAGATAAATAATGTCGTTAGTGTTACTTACTTACTTACACTACCTATGCAATGGATGGTTCTAAATCTTAAGTAAATATCAACCTTGAATATCCTTAAGGCTCACTATTGATTTTTGTACTAATTTGTATGTATCTGGGTATAATAATTTATTCTAAATGTTTTGATAAAAACATCATTTAGAAAAAAAATAGCTCCATATCCTCAAAAGGGTTTTATTTACTTTTTGTCATATTTTCTCTGTCCTCCTGTACCTACATAATATGTATTATGTTTCGAACCCGAGATTAAATCTGTAATCTTCTACTTTCACTCTTACGATTTATAAGTATATTATTAATAATAAGTACCTATGTTCGTTACTGTACCCACAAGCGAATACCTGTAATTGGTCTACCTTGTAAGCACATGCCTGTTCACGAAATCTATATAATTGACTGTTGGTGTCCCAAATAAAAATTTATTTAAAATTTATTTATTTATATAAAATACATGCGGTTTGCAGACATTGTTATGTCTGCAAACCGCATGTATTCCAAATCACCTGCACTTCACAGAAAAAAACGAAAAGTAACATCAATATTAAACAAAAGAAGCTATACATTAAATAAATGGTCTATATCTAATACCTAAGTCATATTGTTAAAACTAATGGGGGATTTTCCGAAAGCCAATTAAAAAAAATAGTTCATAGATCTTCGATAGATGGCGTTGACGATTTGTGGATCCGAAGAAATTCGGCAAGTCACCCAGGGCCATAAAAAGATTTAAAAAAAAAGAATCCACGAAGTACACCTGGCGCCATCTGTCGTCTTAATTAGAACTATTATTTTTATTTTTAAAAGAGCTATCAGAAAATCCCCCATTAAAACTAAATTGTACATAAATAAGTGTATAATTCAACCATAACCTACCCGCTTCAAACTCATGGTCAACCTTTTGGTCCACCTGGACTTTGGACACCTCGCTATTTAAAAGCGAGCTGGGAGTACCGAAGTAGGAAATCCGCGCCGAGATGCCGCCGCCACTGCGCACTTTCAGTCGTACAGCGCGCAAAGATAACTCTAGAAGTTTGCAAATTAATGAATGGAGTAGAAGGCATTTGAAAAGCGGCAGCTGTATGGAGTGGCCGAATTGTAACGGTAGTAGGTGTCTTAAGACAGCTCATTTTTCGAGCAAATTTTAATACAATTTTAATTATTTTTTACAATAACTATTAGAAGACTTAGATATTTGTTCTTTCGTCGTCTTTCCGACATTGGTATTCATGTTCTTTAAAAAAGTTTAATGCCACATTTATTTTAAATGAAACAGAAGAATACAGTTCAAAGTAATAGTAATAAATATTTGCTTCGAGCTTTTGCTCAACCCAACATTTTCTTGCATCCTACAGGAGCGTAATTTGGGACATCTGCCTCTCCGACCGGAACGTTTTCATAGTGTACACGGAGGAGAGCATCGAGACGTATTACTACTCGGCCAATAGCATCAACGGGTCGCACGTGGACTTCGTTTGCGCCACCAGCATAATGTCCAGTCAGATACCGATGATATTCTTCTCTGGAGAGGTGCACTGTTATGCCAGTGGGGGCTCGTGAGTATTGGCTAGAATTGTCATCATTTTCAGAACAAGCTTCGTGCCCCAACGGTAGTACAATGCGATTAAAATAACAATTCCTGTAGCTTGCTCGAACTTCACCTCGAGTCTTGTTTGATAAATCATCATTCTCATTCTCCTGCCCTGTTCCCTTTATTTGGGATCGGCGTAATATGTTTTCTTCTTCCATTCATCCCTGTCAGACGTCACATCACTATTCTCACTTATCATATCATCACACATATCATCTTTCACGCAATCCATCCATACTTTTCTGGGTCTACCACTTGTCTTGTTTTCTAAATGCTGTTGTTTGATAAATGCTGTACTTTTTATCTGTGGCCATACAATACGAGATCAGAATGAAGTTTACAACAGATGAATTGTTATTTTAAGTTGTACATACGGTTTTCCTGTCTGAGATTCTGACTTTCATAGAACTGATTGTCCCAAAAATAGTTGGTACATGATTCATTGGTTGGTTGGTCGGGTGTGTGTATTTAAGAATTATGTCAGAGGTCTATCGCGGTTCACTATAGGTTTTTAGACACCAAGGTTTGTCAGGCCGGTCAGGGACTTTACTACCAACACGACAGTTTTCAGCCCACATAAACATTCCGCGAAACTTAGTACGATACTACGATTTCCTTTCCAATACAACAACAACCCTATTTCGCAGTTTTGCGGCCCACGTCAGCTATTTTAGTATGAGAACGTAGGGTAGTGTTCCTAATACGATCTATCAGTTTAACACCTAGGATGCTACGTTCCATAGCTCTGGCAAACCTTGAGTTTGGACTTTGCTGATTGGTGAGTGACCAAGTTTGCGAACCGTAGGTTAGGACAGGCAGGATGCACATGTCGAAAAGTTTGCGCTTCAATGAAGCAAGTCCTCTTTCATGTATTGCTTCAAGGACCAGTAGCTCTTTCACAACAACCAATAAACCAAAATTCCAATGAACTGAAATTAAATTAAAAAAAAAACCACGCAAATTATAAACTAAGCTGATTGTTGATGAAATATTTTCAGAGTAATGAAAATAGTCCTTGACTCCCACAACACAAGCGGCCTAGCAGATTCCGACAGTGAGAAACGGCTCGTGAACCAAAAGAAGCATATTGACAAGTTGATTCTCTTGAGGAGGTTCAGCGAAGCCTGGCTGTTCTGTGACGCTGTTGATGAGTCTGAAGTGTGGAGGAAGCTGGGAGAGGCTGCGGTCGCTGACCTTAATGTGGAGTTTGGTAAGTCAAGGTCAAGGTCGACTCAAGTCAAAGTCATGTTAAGGTAATCTAAACTGTTTTGGAAATTATTTAGTAGAAGCTGTTCTGTGTTGTCTTGTCGTTAATGAACCAAAGGTATAGAAGAAACTGTCATCATCATCATCATCATCAACAGCTCATATACGTCCCCACCGAGAGGCTCGAACCTACCCTGGATTAGGGCGGTTAGGCCTTAGTCGACCACGCTGGCCCAGTGCGTGGACCAGTGTACTGGCAGAGTGAGGAAGCTGTGTCTGACCTTAATGTTGTGAAACGACTTTGACCTTCACTGATATAAAAATATCAGTGAAGGACAAAGTCGTTTTAATAAAAAAGTCATTTACCGTGGTATAAGTTGGTTAACTCTATAGTTGGTTAATTATAACACTTTCAGAGTTTGCAAAGTTTAACTACTGTCAAAGTACTTTTTAAATGATTATTTTAGTGATGATCTGACTTATTTCACAATAAAATTTGCATTTTGCTGTTGCAATAGGGGATTTTCTGACAGCTTTTTTAAAAATAAAAGTTCTAATTAAGACGATAGATGGCGCCAGGTGTACTTCGTGTATTCTGTTTTTTATTAATCCTTTTATGGCCCTGGGTGACTCGCCGGATTTCTTCGGATCCACGAATCGTCAACGCCATCTATCGAAGATTTATAAACAATTTTTTTTTAATTCGCTGTCGGAAAATCTCCCATCGAAGTTTTTATCGACTTCCAGCTATACGTGTTTACACCCGCCTGAGCGACGTTGCGATGGTTTGGGCGTTAGAAGATGCTTCGCACATCGAGGACCTGTCAATACTTTGGTAAGGAATTGAATCTGTATTTTTTCGTTTTATTTAGAAATTCATACATTGATTGTTAGTATTTTTTACTTTGTATTATCTATGCGATAAAATTTAGAGTAACTAATTGTTTTTTTTACGTACTGGCGGCAATTTATATATTCTTCATTCGGAAAGAAATAATGAATAGTTCGACCTCCATTTTTTTGCCATTATGTGATAGCTTTTTTGCACGTGTAGCGTAGATACCTTACCCACGGTATGCCGTCGATAAGATAAAATGTTTATTAAATTTAAGGTCGTTTAGTAAGTTTGTAATGTGTTATATTAATCTCATCATGTCGACCTTACGAGCGTAGCTGCGACTAGTAAAAAATGTGCCTTTTATTCGTGGTTGTTTGTACTCCAGCGGCATGCTATGCGTGTGCCTAGGCAAGGGCGACGCGGCGGCCCGCTGGCTCGAGGGCGCTCCCAGCGGAGCCCTGTACGCGCTCGAGCTGCACGCGGCGCGCGGCGACTGGGCGCTCGCCGCAGACATCGCCGCGGCGTCGTGCCCGGCCAAGGCGCCCGCCATCACGCTGCGGAGAGCACAGCATCTGGAGCTCGAGTGAGTGTTATATAACACTTTATTGCACAATTAAACATACACAAGATAAGAAATGAATGTACAAAGGTATTAGGCTCTATTCACATTGGCACATAGTCGCATCGAAGCGGCGCGTTTTGAATATATGATTTTTCAAAACCTTCAGAGCCATGATTTTTCAACGCCATCTACAACATTTTTGTGTATTTTTTTTTTATTATTAGTTGCCAGAAGACTTCTGATCGGTTATTCGTTTAAACATAGCCAAAGTTAAAGTTTTGCAACACAACTCTAGGTAAAGTTTTCTAGGTATAATTTGGCATTGTATTTTCTTTCTCACTTTCAGAGCAGATTATCACAACGCCCTAACCAACTACGAAAAGAGTTTGATCACAGATAACTTAGACGACAATAAAGTAAGGGAGCACAATGAGAAATGCGAGGCCGGGATCGCTCGCATGGCCATCCGCTGCGGTGACGTCATGAGAGGCGTCACCATGGCCCTCAAACACGCCTCAGACACCATGCTTCTGAAAGACTGCGCTCAACTACTCGAAGAAGAAAAACAATACAACCACGCGGCGGCTCTGTACGACCACGCTGGAAACACTGAAAAAGCAGCATCCCTGTACATCAAACTGAAATCCTGGCTCAAAGTCGAAGCGTTACTACCTAAAATCAACTCACCGAGTATTCACATACAATACGCGAAAGCGAAAGAAGCTGAAGGCCGATATTCGGATGCGTTGAAGTCGTATTTGAAAGCACAAGATTACGAATCGGCTATAAGATTGAATTTAGATAAACTTGATGATATAGATGAAGCTGTGAATTTAGTTCAGGAGACGAAATCCGTTCAGGGAGCCAAGATGGTCGCGAATTACTTTCAAAATAGCGACGATCCAACTTCAGCTATTAAATTCCTTGTCATATCTTTATGTTACGATGAAGCTTTTCAATTAGCTCGAAAGAACGGTAAACTACATTTGTATGGAGAGATTTTGATACAAACATCTCAAGCGAGACCCGAAGATTTCAAGAGTTTGGCGTTGCATTTCGAAGGGGAGAAGAATCATTTGTTAGCGGGGAAGTTTTATTTCCATGCCGGGGAGTACAGCAAAGCGTTAGCTCATCTGCTGAAGGCAGGTGGAGAAGAAGAAGAAAATGAAGCTATAGGAATAGCTATTGATGCGGCCGCCGCTAGTGACGATGAAAGGTTGACCCGGAGGTGAGCAAACTACTTCATTGTGAGATTAATACATAGGGTTGATGAGAGATTAGTTTTTTCCCAGTGGTTATAAGATTTGTCCGCAGTAAATCAAACAAGTAAGAGCGTCGGTGGTCTAGTGGCTAGGGCCGCTGCCTCCCGTCCGGGAGACGCGGGTACGATCCCCACCACGTATCAATGTGTTTTCGAATTTCGAATTCATATGTACGTTTATTCGACGCTCTTACGGTGAAGGAAAACATCGTGAAGAAACCTGCACACTCCAGCGGAGAAATTCAAAGGTTGTGTATGAAGTCGACCAACCCGCATTGGGCCAGCGTGGTCGACTAAGGCCCAATCGCCCTAATTCAGGGTAGGCTCGAGCCCCTCGGTGGGGACGTATATGAGCTGTTGATGATGAAATCAAACAAACATACATAAGATCACGCTATTATACCTAAAGGGGTGAGCAAAGCTTTAAATTGGCTTCTAAAAGTACTATGTCAACTATACGAGTCCATAAACTATCTCTACGCAAAATGTCTAATCGTGAAAGGACAAACTAAACTAGTGGCTCTGTGAGCTGTAGACCTCGCGAGTATATAATATATTTTTCAACCCTCATAACTCCGTCATTTTTTAATATTTCCAAAAACTGACTTGACAGAAATACTCGATTAATATATCGAACCTGCTCACAAAATTTCTCGAGAATCGGTTGAGAAACTCGACCTGTAGAGTGGAACAAACAGACAGATGGACAGCATACAAAAGCAATTTTGGGCAAGCTGGAACTGAGACGCTTCGCTCGCTCGGCAATTTTGCACTTGTTATATTAACGAACGCAGTAGTAAATTTTTACCAACGATTTAGAAATAAGATTATTAGTAATCTTTGCAAATAATATGTAATAAGTGTAGCAATCCGGCAGAGGACCAAGGTAGTTGATATCGTCCAGAAGTGTAGCAAGCTGAAGTGGCAGTGGGCACGTCTGTCGCAGAACCGACGAGCGTTGGAGCAGACGGGTTCTCGAATGGAGACCCCGCCTCGGGAAACGTAGTGTGGGACGCCCCCCTGCCAGGTGGACTGATGACCTGAGGAAGGTCGCTGGTGGTGGCTGGATGAGGAGAGCGGGTGATCGTGCGCTTTGGCGTGCCCTTGGGGAGGCAGCAGTCCAGCAGTGGACTGCAATAGGCTGATTGATTGAGTAATCTTTGTATTTGTGTGATACAAATGCACTCAAAGATATGCCGTTGCAGGTTGATAGAGTTCCTGCTGGGCGAGACAGACGGCACGCCTCGGGAGCCCCGACACTTGTTCAGGCTCTACATGGCGAAGCGACAGTTCGCGGAGGCAGCCAAAACTGCGGTGAGTAAACATGCATTGTAATTATAAACTAGCGGTCCGCCCGCGGCTACGCTCGCTGTCTTCTAGGTGACGAGGGAAGAAAACTATATATCAGCTTCAAGATATATATTCGGTGAGAGCAACCCAATGAAAAAGAGCAAACAAAATACCTCCATTGCTTTTATAATAGCTAGAGATTACGGCGACTCCTAGCGGATAATTTAATAAACTAACTTGTAATTAGCGACATCTAGTACAAACCGGTAGAACTAGCAACAACGTCTCGATACTTGACTTACATAAATGACACACATTGTGTTAGGTATGAGTACATACCTACACCTCTTTGCCTCCTTGGCTGTTGCTGGCCGTAAACATTTGGATTATTTTTGAATTAGGAAAATAAGTTTTGACGTGAGAAAAAGAGCAGATTCTAATTCGGTTTTCTCATGTAAATAGACGGACATTAAAAAAGATAATAAATGATTTTTCCTGAGTATTCCTAGTGCCTTTTTAAATTGCCTCCCCACCGTCGCATGGTGGAGGCACCGGGTACCTTCTCTTATTGAAAATGGTCAAAGTGCTAATAATCTGTTTTATGACGATAGAGTCGGACGTAATTTTGGCTTTCTTTGCCAACAATTTCATTCTATATATATAGTCCAACGTATTTTCATTATGGTTCTGCCTGTTTGAGTAGAATTGGGCGGCATAGTCAGGTTCAGAGCTAAACTCGTCTTTCAATGCTTTTATAATGGCCTCAAAAGTCGAAGAGGCGTCACAAACAGTATTAAAAAAATCAAGAGCAGCCCCCGACAAATAGTTTACAATAATGATTGCCTTAGTGACATCATTCCAAGAATTTAGCGCGGAGAGGGACTGAAATTGTTGGTAGAATATCTCAATATGCGTTGATACGCCGTCGAAGTTCGTGATGGGCGAAGCCATCTTTTACTTATCTTTTGTTTTTGGGTGGCTTCTCACGGCGTGGTCTACTATTGCGTAATCCTGTTCGGCTATAGCTCAGATAGCGGCCATATCAACAGCTTCTCGACGCCTTTTCCTCCGCTATTTCATGTCATGGCAGTAGGCATCATTTATAGTTCGTTTGTTCGTCATCACTCATAGTCATTGAGGGTCCAGGTACACCTGAAAAATACGCGAGAAAGCCCGCGCCTCCACCATGTGACGGTGGGGAGGCAACATTGCAAGATATCTATGGAAATAGCTTTAGCAATTGACAGTAGATATCGCTGTGTAAAGGCGTGTCTCCTGCCATGTTTTGTTCTATACAATACACATAAAACATTTCAACAAAACAAAAAAAAATGTTTTTCTATGGTTCCTCTACACAAATTTTCTATGAAATGTTTTGGAAAACATTTCGAAAACATTGACCAAACAAGCGAGCTTATCAAACCTCTATGTCGAACCGAAACATTTGTCCGAAACATTGCAGAGCAGGAGACGTCGTTTGAAACATTTGTTTTTGTGTATGTGTAGACGAATTTGTGTAGAGTGTAGACCACATTGGCAGGAGACACGCATTTAGACACTCACGCTTTCCCGTGGAAATAAGACTTCTACCCGCAAAAAATGGAAAGCGAGTCAGTCAATCAGCGTGGACTTTTTACTTAGACTTTAAAATTATAAACTTTTGATTACATTAAATTATAAACTTTCGTAGATTGTATGTTTAAACATTGAACCGCATTTTTCGTTGTTCTTTATTATTTATTTTTTGTAGCCTATTATTAAAAAGTTAAAAAATCAAGTATAAATAATTTGCCGGCACTGCAGGTGATAATCTGCGGCGCGGAATGCCGCCAAGGGCGTTACCGCGAAGCGCGCGACGTGCTGCGCTCCATGTGCACCATGCTGCGCGCGCGCCGCATGCCCGTGCCGCGGGACATGCGCCACGCCACTGCCACGCTGCACTCCTACATACTGGTAACTACAGAGCCGCGACCGCGAGGCGCATACTTTTTTTACTATGGCCCTGAGCCAAGTCAATATTGTCGGACCTATTGCCAGAGTTATGGAACAGACCAAGGTCTTTGCCATGGCTCATGTAACAACTATTTTCTATATATAATGGCCAGGCCAGTGCGTCGGTGGTCTAGTGGCTAGGGCCGCTGCCTTCCGTCCAGGAGACGCGGGTTCGATCCCCACCACGTACCAATGTGTTTTTGAAATTCTAATTCACATGTACGTTTATTCGACGCTCTTACGGTGAAGGAAAACATCGCGATGGAACCTGCACACTCCTGCGAAGAAATTCAAAGGTTGCGTATGAAGTCGACCAACCCGCACTGGGCCAGCGTGGTCGATTAAGGCCTAATCGCCCTAATTCAGGGTAGGCTCGAGCCCCTCGGTGGGGAATGGCCAAGCGAAAGCAATGGTTTCACGTGTCTTCCGCAACACGAAATCATCTTCAGTTTAGTTAGGATATTGCAAGCTTGAATTACATGATCGTCTGAAAAATAAGATGATTTAAGAAAACACGTTAAGCCCAGATATCATCCACAGCAGTCGTTACGTGAGCCAAAGCGACCAGTAGGTTGGGATGTAGCGTGTGTAGCTAGTTGGTCAGGGTTTTAATGATATACAACTTGTTGTTGCGAGTGAGGTCCGTGCAGATTTGATTTATTATCAAAATGTTCGTCAATTTATACAATTGAACCTTTAATATGCAACTACCTACAAAATAACTAAGATGTAGGGATAGCTACAGAGTTCAAAGGCTTTCTCGTGGTCTAATTTTCTTATTATTCTTTCCTATAGGTACGAACTCACGTGAAGCGAGGGCGCCACGATCTAGCAGCGAGGTTGCTGCTGAGAACGGCTGCTGAAATTTCTTTCTTTCCCACGCAGCAACGTAAGTTGTAACTTTAGATATCTCTCCATACTTTCTCCATGTCGCGCCGCGCGCCCGGCAGCTGCACGCGGGAGGATTTGATTAACGCCACTGACAGCGCAATTCTTGTGGCCAATTTTTGGGCTGAGTCAGTGTAGGTTTGCCACCGACTCGAAAAGATGAAGACACTTGTGCTTGGAAGATATCCTCATGTTGGCACTTAAAATGTACGAAATTAGGATCGATTAAAAAAAATACAAATCCAAATATGTTTATTCAATAAAATGTACAGTTTTCTTAGACTAGTAAGAAAGAGAAAAGAGACGGAATAATTTAATAATAATATTCCCTTTCAAAAACAATCATCGCATTTGTTACTTTGTAAGATTCTGTAGCCAAATGATGTATGTCACAGACCTCGTTGGATACTATTCCTCCTTTCTTCGCAAGTTAAACTAATGTTGTTAAGAGATCAAGTCCACGAGTCTTAGGATGCATTCCTAATCAGATTTTCAGCGCCGTCAGCGATCAGAAAAGCAGAAAAAATGTATGGGTTTCGGCCATTGACAGTAACTCGGCCGGCACGCGAATACGGGTGCTGTAATCGATTACAGCGCGTTTCGGAACGCAGGGTTAAAAATTGAGATTCGCCTCAATTATTTATGAAGGGCTCTGTGAGCTGAAAACGCTCTGTAAACTAGTAAAAAAACTCGGGCGATTCAAGTCTCATCATCATTATGCTGAAGAATGAAACAACTGGTGGCTCTGTGAGCTGTATAATTTTTTTGGAAATGGCTGATTTATGATTTTTTTAAGTTTTCAACCCCCATGAATCCGTAATTTTTTATTATTTTTAAAAACTGACTCGACAAAAAATCTTTACATTTATTGAACCTGCTCACAGAAACGCGACTTATAGAAGAGAACAAACAGACAGATGAACAGACATACAAAAGCAATTTTGGCCAAGCTGAAACGGAGACGCTTCGCGCTTGCTCGGTCAATTACCTTCCTCTTATACTCGTATCTAAGAAATGTAGTTAAGGACTCGAGTTCTGGACTTTAAGACTTGCCTCAAGAGCTCAAAACACTAGGACTCCCGACTCTATCCTTGTCAAACAGCTCGGGCGATTCAAGTGTCATCATCACTATTGTACAATGTACCAATAATTTCCAGATCAAGTGTCAATCCTCACATCGACTGTGATCGAATGCAGCCGCTTGGGGCTCAAGCACCAGGCGTACAACTGGGCCAGGGAGCTTATGAAGCCGGAATACCGCTCGCAGGTATTGTATTGCACGTATTGTTTTGTTATTATAGCGATTAACCGTGTGGCTACTGGGTTAAAGAGATGGTTAACCTGCCTTATATCTTCCCTAGGTTTCGTATAAGGTGATTAAGATACTTGGGTTTTGCGCCATATAATGTTAAGCGATAGGCTGCGGGCTGGAAACCTGACGCTAACTATATGGTATTCTAAAATAACACCGTTCTTTCGTATTGATGTGTAATGTGTATTATGCGGAATCTTTGCAAACCGTGGTATGAGGCAACTTTGCTCTCCCCTTAAGGATAAGACATCATCTATGTATACAATATGTCAAATCGACGGTGATAAACTTGGTTTCAGTCTGCATTTTCTGTGATCTAGTTAAAATGATGTTATCCCTATCTACTGTAAGGAATATGCGTGTTTATGTCAAAAAAAGTCAAAAAGTCAAAATTTTTTATTCGAATTAAGATTTTTACAAATCATTTTTCGACGTCAAAGCTATCATGGATGGCACGTTCACTACCAGTGTACGCCCTCTGTGGAGAAGAAATGTGTATGTATAGTTTGTTCAAGATGAGTGCTGACCGGGAGTGTGACAGTATCTTTCACCAACTCACTCCATAAAACGAGCAATCATGAATCGGGAATTACTGGTAGCGTATTAATTCTAACAAATGTCACACACAGATCGACCCGAAGTACTCCAAGAAGATAGAGTCGGTGGTGCGGCACCCCCCCCGTGGGCCGCCGCCCCCCGCGCCCTCCGCGCCCTGCCCGTGCTGCGGCGAGGCGCTGCCCACCGCCGAGCTGCGCTGCGCGCGGTGCGAGGCCGACGTGCCCTACTGCCTCGCCACGGTGAGTGTGTATGAAGATTGAGACGGTGGTGGTGCGGTGTCTGCCAAATGTTCTAGACACACAGAAAAAAAACGCTCTCTTGTTAAAGTAAAAGTAAAAGTTTTATTAGAATAGAAGAAAACGAGAAGATCAATTAGTACAGTTACTCCGATCAAATCTGCTCTTAGGGGGCCGATGGGAATTACAACTACTAGTTTCTCGACCGCGGGTTTGCTCTTGGTTTTTTATTTGTTCAACATTGCTTGTGTTGCAATGTTTGTTTGTTCGGGTCAAGTAACTGAATTTTGAACTACTTTCTCTTAAAACTAAACAGCCTTAATATTTAACGTCGTTTTCTTAACTCTGCCAACTTATTATACATTTCAGGGTCTTCACATTGTCAAAGATGATTTGACAGCATGTCCTGAGTGCGATTTTCCAGCCATCATGACAGAATTCGTCAAGTAAGTAAAAAAAGTTATATCAAATATTTGATTTAAGCATTGCAAGACTATTCAGAACCCCCTACCCTCATCTTTCCCCTATACTAGGCAAGTTTCCAAAGCCCTAGTTTTGCATTAAATGGAATAAATGATAATTTTGTTGGAGTATAATATATAGGGCGCGCACTGTCTTTTGTAAGTTCCTTATTAAAACACCACTTAGAAACCAAAACCTTTAATGATGGGTGAGACACGATTGCAAATAGAATGCAATATGCCTTAAAAATAATTCTATAATACATAATACATTTCGTCCGGGAGACGCGGGTTCAATCCCCACCACGTACCAATGTGAATTTCGGATTTCGAATTCATATGTACGTTTATTCGACGTTCTTACGGTGAAGGAAAACATCGTGATGAAACCTGCACACTTCTGCGAAGAAATTCAAGGGTTGTGTGTGAAGTCGACCAACCCGCACTGGACCAGCGTGGTCGACTAAGGCCTAATCGCCCTAATTTAGGGTAGGCTCGAGCCTCTCGGTGGGGACGTATATGACCTGTTGTGATGATACATTTCTTAACTTTACGAAAAATTAAAAGATGCCATTTTGTTCTAAAGATTGTTACAAGAGGAGGGCAAATGTCCCATGTGCAACGAGAACGTCGACTACAGGCGGTTGGTCAAAATCACCGACGTGGCTCCTTACTTGGACTACAACACCTCCGAATAAGGTTCAAAATAGTTCACCTAGTAAGTGCAAAACCTATGTAGTGTTAACCGAACTTTATTGATATTGCTACATGACTAGTGGCTTGTCCATAGAGCGCATGCGCACAACACTAGTGGCTTGTCCATAGAGCGCATGCGCACAACACTAGTGGCTTGTCCATAGAGCGCATGCGCACAACACTAGTGGGGAGACTTTGACAGATCGTCTCGGTGCTCTCGCGCCTATTTGGTAGCTCTGGTGAAAATATAATAGTTATTATTATTAGGTAAGAAGTAATTTGCCTTGGTAAATAATTGACTACAAAAGATGATGAAAATAGAAGCCTTGAGCTGATGAACAGGTGATTTATTCGTAGTACAAAAGTATTGTTGCGGATTCGTGTTTGATGAAACTAAAAAAAAAATATTATAGGAAAATTAATTTTTAATCAAAGCGTTTATCGCTCTCTACAAATAGGATAATGTGATTCCGTCCAACTTTGTCATATTGGTCTAGAATATTTATCTTTTATTTGGGTTTAGTATGTAATAAAGATAAGATTATAAGAAACGTTCTAGACGTATGTTTATTTAACTGGTACAGTTAATTATTAAATCATATAAGAAATAAAGCCGTAAAATGATGGCGTACTTTTTATTTGTTACTTTATGCGTTCGCCCTGACTTTGCCTGACCTAGGCAAGTTATTAATTTTGTATTCTTATTCTTTACATTTTAAAACCTTAATTAAGTTCCTAAATAAGCAGCTATAATTTATTAAAAGACCGATTGTGAATCTCCGTCCATGTAAATTTAAAATTAAATAAATAATTCAGTTAGTACAAAAAATGTGGCGCCTATAAGATTATTCGCGGCGGGCTTCGGACAGGGCTCTTCGGATTCAATTTAATAACGCGTTCCGGGTGTAGGTGGGACTGCCGCGCTTCTGCAGCGCATCTGCTATGCTTGCGGAGGCACAAGGTGACGACTTCTGCACAAGCTCGCACGCGGCGTGCTCCGGGCGCGGACAGTGCGGCCCGACAACGTCCTAGCGATGATAGGTGACAGGTTTGACTGTCCCTACATGCGACACTGCCGTGGACTACATGCTCCAGGAGTATTAAATAACAAATAAATATAATTTAATTTGAATAAATCTGTCACTAACAATGGCCTCGATTCGGGATGTCATGCTCTAATTCTAATTTTAATATCCAGCTATCCTTCTCGTTTTTATGACCAATGAAAGAGAGGTGATGAACGAATGATATTAATTTGAACGAATGATTACTTAAAATAAGGGCATAGCTGTCAGTTTAAGAGATTTTTAAGTCACATGTTGCTCTATAAAATTGTGCAATCGACACGGCCATAAGGTTCAAATTCGATGTTTGACAGCTCTAATATTAGGATGGCCATCTCCTGTCCCTTTTCAATCTTTAAAGGTAAAAAGGACGGACTAACTTAAAATTAAGGATTAGAGCGTGACATCCCGAATCGAGGCCATTAGGATAAGTTTGCAATACTAACAAAATGAGTCTTAAATAACGTGAAATAAAAATTTGTTGTAGTTGTTGTTATAATTTGAAGAAGTAGTATTGAACCATTTTAACCATTAGACAATTTAAACCATTTGAAAACTAAGAAATTGAAAACTTTTATTTTACAATTTAAATATTCTTGGTCTATGCATGGTTAAATGTTCGTAGATGCATAGGTGGCTCTCGTGACGTCATCACGCTTGTATAAAACAGTACGCGTGGTATACACCGAGAAGATTAGATTCATTTTGTTTCATACTACAAGAGTGTACTTTCTTACACATTTTATAAAACTTGTAAATAAAGACATCCGTTCTATACCAAAGTACAGGCACGTAGAAACTATAGCCGCGTTTCCATTATGCAAGTAGCCTGCATGCAACTAATGGAAACGTAAACTTGCATGAAGGCTGCAAATTGCATGCAGGTAGTTTTGAACTTGTAAACATAATGCGCAACTGGCGCTTGTCTGCGCAAGTGATTCAAATTAAAGTTTACAATTCAAGTAACTTGTACGCAAGTGTGACGTCATACTTGCAATGCAAGCACTTGCACAATAGAAACGCGCCTTATTACGAAATCAGTGAGTAGACTTTACCAGTGTTATCGAAATTCATACGGTTGTAAATTTGTAATAGCGACATCTATACTCATGAAGTCGTTCTGTCTTTCCTATGCATGGCGCACCTTCAGCTTTACACTGATAGATCGCTACGTTGTAGACCGTACTGATTATAGATGGCGCTACCACGCGATTCTCGTGACGTCATCACGCTAGTATGAAACTGTTTGCATCGTGGGCTCGCCCTCTTTTTTCCCGACCGGCACCACTGAGGAATTACACGCTTCTACTTAGCCTACCACCGGCCTTTTATTCCTACAACGATACTTTGTCCTTTTACGATATAAGAAAAAATATTCAGTTGCTTCTAACCCAATATAGCAGGTAGGTAGTGTTGTACACAGACATTGGTCAAATTAGGCTGTGTGTAAAGGCTCGTTCACACATTCACGGTTTACGCCGGACCGGCGGCGCGTCACCGTCGCCGGCTATGCGTGACCACGTGCACGGCGAATTTATATAAGTATTTCCGAAATTATTTCTATGGCACGCGCTAAGTGGGTATGCTTTCATAGACCGCCATACTAGACAGTGCGCCGGACACGTAGGTACGCCCGGTGCGAGCCGTCCACGGTTGCAAACAGGACTGGCGCTAACGCTGGCGCCGTGAGAACACCTCCATAGAGCTTCATACATTACTGAGCGACCGTGCCTTAAGGCAGTATCATCCTAATTTAAGGAAGTCGCTACTAAATAGAGACACAGGTACAGTACGACAGAAAAAAGTAGACAAAATGAGGGCGCTGTACGGAGTTTATTGGCAACACTGGTGATGTCTCAGCCAATCATTGCAACTTCCTGTTTTTGGCTACCAATCACTGCCAGTTTATCTGGTGTTGCCTTTGGTGAAGAATTTAGTTCCATCATTATTTATTTTCTACTCTTTTGTGTCGCACTGTAATATGAATTCATAGAGAAATAAAAGATTTGGATAGTGATGAAACATTTAATTTCATTTGAAAGTATACCAAGTTGTAGTTACACGTTCGATATTGAGATTCAAATGAAATGTAAAACATAATGTTGGTTTTACATAAAATTACATTCGGAGCTACCATCGAATCTCCACCTGACGCTTTTTAAAATTATAAGAAAAGCTTTTGAACGAGTGAGAATCAACAGCAACTCCGCTGGTAGCCATTCGGTAATTTAAAAATAAGCTTTTTCCTGATTGGTCAGCTCTGATAGTAAGTTGACCAATGCTAGTGTACTTATTTTAAAAACTACGAAATGGCTTTAGATATCTTCCGCCTGTTCTATTACTATAATCAAATATTGCCCTAAATATAATTACCACTACCTAGCTATACCTTAAGTAGAAAATACATTTATACAACTTAAAATAATGACAAGACGATTATAATAACAAAATAATAATAATACATTTTAATAATAGAAACTGAATTGTGCTAATAATACAGTGAAGGCTCTATGTCAACTCGCTAACCTGTTGACTCGACTTATTCTAGTACATCCTCTAGAACTCGAAGATCTTAAACACAAGGCAACTTCTTGCAACGATACGCTGACACCGTAATTGTAAAATTTCATCCTCTCACTTTTTTACTACATGAATGAAAAGGAACGCAACATCTTTGTGTGTTCAGGACGCGTGAGGTTGTATTGCTGCAAAAAGTTATTGATGTGCAAAGACCCGAAGACCTACGCATTAAAAAGGTCTATTTAGAAACTCGATCCTCACTAAATTTAGTTTCGGTGGAATTTACCATTGTGAAGGTATGATTTTGTAGAGATGATTGTAATTTAAATGTCAGTGGTATGAAATTTAAATATTCAAATAATTGAACTATTCATTATTCAGTTTTCATCAAAGTTTAGGTACAGTAATAAATTTAATATTTTGTACCCATAGCGTGCAGCATGGCCAGAAGCGAAACATAGCTGTGTCTTTTTAATTCTCGGTATTATGTATGATGATGATTATGTACGTTTAGATAAATGTTAGACTTGTATTAAACCGAACTTGCGTGACTTTGCTGACATTTAATAGACGCCATTTTGATTTGAATAACGTGGTGCACAAAATGGCGCGAGTAGCCTTTTTATTGTAAATAATAATTAGTGTTATACTATTAAATTTTCAAATTATAGTCAGATATAACTAGTATACTTTATATTGAAATACGCAAATGTATCGATGTTTCATACGTCAAGTCGAGAGGCGCTTCCGAGCCGACAACAACAAACTTATTCGAATATAAACTTAACGTCTTTGAATTAAGATTCGTAACAGTTGCGCCGGATCTGAATTAGGCTCTTCTTGCTACGGCAGTGATAAATCTAACCTATCGCTTGTAATTCCAAGTTTTATTGACAGTTTTCCATTCTAAAAGCTTATGTTTAAAAGGAAAATGTACATATTTAGGCCTTTACTAAGAGAATCTAAAGAAAAATGTATTAAATAATAGTAATTAAAACTCGAGATTTTCTACTGAGAAGCAAGAGGTTGTAGAAACTATAGTTTTACAAAAAAAATGTTAGAAAACTGCCAATAGAGATATTAAACATTTACAATATTTACGAAATGACATTGTATTTTTGGGGCACGAACACTTACGCAGCGCTAAATACAACAAGATACAAAATCAATCGAATAAGTATAAAAACATTGATTGGTGTTATTTTATTCACGTTTAAATCTATTATATTATATAATACCTAGTAAAACGATGCACGGATTTTTTCGATTATAGTCCGTTCATAATTTGCATGGTCCATATGACAGTTGAAGGTTATGAAATAATTCAAAACACTCAATGCGTTGATTTTAACTGTAGATATTTTAAAATGTCACACGGAACAAGCTGTAGAGAACAGACTAGTTAATTGTATGGAACGGAAACACTTATGCCTTGAACAGTACATAATAATAAGCGCTATCAATTATGAGAACACATCTAAATCGATCGATTGATCGAACCGCTGAATATAAGAGAAGCATGTCAAAAGAATGGGCTTGAACCGACTTTGCTGGACGTATAAACTCAATTTAAATCATTTATAATTCGATTTGTCGAACATATTATAATATATGTAAATATATTTTTCGTAATATAAATAGCTGTGATATGATAAAATTTTATTTGAATACATATAATAGCGATATTATTGGCCGGATATATTTTGTTGGAACACGGTCCCAGCCCACTCTTCCAACGAATTATTACAGCTTTTGTAAACTATTTACAGATGCATATAAAAATATTTTTAAAAACATAGATACCATGGCACTTGGTTGCGTTGTAACAGGGTAGGATCGTACAAAATAGATGTAGGAATAAGGAGAAAATTAAAATAAATTTGACACGTCGGGGACTACAATCATAATAACAATAAACAAAATCCAATTACAAATTTAATTGCATTATGAAAACGTATATTTTAATACTAGTTAATAAGGGAATGTATAAAAATTAGTTTCAACTATATCAATGTTAACTCCTCAACAATAAATACTATAAATCTTTGGTTTCATTTAGTCGTTTGATTACAAAAAGTTTTCGCTTATTTTATTCATTTCTTTTGCAAAAGAACGCGTGTTAATTACAATGTGGTTTAAGTGTACGACGAGTTCTGGAAAAGTGTGAAGATATTTTATAATCTATGGTTCATAAGAGCGACACCAATCAAACGCAGCTCACAAAAATCCAGTGCGCTTATAATAATAATCCGTGAAAAGAGGTACAAACCTTGTGAGACAAGTATCAAACCAGCGTTTGGCACTACAAGACTCAATGTGAGCTCGATTTGAAGGTTCCTATTTCGACTATCGAGTGGTAAGTACTACCTATCAGTTCTAACACCGCCCTATACCTGTAAGTTCCAATGTTACGATGCAATGCAGAGTAACTCGCGGAGTTAAGGTCCGTCTGACCTGGCGCACAGTATAGAGGTTCCTATGACATTTTTTTGTTTATAGCGAGATTAGACCGTTTCTTTATTTTAAGTAAGACAGTTTTTCGCTTCTTGAGTCTGTCTTGGTCTTACTGTTGAAACTTAGCGAGATTTCGCGTTGCGGTAGCTCGAACTCGTGTTCGTCCCACCGTTTGGGCAAAGCGTGTCGCGATACGCTGGGTGCAATAGGAATCTCTCTTATCCCGGAGTGCGGCCATTACTGCTTGTGCGCGAGTTGCTTGGGCAGGGCGGCCACGACGCGCACGCGGTCGCTGAACTGCGGCGGCGGCGCCAGCACGGGCGCGAGGTCCGCCCCCGCCGGCTCCTCGGGCGGCGGCGGCAGCTCGGCCAGCAGCACGGCGGCCCGCGCGCGCCGCCCGGGCGCCTTGTCCGGGTCCACGCCCAGCCGCTCCGCCGCCGAGCGCCCGCGCGCCGCGCCCACCGACCCGCGCAATAGTGCCGCCGTCGCCCGCTTCCTAGTCAACGAATTATGCCGCTGCATCGGCGGCGGCGGCGTCGCCAGGCTCTCCGACGAGCTGTGCACCGGCTCAGTACTTATCACGTCGTTCGACGACTTGACGGTCACCGAGCTGCAGAAGGAGACCTTGTCGCGGCGCGGCGGCGGCTTGGTCTGCGCCTCTTGGTCGGAGGAGACGCCCGAGGAGGAGTTGTCGCCGTCGTCCCGCTCGGCGACCAGCTCGTCGCCGCACGACCGCGACGACTTGAGGCGAGTGCGGATCTTCTGGATCTCGTCCACTGAGAACGAGTGCTGCATAGAACTCGACCCCGAACTGCTGCCGCTGGAAATTGGATACAGGTTAGTGTTCATTTTCAAACCTGAAGCTGCGTTTTTACAAAGCCATTTGACAAGCCAATCCAATTTAAATAATTTCACTAGGTGTTGTGTAAATAGAGACAACCTGTTACAAAGAGATGTTTGACAATAAATCAAGTTAGAATGATATATGTTCAGCTTAGGTAGCTAGATTAAGCAGATGTGATAGCTCGTCAAATGGCCACATATAAATGATCCAAAAGATCCATTTAACAAAACACAAAACTAATTTAATGATAACAAAGTGCTCCCTGTTTAAATCATTGCTACGATTACTGGAGTCGAGCACAAAAACAAATTAGTAATGGACAAATCAACCTTTTTCTGTCTTAAAATCAACAGTTACAATTTACAATGCAGAAAAATGTGTTTAATGAGCTAAGGAACAAGAAAGATAGTATAGTTACTAGTGAACATTTTGATACACATTATGTGACAGTAACAACACAAAGGCAAAGCCGATACCCCCCGCGACATTGATAATACTGATTTTGAAAATTATACCTTTTTCTATTCAAATTAAAGGTACGCATTTTGCATATCCCCATCATTTTCTAATATTGTCGTATAAATTGGAATCCTGAAAGTTAAAACCTGATATTAGAGTAAATTACATGGATACCTATTATGAACAGTCTGTGTTAACGTTGAGATTTCAGGAATCTTATTGGATTTGCTTTGCTCTGACCCTCTGCTTGAATAGTTCTGCAAATCTATGGTATCCATGATAATTTATTGCGAGGTATTCATTGCTATTAAGTCCTCAATACTTTTGAATACGGTAACATGATTTAATTGGGAGGTACGAATGATGGAAAGGGACGAGATCTAATTTTTTGGCCACCAAAAACGACGCAGTAAGTATATTGTTCGTTTTTCCCTCATAAAGATATCTTGTTCATTGATAAACCATTGTCTCTACAGAGGATTCCGTATAATATATCTACGTTTCTATATACCTGTCGCTCTATATCACTTACAGACCGCACGCGCGATATTATGATCTAGATATCACTTACAGACCGCACGGCGCACGCGCGATTTTAAGAACGCGAGCCTTTAAGATTGGAACTGGATTATTAAGTCTTAATACGAGTATTTGCACAACTAAAACACTGCTCGCCTAATCTAGGGAATCCGCAGTACGAGTATTTGCACAACTAAAACACTGCTCGCCTAATCTAGGGGCTAGCGCGCGGTCTGTAGTGCTGATATTAAAATCCGCAGTACGAGTATTTGTTAAAACTAGGTTTGGTCACATTTAAACTTAGTCCAAATAGCTTTCATCTTTGGTATTTGACTTTAATTTAGTAGAATCTTATTTTGAATAAAGAATGTTTATCTTATCGTATCCGTTATAAATAGAAGTCGGAGCCTTACCTAGCGTTGCTATTGGCGCTGGTCTCGGCCGGCGGGGCAGGCTTGGGCTTGATGGAGTTTTCGTCGTCCGACTCCGACATGCTGTAGTCCGGCTCGGGGATAGGCGGCGCGGGCGTCGAGTTCTGTATACAAGTTGGAGTTTAAAGACGGATTTTTAAACATTGAAAGCAAGAATCTTCCTAGTTTATTTATAGCTATGCTGAATTTTGGAGAGTGTTATACTGAACATCAACATTTTGTTTTTATTTATCCTAGGACCGTGTCTTATTGAAAAAAGTGTAACAAAGTGATTTTTGTTAGACATTGTTTTACCAGGATTCGAACCGGAACCCCCGTGATCCTCTGATCGAACGCTCGACCGCTCGGCCACGGAGGTTATCACTTGACTATTGTGTGTACCTGTCGTCCGAAGCCCTTGTGCGTGTTGAAGGGCTGCGCGTACTGGTTGGCGGCGTCGTCGGCCGAGTGCGTGCGCGCCGGGCCCGCGCGCCCCGCCCCGCCCCCCGCCGCCCCCGCGCCCGTCGGCGGGGCCGGGTCCGCCCACGACCGCAGCGAGACCGACTTGCGGACCTACCATACCAGACGAAGCGAAGGTTAGTCACGATCACGGAGCATACGAGAGTTTATCTAATAGTTTACTAGATATTAAAGAAAAATGAACCGTATGGCACAAAAATGAAGTCTAATTTTGATAATTTCTAAGATTACGTTTTCGAGGGTAATCTGCAAAACTTTGTCATTCATTCAAAATTTCATTCGTCCATCTCCTCTTATCTTCCATTACTCTTAAACGAAACATATAGGATGAACTTTATTATTAATGACTTCCCAAATTGGGGCCATTTTGTGATGGTGCAAAAATATTTTTGGTTTTAACGTTATCCGAAATAAAGCTTCATCACCAGCCCGCTGCTGAGCTTCTTTCATTTCATTACCCTAGATCAGCCTATTTCCACTTTCCAATTTCCCTCGTTTCGGATTCGACTTTACTACATCGAGTATAACGCTAGTTAGCTTAGTGGCATAGTGAATTTGAGTAGATGGTTTGAATTATATTACTTGGCGCAGTCGGTAGGATCAACGTTCTAAACTAGCTTTCCATCATCAGAAATATTAATACTTCGTTACTTACCCCATGAGCGTTGTCAGGGCGAGTAGGCCGATACGCTACTGGCCCCAGGTCCCTAGGGGACGCGTACAGTTTCGCCTGGTTGTCGGGGCGGAAGGTGGATGCGGGGGCAGCGGGCGGCGGCGGGGGAGGGTGCGCGGGCGGCGGCACTCGACCCGGACCTGGAATATACGAGAAAAAAAAACTCTAAAAAATATTTTACGCGGTGGTGGTTCTATGACAATGACAAGGGTTTGTGAGGTCAATTGTCTACAGTAAAATTATGTTTTTCTGTTTGCCAATGTTCCTGGAACACACATGGAAAACCTCCTTCCTTGATGTAAAAATGTTGCTACATTTATGTTAGACTGGTTCTCAACAAACTTGTCGGCGTGAAATCGCTTTACTCGTAATAAAAGCTCAAAAGACGGTATAATTAGGATGGTCGATTAAATCTCATCTCATAGACGGCGGCCATCTGTGTAGGTTGATACTACGGGAAATGGGGAAAATTCGCAGAACAGAATTTACGAATTGCGAGAAAAGACTATATACCAGATTTGGCTGTTGATCTTACCGTGCACATCTTCACTAGACCTCGTCCTGGGCGGATGCGACAGCTGCTCGGCCGCCAGATCCGGCGTCGAGTGGAAGTCCCTCCTCAAACTCCCCTGCGACTTCGAAGTCCACAGCTTCCCCCGGGACCGCTTCATCTCGGCCACGGACGCGTACACTCGCCCGGGGGTCTTGGCTGGCGAGTAGGGGGGCGAATTCGACCCCCCTTGGAACGCTGAGCGGATCATCATCGCGTTGTTGCCGGCACTGGAATTTGGGAGATGTTTGGTTAAAAATGTTAGAAGTCTGTCTACATACATCGCGCAGTACATCAAAAACTAAAATCTATGGTGGTAGAATAACACAAAATTTTCTAGTTATTGTGGATTATCCACCAATCGCTGCCGGTTTATCTGGTGTTTCTACAAGTACTGATTCAGAACGTGTTAAGGGTTGGAATATATGCGTCCCAAATTACAAGCAAATGTGAGTTACCCGCTCCGCAGCTCATATAGTTCGTTGGTTACATTCCCCTGTAATCTAATAGCGGGGCGGCTGGTCTGCTCAATCGCTCAATGTGTTTCGAGCCTAACAGGTGCAGGCTGCGCCGGCTATAAAATTACAGTATTTATACTCAAGTCCATAAAAATCACGCTTGTGAAGGTGTAACACTCACTTGGTGTCAGCGTCAGCTTGCCGCTGGAATAGTTCCTCCAGCTCGGCGGCGGTGATGCGGCCTGAAGCCGGTCGCTGTCGTATCGAGGCCGTGCGGGGCGCTACCGGCGTACCACCTTGAGGAGTTCCGTCTGGAAACCGAGAAAAGAAAACAGTTGTGACTCTGAACAACGAGGTCTATAAAGTTCTAGAACTAGCTAGCTTTGAATGAACTAAGACATTAAGAGTAGTAAATAAAGCAGTGCATAGAAGACACTTTATGTAATCTGTTGCAAGAATCCATCGTGAGTGAACTTAACCGTCAGCTGAGGTTGAAAGAGGTTCCTGCAAATTGAACTTTTATATTTCTTCGAGATTCTCCACATCTTATATGAATATCATTTTATAAAGTAGCATTTCTGAGTTAGATCTCTTTTTACTGGAGATACGATATAATAGTCACAGTTTCCGTCTGTCGAGGTTCCGTCTTGTCGAGGTTAAGTCTTTCGAAGTGGTGACTTTCGAGGTTCCGTCGTACACACCAGAATTATGTTATTTCTTCGGAGATTTTCTACTGGTAACATTTGATAATCTATTTTTTTATTCTCGATGATATAAATACATAATGCCCAAAATACATTGACGTAAAGAACATTGGACTTACTATTGCTACATGGATGTAGCTGGACGGACTCCGCTGATGAGGACTTGCCGGCCACACTCAGAGGTTCGCAGCTCTCTTCCTTTTCACCTCCATTTTCTGTAACATAAATAATTTAAGTAAAATGAATGGCGCACTAGTTTCGTTTAGTCTGTACGCTACTGTAATGTTGAGCTCAAAATTGGTAATTTTACCATAGAGTGTGACAACTGCTTTCTCGTCTCTCAAGTTCACATACAGCTTCTAGTTTGTTTTCTGTGTGTACAAAAGTTGGTGCCTTACCTAACCCTGCGACCATAGACTTCGCCCTCGCCCGTCCTACACTGAGGGTCGTGCGAGGGTCCCTCCGAGGGGGCGCGGGAGCCGGACTTCGACCTGGAAACCACATTAGAAACTGATGAAATGGCTTTCACTGCAATGTCACTACTTGGCGCAGTCGGTAGGATTTCAGTTACTTCAACTTTTATGTACTAGATTTCTGTGCAGGGTGCTGCTGTTTGTCATCTTCTCTTCATCAGCCTAGAATGTCCACTTCTGATCAAAATAGTTATCGGTCGATCCAACGATGTCTATATCCATCCATCCATCCAGTCCAGTCCATAGTTGCTTTCCACAAGGTACACCGACGATAAGATGAAAGTTGTGGAAGAATTCAGAACTACTGGTAAATTAATATATGTTAAGCAATGCAAACCAACTGTAGACGATTTATGGGACTTTGGTGTATTTCCTGTCTTACGCAGATTCGAAAAATGTACAAGTTTTATACTCGTAAGACAGAAAACGTTTTTTCATATTTACAATATTAAAGTTAATGAATGTTGTTAGTAAGCACTGACCTCCGGCGCCCTTCCTAGGTAAGGTGGCGGCGTAAGGTCTATTCGAGAGCTGGTTCTGCGACTTGCTGGTCGGAACTGTACACGTGTTCACCTCGCTGTTACCTGTACAAGCGTTGTATGATGATCAGCTGTGAGGGGGGGATGATCAGCTAGGGAGGTGCTAAATGTTGGGACTGGTTACAGACTTCATGAGGCCAACGAATGTTACTGCCTCTTAAATGAATATTTTGAGAAAACAAATAAATCCTGTATAAATTGATGGTATTTGTGAGACAGCTTTGTGGTTTATTTAGTAGTGAAGTGATACATGGTTTATTGTTCGAACGATTAGGTTAGGTTTTTTTAACGAAGTGGAGCTAATAGTAGCCACGTAACGGTAGAGAGTCAATAGGGGATCGGACTGTTCACCATATTTTATGAATTTACCATATTTTATGAATTATTTTTAAAGTATAGATTAATAGCAGACGATTCGCGAAGAAAAAAACAGAATCGGTTAAAAAACGAATTTACAGTGATTTTTGTGCAAAACGATTTTTTGTATGGAGATTATATCGCGTTACTAACAAATGACGTCACAAGTGGCTATGGGCCTCTCGGTCTAATTTTGAATTTCAAACCTTTATAAACTCGGTCAATTTGAAAGATAGAGCAAAAACTCTTTTAGTGTTCGATAGCAGAAATTAAGAAGATTGGATTTATAAAATAAAAAAAAAGTAGTCCGATCCCCTATTAGTGGGTTATTTGATTCTTAAAAGACGTAAAGAATTGACGTCATATACAAGCCTGTTATACATTTATTTATGCTGATGCGCCAAATAATACTGTCTATGAAGATAATATAGGATATTCACACTACATTCGGATCAGAGCCACTTGTTCAATATCGCTTATTATACCAGGATTAGCAAACTAACAGCGTGTGTGTGTGTGTGTGTGTGTGTGTGTGTGTGTGTGTGTGTGTGTGTGTGTGTGTATGTGTGTGTGGATGGTACACGTTGCACCAATCCGTTTATTATACAAATAATTTGTGGATAGGTATTAGATAATTTCGATGCTTCAATTACATTTATTTTTTCGTAGTATCTTAATCGTAAGCACCTTTGTTATTTCTTTATATACAGCTTTGTTCACATTTTACACCAAAACCAATATTAGAATGACCAAATTCATAATGAAGACACTATGTATAAAGATGTTTCAGTTTGGTCAAAAATGGTTAGGTGAAAACGAAGTCAAAGTACTTACCATTGGTGCCGTTCAACGAGACGACAGTTAGAGACACTAATGCACCGGAGTTCCGAATCATGTCCACCACTCGCTCGTGGGACGCCGCAGACACATCCTCGCCATTTATCTGGAACATCATTTTTTTTTTAATCTTGTATTGATTATTCTCTAATAAGCTTAGCGCCTTTTTAAACGTGGAGCTGTAATGTTGTTAGCTCAGATTTCTGTTTGAAAACTATGAAAACGATGGATCCTTTGCATTCAAGCCCAGATACAAAGAGGATATAATCACTACCCCAGATAAACATTTGTGTCCACAGTTCCCTCCCATCCCGTTGTTTCCCTTTAATATTTAGTATTTTGTTTCGTCTATTTCCTGTTAACAGGTAAACTTATTCGTAATACACTTATTTTCTATAAAATCTTAAATAATTATTTCTTCTTTTAGCCTTTGGAAACCCAGCTCAACTTACAAAATCTTTCACGGCTTGTGTTAGTCGCATAAAGATAGACATTTTCCCCCTCTAATCGTTGCTAGCCAAATGGAAAACTGCCTTTAAATGCATATCTATTCACCATTTGTTTATTGACATAACTTGTTGTTTAGAAATGCCGAACTTCGTTGCGGATGTTGCAAATATTTCGACATTTACGGAATGGTAGTGACGAAAATTTTATAGGTGCAAATTTTTCTGTTCCAAAATGTCCGTTTTCGGCCATAGCAACCACTTCTACTCCTAGTCAGTTGGGCGCTGCTGGTCCCAAAGATGAATGAAGGATATAGTCTTATACTTAGAGGTATACTTACTGCTACCAGAAAGTCCCCTTTCTTCAACCCTGCCCTGTCGGCCACCCCTCCAGCGTCCACGTCGTCCAGATACTGCAGGCCTGGGCATCTCTCCGAGGGTCTCAGCTCCATGAGTGGGGAGGACGCCTTCGCCCCTCGCAGGATGAAGCCGAACCCGCGCCTCGCCCGGTGCAGCACCACCGTGCGAGTCTCCATGTTGCCATAACTGGTCAGGGAGGATAACAGAACTGTGTTAACTCTACTAGCTCTTGACAAATTAATGTGAAATACGTCTTTACGGTGTACGGATTGCCAAGCCAAGAGCCGGCTACTCAACCTGTTCTTACTGTTTCGATATTGAAACAACGACAAAAATACGGTTTAGCCAATTTGGAACATTCTCTGCATGTTTTATATCCCGATTCGGTTGTCGATTAAAAGTTATGAATAAAAAACTGTAGTGTTAACGTTTACTTCTTACCTATAGAAAAAAAAGTATGAAAAAAAACGGGCACAATTCACACACATTTAAAAATCTAACAGTGTCTTAAACGTCTATAAACTCACCTAAACAAAGCTTTCTTAATCACTTCACGCACATATTTACTGAAAAACTTTGTATCAAACTCGGCGAGACTTGAACAAATGACTAAACTATCCCATGTTTCTTTAGCCTCGAATATCAGTCCGACCGGCTTGCGTAGGCGCATAGTTACTGCTCAGTCTGACCATTGACTCATTAGACTTCCTCCCAATATTAAATGTTATTAGTGCGTTTCGACTGTTTACAAACTATTGTTTTGTATAGCCTTTGTGCGATAGGGTTCTATGAGAAACAGTTTGTGTTGCTAAATATTTATTTCATGGGTCTATATTAAGAATTAGTTATGGTTAGATATTATCAAACATGACAAGAAGTTATTGTTAGACTCAACTCACAGTTGTTGATCTTCTCATCTCCCACATAACTCATTACTGGTCAATAGTATGTATTATTAGATTTTAGCCCAATAGACCTGAAGGGCATTGTCGGTAGCCTTCCAAAGGTCATGTATATAGGTCAAGACACAAGGGACAACCAAGTCAATAAGTGGACCAACTTGTGTGAGGTTACGACCTTACGACCAATAGGTCTAACAGGTGAGTATGAATTGCCAATCGGTTAATTTCTTCGCAATGTTTTATTTTATTTTAACCTTTTAGGGAAGCTAACAGCACTAAAATTACATAATAAGGTAGATTCAAAATAGTCCCTTCTTTCCCTTTTGAATTTGAAAAGCATTCTAGCATTCTATACCCTGCTTCAGATAACATTGGAAAAATCTTTCATAGGATACATTTCCAGACTCCTGTCAATCTCAATTAGCTGACATGTGTGAATCACGAATAACCTTTTTTATACCATCCTACATATTTTTTGTCTTTTTCCTTTATTATATGAAATGAAGCATAGCTGCGATAATGCAGGTAAAATCGATTCCAGCATTATGTGTCAGTCTGTAATCCTTACTCTAGAGAACGTAAACCGTTCAAAGAGTTCAAACCTACCAAGTTCAGTCAACCAAAGTTCAGTTCAGTTCATTTCTTTCTTTCTTTCATAATCATCATCATTTCAGCCTGTTAAAGTCCACTGCTGAACATAGGCCTCTCCAATCGCACTCCAGCGCGACCGGTCCATAGCCACCTGCATCCAACGAGACCCAGCGATCCTCACCAGGTCGTCGGTCCATCTCGTAGGTGGCCGTCCCACACTGCGCCAAACCAAAGTTACATCTTCTTTTTTCCTGACTCCTAATTGCTTTGTATACCCAAAATGGTAATATAGCAGAAACGTATTTGCGGAACTCACGTCTTCTTAATCCTAGGTGCAGTGGCACTGTAAGTCTTGTTAAGGGTCATCTCTCTCCGACCAGCTACCCTCGAGTGGTGCACCGGACCCGATGCCAACACCTGCAATAATCAAAATTATTTTCTTCATTTCGAGTCTTCAAGGTTATTAACAGCTAATGTTATTTCCCATAACAGCCTCTGTAGCTGAGCGGTGGTGATTTTTATTTGACACTACAAAAATCACGTCGTGAGACTTTCTCGTTTGGTGGAGACATTTCTAGCTGCATCACTTAATTGTTTGAAGTAGTGCTTCGGAAGGCACGTAAGACGTTGGTCCTGGCCATGTATCTCTACCTCGGTAACACTCACACCTGGGTTTGTAGCTGTCTACCTAATAACAAACTCGATAAGAGGACCAAAACAAAAACTGTCCGAGGCGGAGATGATAAATTAGCGTTTAGTGGCGTTCCATTGAATTTTATTAACAGCCTCTATGGTGGCCGAGTGGTCGAGATTTCGACGCCCATTACGGAGGTTCCGGGTTCGATTCCCGGTGGGGACACTGTCAAGCAAAAATCTCTTTGTGAGACTCCCCAGTTCGCATTGCAGGCTGAATTACCCTTGTCCGATTCTGTGCTTCGGAAGGCACGTTAAGCTGGGTTCCGGCTACTATCTAGTCGTTACACGAGGCAAGTCAGTGACCTTTAGCGGCTCTATAACACTGACACCAGGGTTTGTGAGGTCGAAATCGATGCTAGGGTAACAACTCGAACTGCCATCTCTATCTTCATCTCTGTCACACTCACCTGGTGTAAATGCTGCGTGTTTTGTCTCAGTCGCACCTCCTGGACACAGTGTGCCGGGAAGAATCCGTTGGCTCCCGACCCTCGCACGGTCCCTTCCAACAGCCCTTCGTCCGTCGCCCCCGTCACTGTGAAATACATCTCATGAAGAGTTGTGGTAGAACCAGGATTATCTTGAGTGTCCACTGGGGGCCGTTTCACGAAGCTACAAGTTACATATTACAAGTACAATTCGACGTACATTGCGTAGACGATTAGAGAAAACGATAAGAGCTTACAGTTTAGTTAGGCGAATTGGCTACGCAATGTATATCAAATTGTAACTTGTTGCTTCGTGAAACGGGGCCCTGGTCATCCATCGTTGTGTGTTATGAAAGGTTCATAGGTAATGTACGAATAATTATATTACAAAATTGTTTTCTTCCAAATCTAAAGAACCTGTCTCATTCATAACGGTATTATTTTTAAACGTTGTCTCCTGTTAGTTATTATTATGGTAAACGACGACGAAGTTTTGCAACTTTACATTACACCCTTTGAGTGACACTTTTTGCTCATATTTTAATGAACGAACTCACGTGCTAAAAACCCATTGATAGATTTTCTACCAATTTATAGTAATTATTTATAATAAATCTCACATTAGGCTTACTTATTTCATTGATAATAAATTCCCTATCTTCTTTTAACTTTCTAATAAACATTTTAACTAAATATAAAGTATTTTTTCACTAATAACATGGCCTTCTTCAATATCTTCCACAATACTATGAATTTTCATATTTAAGTAGATATATTTAAGTATATCTCTCAGTTTCTTTTCGGTTAATAATGGACACCAGCTGTTAAAATAATGGTTTGTCAATATGACGTGTTGTTAAAATGACTCATGTTGTTTTCGTCGTTGTTAAATTAACTTGTACTGTTACTGGTTAGTTTACTATGGTACCTAATTAGTGAAGTTGAATAAATAAATGGATTTATGTCTTACCTGATTGCTTGTTTGATCTTTTGTTTATGCATTCCTGTCGCCTTAATTTTATTTGTTCAAAAGCTTTTTTTTCATCAAAATTTTTCTTTTCTATCATATAATGAACTAAACCATCAATTTACTTAGGTACCTCTATAGAAAACTTCCCTAATAAAAGCTAAAGTACCCTTTAAAAAGGATCTTTATCCAGGCCATAACGCGCTTTACTCATTGTCATTGTCAGTATAGTACCTTCAACGATGTCTCCCTGATTGAGGCGCACGTGCTTGTGCGCATGCGCGGCGGGCTCGTAAGCCTGCAGGCACACGACGGTGGCGCCGGCGGTCTGCAGCGAGCACGTGGTGGTGTCGGAGTGGCTGGTGCCCACGCCCGACGAGTCCGAGATGATGTCGCTAGTGTCGCCTGCGCTCTTATCTGTAGGCACCGCCCGTGTGACGTCAGAAGGGAACGCGACGCGACGCAACGGGAAGAAAAGACAGTTTTCAAGTTTGATATTGAGTGTCGCGTCGCGACCCGGTCTGAGTTGACCCATACTCAGTTTGGAGCCTACGTCCAGGTTTGACGAAAATACGAAGTGAAGAAGTTTTGGGGGTTTTTAAAGCTAATAAACGACTTTTCGACAGTTCTATCTACATTTTTAAATATATACGCTTAGTTAAAGCGAGCGCCGTTTATTTTGGTCATACCGGCATAAACCTATTACAAATAAAGGCCAACAATATACATGAAGTTATTATACCTAATTAAAAAGATTTCTAGGGAAAACAGAACTTTAGGGAACTAAATTCAAAAAGGGGCCTTACCGTCTATTCTCTAATAGGGTTAAAATCCAAACGAATCAGAAACTAGTTTGGAAGCAAAAAGCGAATTGAAAAACATCTACTTAACAATAGGCACATATAACATGCACGGATGATCACTGGTGATAGAAAATGATAGTGATAGGCCGTGATAGTGATAGGTCGTGATAGTGATAGGTCGTGATAGCCGTGGTCTGTGCATGGTGATGGTTGTCTCGATGTGGAATCGTGTCGTTCGGTTAGTGCTATCGGATAGCCCTAATATCCTACTGACTGCATCAGTTCGTATCGTTCACTGTAGTTAGCGTGTTTGTTAGTTGATGCTCCCCATTCGAGCATCATCTACAAAACCAACCAACGTTTCATATAGTTTTATTTCCACCATAACCCTAACATTACCTGTGAGGATGCTCGCGTCATCTTCGTGGCTCGGGTGGCTGGCATCGCTGATGCTGGACGAGGCCGAAGAGAACGGTCTCTCGAGACTGCAGGGCGAAGCGGCGGGCCCTTGCCGGCGCAACATGGCGTCCAGCTCGGCGGGGATCCTCGTGGACGAGGCCAGCGAGGACCTGTCCCCGGCCGTCCACCACCCCCCCCACGCTGCCGACCGCCGCTTCGGGTTGTACCGGGGAGGACCCCGGAATGGCACTGCAATTACCCCACGGCAACCCAAACGAATAAAGTAAATGTGCGACAAATAAAACCCATCGGGGATGAAATTAATTGAAAGGAATTTAAAGGATGTTCAAATTAATTAGTAACTCCGGTCTTTGTTTTAGATTTTCGATAGCGTTGCTATCAAATTAAAGATCAGACCGTTATTTAAATAAAAAAAGGGAATTTGAATTTAATAGATAGATATTACTTTAATAATTACCCAACACTGTTAGACAAACACAAAAATAAATACAAATAAAATAATCAATTAATTAACGACGTGCGTTTAAATAAGAACTAAGTTGTGAAATAATAAATCTACCGAATATTGTTTTACACAAAAATATGTTATATGTTATTACGAATTCTATACTTATCATAATATAATGTTATACCACCGTATTGAATATAAGTAATAGTGTTACCTATTATTATAATTTGTGTCCGGTTGTTAGGTGCTAGCTAATATAAATTTAATTTGTACCGTAATATATTATATTAAAATACATGATATTGTTTCCCAATTATACAACCATCACCACCGTAAAAGCAATGGAATAAAATAAAAATTCGATATTTTGTTATTAAATAAATAAATGGATGATTCATGCTAAAAGTTATATTTTGTGTTATTTACATAAGTAGATATAGATATATTTTATAATAAATAACTTAGTATACTTAACGTTAAGCTCAAATATTGTGTTAGATGCTTTGTTAAAAAAACATGTGTCCCAAGTTTTTGTGGGTATTAAAGAATCCAACACAAGTAATACATACTTAAAGATATAAAGCGCCAGCGAAAGCCATGCAAGAAACTTATAACCTTGACTCACCGATTTCTTCTGATTTATAATTCTTTATAACCTCTGCTAGTTCTAAATTTCCTGCTATAACTGCAACCTGGAAAACACAAACGAATGAAATATTTAAAATAAAAATACACAATGGTGACACAATGGTAGGGACCATGGGGTGAGCAGAGATTCGGGGTAGGGGGCACTCGGACCGCAGAATAAAACCACTCTGTTTATATACCTTAGATAGGGTTTGAAGATCATTAGGAAGTAAATAAAATATTTAACACTTTAACTGATAAAGAAAAACAATTGAGTAAGAGATCGGACCATTTTTTTTTTATTTTATAAATTCAAACTTCTTAGTTTCTACAATCGAACACTAAAAGAATCTTTTAAATTGACCGAGAAAAAAAGGTTTGAAATTCAAGATTAGACAGAGAGGCACATACCCACTTGTGACGTCATTTGTTAGTAACGCCATATACAAAAAATAGTTTTTGAAAGAGACAGATATACCGAAACTTTAAAAGATCACTGTAAATTCGTTTTTCAACCGATTCTGTTTTTTTCTTCGCGAATCGTCTGCTACTAATCTGTATTTTAAAAATAATTCATAAAATATGGTAAATTCATAAAATATGGTGAACAGTCCGATCCCCTATTGCCGAGATAGATACCTAGTTTGTACACTCACTGTGTAAAACTTTGTAAAAAGACTTTGTAAAACTTTAACTATAAAAAATACGCTACAAGTTAACAAAGAATGTTTTTCTGAAATGGTTTTAGGGAAGCAAAAATTATTGATGGTTAAATTTATTGCCTATAAATTTCTAAAATAGCTCCACTTTTTGTCCTGTATGGGTATGCATACAGGACAAAAAGTGGAGCCTCAACCTCTCCTTCTATATAGTAAGCAAATGGCTTACTAGCTAAATAATATTTAAAATAGAAGTATAATTATCATTTTCGAAGCCTCTGACCTGATAAGGCGTCTGATTGGCAAAATTTAAGGCCTCTTTGTCGCAGCCTCGAAAGAGCAGCTGTCTTGCGCACGAGTCTTGCGCGTTCACGGCGCAGACGTGCAGAGGCGTGTTGCCAGACGCGTTGCGCCCGTTCATGTCCGCGCCGTAGAACAATAGGTGGTCCAGGTGCTGGACGAGGCCATTGCGACACGCCTGGAATTGGAAATGGACATGTTAGTCGATCAATCTTTAGTGGCAGATGGAAGGACAGTGAAGGCTAGGAAAATAGGGGCCAGACACCATACAGACACCATGCTTCAGTAAAAATATAAGAAAAAACAGTCGTTAGTTATGTGGTAATCCTATCCAATAGGTACTGTCCGCAGTTGAAGCCGAAAGTAGTTGCTTTGTGATGCTAAATTAAAAAATATCACCAGATTTCAAAAAACCTTTTTCCAATCTGGCCAGCTGAACTGACCAACTATACATATAGTTGTACAAAATGATGCCATTTATAGGCGGTAAAAAGTTACGAATAGGTGACTCTTATTTGTTTTCTAGTTTTTCTTCCTAAGTAATGCCTAATGCCTTGTGGTTCAGATAACCATAAAGATCGTTAAGCCTCACCTGATGAACTTCCTGCCACCCCTGCAGATCCGTGGCTCCGATGGTCGCGTGGTCGTGCAGCAGCGTCTCACACAACAGCGGATCCGTTTTATTCGTCACGGACAAATACAGAGGGGTCAGTCCTTTCGCATCTTTGTAGTTTGGAGATCCACCGAGCTCGAGCAATGTTTTGACAGCTTCTAGAGAGTTCTTCTCCACGGCTCGGTGCATCGCCGTGGTGCCATCTTTGGTCCGGTAGTCCAGCAATGCTCCTCCATTAACGAGGGCTATTAGGACCTTCCCTGGAGTCTTTAGGCCGGCTGCGATGCTCAAAGGTGTTTCTGGAATGGAGAGAAGATTATTTTATTTAAAGACTGTATTATCTGTTTAACACGAAAAAAACGCCAACACATTACGAAACTCAAGTAGTCCTCTATATATTTTTAATGTTTTAGCAAACCTCTTTCTGAGTCCTTAACAAAATAAGGGATGATTGTAAGAAAATAATTTCAACTAAGTACTTCTTTTTTGTGGGAGTCTAATTTTGCTGATACCATGATTATTACATTTATATTCAAAGTAACTAAGTCGTCCGGAGGGCCATAAACTAACCATTGTCGTGTCTAACAACTGCCTTGTCTAAATAGGTAATACGTTAGACGAAACGGGGATCGTAATTAAGAACGAACAAAAGAAGTTCTCGTTGGTACCACTTGTGCTAAATACTTAAATAGATATTACATAATGCAGATGCAAAGCAGCAATAAAAAAAACAAGATTTGAATACAATTAGAATACTAAACGATCGTTATCTCGTTTCTGGTCCTCATTTCGTACCCGAGGCACCCTGACCTGTGACTCCATATTAAAATTCGTGCTCTATATTCATTCATCTAGACTGCGGAGGACCTCCTACCGACTTCGATCCTAATCGCGAACCAGCCAGTCTTTTCAGCGAAACTACGTATCTTACGAATAATACATAATAATCAACATGACACTATTGTCATAGGTACCTATAGCCCAAGGCTGATAATTATCGCAAATTATTCACGGAGTCGATATTCCGTCTTTCGAACTAAGGCGAAAATTTTAACTTACATACCATGTTATTCCAAAGAATATTAATTTCAAAATTGGAACTTTACAAGTTTTTATTTTTGTTACTGCGAATTACATGCGGTTAAAAGTTTAAAGGCCCTACTAACTCCTATCAGCACTATCAGATTTTTCGTTTTTATCGCAGACGTATTTTCTGCATACGAAACATCAAGATAAATTTTAGCTTTTCTGTGGAAGAACAAAAGCACGCTTGATCAAACTGCCTGAAGAAAAGCAAACCAGCAATGTGCATCAAAATGACGTTAAAATAGAAATCGCTTTCACTTGCTAATAGACACTAATAGGGCTCCAGTTCCACAATAATGGCGGCGAGTGTCGAAGGTGCGGAACAATGGTGGCAGATAGATAAGTAACCGACACGAAATCGGTTTCGCTCACTGCGTTACTGTAACACGTGCGGAATCTAGAGGACTGGTTTCAGACGTGTTGGGGGCGAGTAGCTAGGTTCGATAAGCACCTTGATGGGCATTTAACTACTGTTGGGTTGATGGAATGACCAAGAGCTTGATTGTTGACCTAACAAATGCCAAACTCTATACATTTTACAGAAAAAAGATTTTACTTATATCATCATCAACATCAACGGCCCGTTACAGTCCACTGCTGGATTATGAGCCTCCTCCACTTAAGTGGAGGGTTTTGCCATAATCTCCACGCTTGGCAGGTGAGTTGGAGATCGCAGATTAAAAGGTTACTGTACCAGAGAGCGCTGCTGCCCGTTCCCTGTTCAATGTGTAGTCCCTAAGTCGCCTCATACGACACCCACGGGAAGAGTAGGGGTTGGTGACAAATGTATTCTACTCTGCCGTCACCACACGGCGTTTACTTATATCTCATGTAGAAACTCCAAATCTAATAGTTTACCATAACAGCAGCTGTTACCTACCCTCTTCGATACGTCCCTTTCTGTGATCGATGCCTACCCTAGAGTCCCTAATCCCTGTAAGTGCAGTGGGTCAAGAAACAACGAGACACAGCCGCACTAAACTAAGCTAAGATCCACCCCAGACCCAAAACACACAGATTTGTCCCTTGGTTTACAGAAAAATTGTGCGACCCTAACTAGGACATTTTACCTATATACGCACGTTTTAGTTTCGTAGCAATAGCGGGTTACAAACAAGTAATTTATAAGATCTTATTTTTATTCTAATCACACTAATATTATAAATGTGAAAATATATTTGGATGTTTAGATGTTTGAATGTTTGTTCGGCCTTCACGCTTAAAGTACTCAACGGATTTGGATGAAATTCGGAATGGAGATAGTTTGTAACCTGGATTAACACATAGGATACTTTTTACGGGAAAAAGTCTAATTCCCACGGGAAAATCTTACACTACGCGAGCGTAGCCGCGGGCGCACCGCAGTAGTCCAATAAAGGGCATATGGTCATTGTGCCCAATGGACGAAAATTTTTATAGTGCCAGTACACGTGGAATTCACTATCAACAATACCTATTTTATTTAAAAATTTTAAAAAATGTGTTCTGCTTTATCAATGACTAACTGGCACGATGGAAAATTATAAAAGTATTATTTATATCACCTTAATGTAAACTTTAAGTACATCGATACGAACTTTTGTAAATAATTATGTAGAAGCTTTTCCAAAGAACTAAAATTAAAAACGTATTTGCAAAAATACGTAGGTATCTATCTAATCTTGGTTTTTTTTTTCAGTAAATTAATCGCCCATAGGATTGGAATTTGGAAACCCTAGCTATTATCAAGCCTTTACGTTAGAATATATTAGCTGCTTTAATGGCACTTACCACCAGTTTCTGGACAGTGGAAGTTGGGGTCCAGGCCCTTGGCGCAGGACTTGGTGATCTTCTCGACCTGGCCGTGCGTGACGTGCTCCAGGAACCGCCGCAGGTTGGCGCGGGTGTGCAGCGCTTTCAGCGTCTTCTCGTCCAGCTTCAGCATCTTGTACACGCGCCGCTTGTATTTCAGCTGGAAAAAGAAATCAGGTTTCAATTTTTGATCATAACTGGGGGAAGCGCTTAAAGCGCTTGTGGCTCAGTGGTCATCTGTATTCCTTGTAAAAAGTTGTTGGGTGAAAGATAACAGTTTACACTTGGAGCGTCTTTTCTTTCGTGATTCGAAAGGCATATTTTGAGCTCTAATCCTTAATTTAAGTTCGTCCGTCCTACTCACCTTTTAGAGATTAAAAAGAGACAGGAGATGGCCATTCTAATATTAGAGCTTAGACAAATAGTATCTTCAAAAGAGTTTTATTTAAAGTCTTACCTCAAGATACCCCACAGGTCCATTAAAGGGGTAATCACCGAGGCGGCGCTCCTCATCCAGGAACTTCCCGGCTTTTCCGTTGACAGGAGGGCAGAACAGACCATAGTTGAAGCACTCCTTCAATTCCTGGGGACAAACAAACGTGACAGTTTAGTGTCTGGTGGCGATCATGGCAAGTGGATGGAAGTGGTGGCTCTATAACACCAGGGTTTTGTGGAATCTGTGTTGTAGATTATGTCGCGCTAACATGATACGTGCTTATGGTATTTGGGTGATATGTAACTTCTTTTGTTTATAAGTGTTTTCTTCTATAACGTTTGTCGATGTGAATAAATTCTCTGAGGCCTAGCTTTAGGTAAGGATAGTAAGCGCATTGTCGACCAAATAATTTTCACTAGAAAAATAAATATATTGCCAATAGGGTATCGGACTAAGTACTTTTTTTATTTTATAAATCTAAACTTCTTAGTTTCAACTGCTATCGAACACTAAAAGTATTTTTGCTTTATTTTTTAAATTGACCGAGTTATAAAGGTTTGAATTTCAAGATTAGACAAAGAGGCAAATACCCACTTGTGACGTCATTTGTTAGTAACGCCATATAATCTCCATACAAAAAATCATTTTTGAAAGAGACAACCATATTGAAACTTTAAAAAATCACTGTAAATTAGTTTTTCGAATTTGCGAATCGTCTGCTACTAATCTATATTTTAAAAATAATTCCTAAAATATGGTAAATTTAGGAACAGTCCGATCCCCTATTACTTAGTTATGCAGGCGAAGGATGATGTAAGCTTTGGACCCCTGTACTCTGTAGCAGTGAGAGCGATATTCGAATTATCAGATATTTTTAAAGTCGTTGCTTTAAAAGACGCCGCAGAAAAATATCTTAAAAAAACAATACATGTTCTCCAATAAAATACAACCTCAAATCACAAGAACATGAGAATCCTACTAAATTAGTATGTTAACAGCATCAACGTATCACTTAAAGCGCACACTATAAATCTTGCTATCGATAACCAATTAAAAGTACAATCGCAATCAAAAGCAAATAGACTTCCTGTCTACCTTCATATAGATAATTTAGTGCAGCAGTTAATCAATGTCCAAAGAATAATTACTGCTAAATGTCTTGATGCAATTTTAACTATCTGCGGACAGGATATTAATGGCGCAATATTTCGCGTGTAAAATAAAATTGATGGATATGGGTTCGTGGAATGGGTCTATTCCCGCTGTCCCCGTTAAGCTTAAAAAAGTGGACAACGGGATTTATGGAGCACACGATTCTTTAGAATTCAAATTTAAATAATTTATCTTAGTACTAATTATTTCAGTATAAATTTTCCATAGGTGATATATTATGTAGATTTAATGAAATGTATCTACTCGTATAGTAATCAAAACCAGTGCCGTAATCTATCTTTTCAATAGGACCGACCACCCCAAATTAATCAATGCTGCATCACCCCCTGATCATTAATAAATCGTCAAAGATTAATGCGAAGTTGGCCAGAGCCGACACAGGCAATAAAGTCCATTACAACCGGCAAAATAGAATCCTTTGAACCGAGAAAGATTTGCAAAAGACGATTGATGAAGGAAGGCTGGATTGCATGCACAGAAAAGGGATTTAGATTACACATAGCCTTGCATATGCATATTGTCTTGATGAAAGAAACGCTGATTGCGTTTACTTAGTTTAACGATGATAATAAAGTATTTTATTGGTGGTGATAAAGTTTGAAGACATGACATTCATTGTTTTCCTAATATCTACAAGCAGCAGAAAATATGGAATGCAAGAGATCTAGCGTGTGGTTTTCACTGACTAACTTGCAATGCAGCGCAAAAGATACCAGACTCATCACGATGACCAAGTATTAATAGGGTTAGAAACGTACAGTTATTTGGATTCCTGATAGCTATGCCAAACGAAATGCTGATGAGGATATTGGCCTCGATTCGGGATGTCACGCTCTAATCCTTAATTTAAGTTAGTCCGTCCTTTTTACCTTTTAAAGATTGAAAAGGGACAGGAGATGGCCATCCTAATATTAGAGCTGTCAAACATCGAATTTGAACCTTATGGCCGTGTCGATTGCACAATTTTAGAGAGCACTTAAAACATGCGACTTAAAAATCTCTTAAACTGACAGCTATGCCCTTATTTTAGGTTATCATTCGTTCAAATTAATATCATTCGTTCATCGCCTCTCTTTCATTGGTTATAAAAACGAATAGGATAGAATTATGCAAATCAAGCGATTAGGCAATGTTTATTAATTTCAAATATTACAGTATCGTCAATTACGCGCCTATGGCTTTTTGTGTATCTTAGAAGTACCTGCCGTACTAGTGCGAAATCTCTTTGCTTTACTCAGCTCAAAGAGGAAGGGTCAGGTTATGATGCAGATTTATAAATGGTTGCAGTCAGAATTATTGATAGTTCTATTGAACGGTACATAGGAATGTTGAGAATAATTAGAGGAGCGTTGCATCTTGTATTGTGTGATTTGTATTGGGTGCAGTTAGACCGGACTTTGACTGAGGGACCATTGGAATTCTTAATCATATATTTGAAACAAAACAAAAAAACAAATAAAAAAAATAACAAGTTTTTTTTGGCGAATATTTTTATACTATACGAACCAACAGTCCATAAAACTATTAAACAAAATTAGTCTACTTGAAATAAATATTTAACAATTTATTATTCAAATATATAGGTAATGCAAAGATAAAAAAGATATACGACATAATATACTCGCTTTACAAGAAAATGCAAAACATTTGCGTAACTGTACTTTTAACGAAGCAAAGAGATGTAACATCCAAAAGTGACTTGATTTGTTTAGCTTTTTAAAAGTACATTTGTAGGTTCATTTCAAACATAGGCATGTTAGGCAATTAATTATGTATTTTGAAAGACATAATGTTTTCGGTTGGCAACAGCGCGGCCGGGGTCACTTGAGCGCCTGCGCAAGTCGTTGCATCTCGCCGAGGGGCATCACGCTACGCACCTACTCGTGTTGCTCCTCTACACTACTTACTCTAGAACCCGCAGGCTCTGATGTAGGTGGTTACATGAGAATTCGTTATGCAATACTGAAATATCACGACACTTGTAATTAACATTTAGTAGGGTAGATGTCATCCTCAACTTTACTATCAATTTAGAGCAGATTGATTTATTTTTAGAAACAATGTTATGAAGCGTGTAAGGCGGCCATTTTCTTTCATACAAATTTCATCCATGCTCTTTTTACAGAGGAAACTTCATCTAAGAATTAAACTTACTCTACTAGCTAGTAAACCTGTTGCTATAATGTATTCACAGGTTATATTCTACTAACGATCCGCCCGCGGCTATTCTCGCGTAGTGTAAGATTTTCCCGTGGGAATAAAACTTTTGCACGTAAAAAGTATCCAGGTTACAAACTGACTCCATTCCAAATTTCATCCAAATCCGTAGAGTACTTTAAGCGTGAAGGCGGAACAAACATCCAAATATCTAAATATATTTTCACATTTATAATATTAGTGTGATTCCCTATTCTTTAACTTCCGTCTCAAAAAAAAAACAGGGTGTTCTGACAGCTAAAAAACTTCCGAACCCGACGGTACTACCAGATTCCGTGCAAACAGAACTCAGAACTAGTTCGCCACTGTTTCCTTTAAAGGATAAACGCGGATTAACAACTATGATATATTGTGGTCAGGCCTGTTGTAGGGAGCTGATGGAGTGCGCGCGCGCAGCTAAGGGCTAAGGGATTGTGTGCCAAGGTACATGTTCATGATGTTAAAATGAAATGTAACTCGCTCCTTATAAATTATTGGATATTGCGTTTCATATAAATCTTTATCGGAGTATGTCGGGATTGAGTTGGTGAAGTTATTTCATTTTGTAAGTGAATTTCTAAGATCTGTTGTGTGAGTTGAAAATGATGATGATGACGATATACAGGTACTTACATAAATTGATGAGATGAACTTGAACTGATCGTTTTATCTCAATCTAAGAAACTTTTGAACTTTGAAGTTGCCTACTCAGTTTTTTACTCGTTATTGATATTTCAGCAATACTTAAAGTTACCTGCTATATATTCAGACAAAAACTCCCGTGGGGTGGCCTTAGCGAAATTGAGGGCAAAAGGAAAAAAGTTTTTCAATAAAAAGTACGCTCGAGGTACGAGACCTAATTTTAGGACCTGTTAACCTTTTATAAATTACACTCGTCTCAGTCGTAGCGTATAATAGCGAATTAATAAAATTCACAAAGTTTTCTATACTGTACCAAAGCAGTAATAAGTATTCATTAAAATTTTCTCTAAAATTCATATTTAAAATTTCATGTCCATATTATCATTTACATTTGAAAAGATCCTCGTTATTATACTCATTAGTAGTTTATTGGTAAAACAAATCTAATTAGGCTTTCTTGTTTATTTAAGGAGTTCCTATGAATACCTTCTGGCTCCATATCAGACCAGCTCCATTGTATCATATTACTGTATGGGCATCGAAGTTATAAATGTTTGCCCTCTTGCAAGCTAATCTGATGACAGCAAATAAGTGAATTGAAAAATTCGACACGAACAGACAAACAAAAGACATCAACGCGAGCGCTTTTATAATTACAATATTTTTTTAAAGCAAAACGAAATAAAATTGTGAAGAAAGTCTAATATAATAAAAGAAAAAAGAAATAAGAATTAAATATTACAGGAAACATGAAATTACTAAAAAAATACCATAGCAATCTGTTAAAATCTTTTCCATGGTATGGCACCTTGGATGATCCGAGTCTAACTCGCACTTGGCCGGTATAATGTTATTAATAAATACTCACTTACCCAGTAAACAAAAGCTTTGTCCTTTGGCGACTTTTTGACAAATTGCTATTTGCGCCCAGTCGATGGAGCTCATATTTAGCTCACAGGTGGCTTCGGAAGATTATTTAGCTATTCCTGTGCTCTGTAAAAACCTGTCAAGCTGGCATTATTGGGCATGCCCGCGATATCACCTCGGGAAACGCGCGGAAAATCCGGGATATTCAGATTGCGCGCCAAATCCCCGGGGAGGGATATTGGGCTTCTCAACCGTGTCGCGTTTTATTAAAGGTGTTGGCCCGGGAGAGAAATATATCAGAAAGCAAAATTGGGGACAAGGGCGAAGAGAATAAGATAATATGCCCTGTGACAGTCCAGCTAAAGTTGTCTATAAGTAAAACAATAGGAGGGATATAGTATTTTTAAACTAAAAGTTAAGAGTTTAGTTGTAACCTACTCGGTTGTGATTATTTTATATTACTTTTCCGTAGTGCGAATAATAGAATAGAATATACTTTATTGCACACAAGAGATATACAGAAAAAAGCAGTCCAAATAATCGTGTACAGATAGGCGGCCTTATTGCTAAGGTAGTAATTTCTTCCAGGCAACCGAGTAATATGAATTACTTGACAAGAGCAAAATTTAATTAAATTGACCCTTCGTAGATTTTCAGCACGACATAGTTTCTTAGCTGGACAAATTAGCTACTGGACAGAATGTGATAGGTACTAACTCTATATTTTATATATCTGTTATGCGTCCAGAGAGTAATCTCTTCACATTAACTTGATTACCTACTGACATCGACTTGCAGTTGCAATAAGACCACGGCTATTAACCCGCTGACCTAACTCGCAGCGAGATTAATGCTAGCACTATGTATTTACTTATTCAATTACGTGTCAACATTAATTAATTTTATATCAGCAAGACTCTGCTTGGACAGTTTTGTACGGTAGTACTTTATTTGAGAAAAGAAAAATGTCATTAACAGGTAGCTCCTTAAAGAGAGCATATTAATATGACAGTTGCTAATTTTACTTTAATTTAACAGAATTGTCAAAGAGTGGATAATTCCAATTCTGATTTAATGCGGCCAGCAGTTCTGTCGTGGCAGCTGCTGGGCTACGTACCTATTTTGATTTTAAATGTTTTTAGAGCTTAGCTCGATTTTCGAGCGTGCTTAGCTAAGATTTGGCTAAGCTTTGTCTCTGAACGTCGTCCTTAGGGTGATCAGACTTTATTAGTTGACTATGCTGACGCGCGAGTTGGTCGACTTCACACATCATCAACGGCCCGTTACAGTCCACTGCTGGACTATGAGCCTCCTCCACTTAAGTGTTTGGTTTTGCCATAATCTCCACGCTTGGCAGGCGGGTTAGAGATCGCAGATTAAAAGGTCACTGTATCAGAGAGCGCTGCTGCCCGTTCCCTGTTCAATGTGTAGTCCCTAAGTCGCCTCTTACGACACCCACGGGAAGAGTAGGGGTTGGTGACAAATGTATTCTACTCTGCCGTCACCACACGACTTCACACACAGCTTTTGAATTTCTTCACGATGTTTTCTTTCACCGTAAAACCGTCGAATAAATGACTATGATTGCAAATGTAACACGTTTGTGCGTGCTGCGGAGGCTGCAGCCTTTGACGCTAAAGGCTTATTTTTCTGATGAAAATTTAAATGAATCACGACTAAATTACATTTAATTGTGCACATCCTACCAGGACGACAGAAGCGCACAAGAACTGCACAGCAATCAATCCGGTGCCCCACTGACATGGCGTCGAGTTAATGTCACTCTATTGTATGCTAACTCGGATATAATTGCTGGTTGTTGTGATAGAAACAGGAACACCTACGAGTGTGTAGGCACAACCTACACTAGTGTGTCTTGTCACAAGCAAATCAGGTTATCTTTAAAGGTAGTTAGGCCTTCCATTGAGGTTTCTATGGAAACAACAGATTCACCGGATTTATACTCAGTACTGTCAGTAGATAAACTCGCGACGAAAAACGTATAGGTAGAGACACTCATAAATAAAACATTATAGCACAGCGCCGAAATATCGGGTCTCCTCAACAAAAATATTATCGCGGTAAGCCCGTAAAATGTCTCATAAATGTTATTATAGCACAGATATCCAACACCATAATAATATTTTCATTACTCATACTCTGAAAGTAGTTTGGAAGTTGCCTGAGGAGCGAATTGAAGGTAATACTTTTCAGCCCGGAGGAGGGAGAATCACTTTCAACTGACAGCTGTCATTCATACATTCATTCTGGCAAATTATATTAAAAAAACTGGTTCTAATTTCACATTTCTATTGAACTATGTTCCATCTTTCTATACAGCCACTCAATTACAGCGCAATGTTAAATTGAAATAACTTAAAGTTAAGTATTAATTAAAGAATATCATATTTTTTAAATAACTTTTTTAAATAACTTTCAACTATTTCTTTAAAATAAAATAGATTAGGGCAAAATATTTAACATTTTTCAATTATGCAAATTAAAAATAAGGGGTCAAAAGCTGGCCGGCACGGCCACAGCAAAAAATAAAATTAGGCGGGAAAGCAACAATCCGATTATCATTTGTTTCTCGAGTTGTAGGGTTTTGTTTACAATGAGTTCATCTGATTCAGATATGGAAGTCACTCATTTTTTCTTTAGCTAATTCGTGTTTTTATTTTACTTTCCTTGTATTCGTAATGAAAAGCACAGTGTTTACCTCTGGTTAAAGACTTATTTAGTGCCTCAAACTATTAGGGCCCTCGCTACGCTCAGGCCCCAAACCCCGTCTCGGCGCTAAATAAGTTACTTTCACCCCTCGTATAACAATGTACTATTCTTGAATCGTGATTCCCTTTTCTACATCTTCAATGTCTGCTCATATAACATTTTTTAATGACATATTCCTTGTTTTTTACATCTTCCAAATCAAATGGCAAACAAAGAGTGCCAGCAATAACTAGAAACTAGTATATAAAAGAAGAAGAGAGCGCGGAGTTTGTACACGGAGTATATAAACTCCACAGTACGCACGCACCTCTCGAGTGGTTCAACCCACAAAGAGGAGCTGCCCTAAGACGTTTTCTATATGACAGCGGGGGTCGCCATTGGGAGCCCCCCCCCTGCGGGGAGATGAAGTTCTGCTAACCATCTAGCGGTCAATAGCCAAACTAGCTTTGCAGCTAGACGCACTAATGAACCGTACTTAATTTTGCTATCACACACAAGATGGTTCTGTTCGTTAGTTCGTTACGCTGTATAATGTTGCCAGGCAAGTGAAAAAATAAAAAATTAGGACCATTTTTTTCAAATTGATCTCTTCTTTTTTTATATTATGTAGTCGTTTTTATTGTAGGATTACCTTATATGAGCAATTGTGATATACAGGATGGCCCATTTAGATGGGTCAGTATGGGTAACTCTGAAACTATAAGACATAAAAAGATCTGTTCAGTTTTGACACGGGATTTCACGTAAGTTCTTTATCATCATCACTTACTACCAAGTATAAGGAAACATCCTTGCCCAAAATGTGATATTTTGATGTCATGTATTATATAATTATTATTAATATTGAGTATGTATGCTACAAAAATAAATATTTTATACAAATATATTTTTTTAGATTCCATATCTGGCCACCCAGTTTACTATACAAAATACATGAATGAATGAGCATGAATGAAACAGGTCATATAACCTTCTACAGACAAGAAGTTATTCTACTTGGCGATAGATGGCGTTAAAAAAATACATACGAGTGGAATTACGTCTTTTTTTCGTTAGAAATAGTTGTATTACTCGTACTGTTGCACGATACAACACAGCACATAATTTTTGCGTCACTAATTTCAATTAAAATGGTTGTAATCAAACCAAGTCATATTCATGTCGTATCCATAAAATCCAAAGTAACACTGACAGAAGCGACGCCTGGTGGTTAATAGCTAGTAGTAAGAGTACTTAGACCGTTATGCCCCGGGTCTAAGTTGCTTGTGGCACCTCCTCTTTGTATTTGTCTCCGTGGTTCAACCCGTCAAAACGTAACAACTTTTGTTTTACAACTTTCTCAGAAAAAAGCCCTTCTTCCCCACTGCTCAACTAAATATTGTCATTTGAAACAAGAAAATGAGATACATTTTCTTTTTATTGTTAGTTAATTAAAATCGACATGAGTGTCTAGAAATGTGAACTTTGAAATATTTTTCTAATGTATACTGAAAAAGGAAAAGAGAGAAGCCACGTCTACTGTTTGAAATTAAATCGCTTCAGCGCTCTGGAATTGCAGAGCCGCATCCGGTCATCGATACGGCCTGTATAGGTATTTACCTTCGCGCATCCACCAATTAGATACACGCATACTTCTATAAATAATGCTACAGTTTACAATTTTAGGAAAGCTAAGTAGCGTGATCGAATCAGAAATGAGCAGATGCGCAGAAAGACCAATGTCATCGACATAGCTTTCAGGATAAGTAAGTTGAAGTGACAATGGGCAGGCATAGCTTGACGAACTGATAACCGATGGGGAAGAAAGGTTCTCGAATGGCGACCGCGGGCCAGAAGGCGTAGTGTTGGATGGCCTCCCACAAGGTGGACAGATGACTTGGTGAAGGTTGCTGGGCGCCCCGGTGGCAGGACCGTTCACGGTGGAAACTTATGGGAGAGGCAGTGGACGTCTTCCGGCTGAGATGATGATGATGATGATGATGAAGTAGCATGAGAAACAATGCAATAAAAGAATACAACGCGTATTGCTATTACGCGTATTATTTATCTGTTGAGCATTAGTAGTTAATTCTTTAGATTGAGATAAAGATTTCTTACGTAACAATGAGGATAAGGATAATCCGGATTCATTTATCCCCTGTCCAGAATAAGCTTCATATAAGTAACTAATCAACTGTGCCATCAAATGAGCTTACTCAATGGTCCGTCGGCCCCAGAGTTACCGCACGCACCGCGGCACGAAGTGTTTTGACCAACAAATGGCACGTTTGAAGCAGTGAGGGGAAGCGACCAATTTATAGCCGGTCCAGTAATTGATGTGCGGCCCAGCCGGCCTGACGGACGTCTGACCTATAGATGCCGCGTTCACACCTAGCCAGTAGCTGGCTTCATTTGATGCGGTTTAGTTATTGTAAAATTATAACATCAGCTTGCTCTGGTTGCTAGCCAAGACAGTAAAATATTTCGGTAATTTAAAGTTCAGGTGACAAACTATTTTTGACTGAAGGACGCACCGCGTTAAATTATGTTATACGTTATAAGACATACGATCAAGAAACATGGAAATGGTAATTTCATAAAAATTACAGACGTCTAAGCTAAGCGATAATTCACATTGATGTTTTATTTTAACCTCTTACTAGAATATTAGACAACGAAACTAACTGCCAAGCCCACACCCTGTTTTGTCAAGCCATATTTGTCATAAAACTGCAGAAAAGGACGATGGCACACGCCACTTTTTTTTTAAGTGAGAGAGTGCCGAAGTGCTACTAAGGTAATTTAATCAAAAATAGCTGTTCTTTACATGTTGATTGCTTTTTTGCTCTTGAATTGAGTTCTATAATTCAACATAAGAGCAAAAAGCAATCAACATATACTAGGTAACCCGGTAAGTGTTTCACTATTCCATCAGATCAAACGAGGCATTACCAGCGAAGTGGATCAGTGGCTGATCGATGTGTTTTGTCACATCGACTTGTCGCAGATTGCTCAAGCTCATTACTAGTGGCTAGTGGAGACCGAGTTACTACTCTCTACTAATAAAGATATTTATTATACTGCCCAGTTCACAGGCAAGTAGTCGAGCATACTAGTTTCTGGCGTACTGTGAGTATTACCCAAGACCAAAGACTGTTATTAGGTTAGTAAATAACAGCTATAGCTTAGTGTTAAATAACCTGTCATTGGCATACTTGAATCTATTATCTCCTCTATTCTGATGTTAATATTGATAACCTGATATTAAGTATTTCCTGTTCTATTCGTTTATATGCTCTACAGAAAAGGAACATAAGGTGAAATTTTTATCTTCACAGCTGTTGAATGTCTGTGATGCCGCATTGTAGACATCGCTTAAAAAAAGAGAAAAATACAAACGAAAACGACAAAACGAACTGAACTTAATTACATAGCTTCAGCCTATTACTGATAGAATAGACAAAGTGAATGAATCACAGTCAATTAACATCGAGCATACGAACTACATCCGTATTGATAGAGAAAGTCTCATTGTGATGAATCAGGTTACTGCTAGCCCCTGGCTAAATGTAAATACTGCTCCGATATGTTCAAATGAAGAGATCAAGGGCCCGTTTCACGAAGCTACAAGTTACCAAATACAAGTACAATTCGATGTACATTGCGTAGTTAATGACATAAAACGATAAGGGCTTACAGTTTAGGCGAATTGGCTACGCAATTACCTAATATCAAATTGTAACTTGTTACTAGTCAATTGTTGCTTCGTGTTTAACGTAAAGAGTGAATGAATGAAAATGATAAAGTTAGATGTAAGTTACAAGTTGCAACACGTGTAGCTGTCTATTGTAATTCGTATGCTTAAAGCAGATGCAATTTGAAACTTAGTTGGTGAGCTTTTAGTTTGTTATATTAAACTGTGTAACAGTAGTTTTAATGTTGGAGCAAATTGAACTTTGTTATTTTAAAGTTACACATTTTAGAAACTCATTTTCTCATTTTCTGCATGTAGAACGAACTTCAAATAGATTATGAAAGAGCTTGCAGCAGGCATCCTATTTTTTTTGAGTTGCTTTTTTTATTACTTTGAGAAATAAATTCTTTTTTTTTTGTGATTCAGCACCTCCGTGTTCAGCAGAAAGACGCACACACATTACATACATATTTGTGTCTAATAAAATTGATATTCTTCAATAGACTTACAATTTGCCGATAGGAATCTTGCCTCTTAGATTACATAACTACTTTGCGACACATCATTTCATTATCTGCAAAATGAATTTCCTAAAATATATTCGGACCCGACAGTACGGACTGCTTTGCATCTCCGACCAAGTTCTCAGCAGGAAAGCCATTTCTCAGCCATTGAACAAGGAGTACTACACACTCGCCTTTATTTGCCATTCCAATTGTGTACGAGTCCTCGGCTTCAAGCAAGAGGCCCATTAAATTTCCCTTTTATTGTCATCCAATGAATGCTTACGTATAAAACGCCCGCCTTTGTCAATACTTTGAATCGGTGACTCTTTGAAAGGAAACTTGTTTCTTTGCTCACGGGAGTACTAGCAATCACTGATTGCAATCACTGTTTGTAGTTGTACATAGAAATCGTTACACGTAAGATGACGAATTATTAGGGCGACAGCGTTGTAAAAAGACAGTAAGAAGACCTAGACAAAGTTTGATTTCACAAATTTAATTCAAAACCTTTTAGTATTCATTCGAACAAAACCAAACATTAGAGATACCTTATTTTTTTATGGAAATTGACCAGTACATAAATAATAAACCTACTCTAAACAACATTCAAAAAATCAAAGAAGTCTGATCTAACAGAAGAATGCAACCACGAAAACACATCTATCTCCAATGGCAATGCGGAAACAATCCCGACCACGGCATTCCAGAATAACAGTTCTATCTATTCCAATTCTAGTCTAGGTTGTAGGCCAATCAGGTGTATCTATTTCGGTCTAGACCAGACTTCCGATAGCGTGTTCCTATTTAGGGCGACTCCTAAACCGCAAATACTCCCGTTATTTCTATTATTTGCTCAAGACATGCCGATATCTCGCAACTAGATAATGAACATGGTGCTATCAGCATTCTGGATTAGTTTGGTGGTATGCAGTTCGAAATGTGGTTTCTGATTTATATTGAATGATATTGTAAGTATCGATAAACAAATAGGCATGAAATTGTGTTGCTTTTCGCGCCCTTTCTTCATGGTTATTGTCGGTTATTGTCGGATCACTGTCTCCCAAGTCACAGGTTTTTACCTAGTTTGGGAGGCAGGGAATATGATAATGTTCAACTTTTAAATGTACATCCTTGTTGTTACCTCTTGTTGTACTGTTATAATTGGTTCAATAAATTATTATTATTATTTATATTGAATGATATTGTAAGTATCGATAAACAAATAGGCATGAAATTGTGTTGCTTTTCGCGCCCTTTCTTCATGGTTTATTTTCTTGTTCAGTTGCCTAGATGATTTCTAAAGTGTTAAAGATATTTTTTTATACTTTTATCTTTTGTTACTTTAATTCCTTCATTCATTCATTCATTGTTCTTTTTAAAGATGCAATAAAAAAGTTGGAATTGGATTTTTCCCATTGCGCATTGTCGACACTTGAAAGTTTGCTCAGGAGCGATAGATTGCCATCTTTCTTCCATTATTTCATTCTTTCAAAGGAGATCCGGCCATAATTGCAATTTTAAAGTAAAATCAAAATCAAGATTTTGTAAAAAAATATTTGTTATGCCTACTATTAGAATAAAATTATAGGTGGCAACTATTACTCATGCAAGAAATACAAACAGAAGATTTAATAATTCAACCGATATACGCTGTAAGTTAACTAATGTACCGACATGGATTGTGATGTCGTAGATACACAGACAGGATCCCATTTGGTCTCGATGGGGTAATCTTGAAGTTCTTAAATAAACTATATCCTTAGGGAAACTCTCTCTATGTAGAACAGAAGGTCTCGTATTAAACTATACACGATGGCATGATTAGTTTTTCATATAAATAAAATATGACGTACTTTATTAAACTCTATAAAAAAAATTTGTGTTTACGAAATCACGATAGTATGTTTTTTTTTCTCTAGAGGTCCTACTACTGCACTGAAAAGAAAATGGGTAAAGCTAATGAACAATGTAAAAGCTACAGATGAAACAAGCTATTTAAGTGTTATCTTAAGTATTTTGTTATTCATCAACAGCTCATATACGTTCCCACCGAGGGGCTCGAGCCTACCCTGAATTAGGGCGATCAGGTCTTAGTCGACCACGCTGGCCCAGTGCGGGTTGGTCGACTTCACACACAACCTTTGAATTTCTTCGCAGGAGAGTGCATGTTTCATCACGATGGTTTCCTTCACCGTAAGAGCGCCGAATAAACGTACATCATTATGTACGTTTACATTTATTCGAAATTCGAAAACACATTGGCACGTGGCGGGGATCGAACCAGAGTCTCCCGGAAGGATTACTAGACCACCAATGCTCATTTTGTCATTACTTTCATTAAATAATAAATTCTAAAGTAGGTTGGTAGTACAACTTTTATTACCTACGCTACATGTACTCATATCATCTAAATTACCCACGGATATAATGTGGTCTCTAAAAATGGGGTTTGCCCAAAGTTAAACAGTAATATAACTCCTTAAAAGCGACTCATAAAAACGAGAGCAAAAGTAAGAAAAATATGGGTAATAGGTGGAAAGTTTTTAACTGAGTTTTTGGTTACCTTTACGGGCGATTCAGACGGGCCGCTGTACTTACAACTCGGCCACAAATTGTGGTTGTATGTGATATAAATAACGCTTTATGGTTCGTGGAACTCTACATGTTATAATGAAAACATAATGTCAGGGGCAGGGTTTGAACCGCAACCTCCTATTATCCTACCAATATTATAAATGCGAAAGTTTGGATGTTTGATACTCAATCACGCTTCAACCATTGGACAGATCGGGATGAAATTTGGCACACATATAGGTTCAGTCCTGGAATAGGACATGGGTTACTTTTTACAGCGGTAAAACACTTAATTCCCACGGGAAAACTTATTTAACGCGGGTGAAACCGCGAGAAGAAAGCAAGAAGTTTCCCCATGAATAATAATAATAATTAACTGTCAAAAAAGTGCAACTTTACATCATACAGACAAACAAGTAGGCTGGTAGTACAGCTCTAGCTGTTACACCAATATATATAAAAATACTGAAAAATTTAACATTATCAAAGAAAATTAAGCAAGAATCCGAAATTGTCAGGTTACCTATCTCTGCAATTTACAAAAATGCAACAAGTACGTTGAGTGCATCCTGGTAATGGCACGATGCGGTCGGTAATAAACGATAATCGGGCCCCGGGGACGGGCGACCGGCCCTCGGAGCCCCGGCCATGCAGGGGGATTCCGACTACCAAGGAGGTCGGGGCGATGGAAGAGCACTCATCATAGAATAATAAATACTATTTATCGTATATCAAAACGTGGGCAGATTCATACTTTTGCGTTTTGCTTCCTTTTTCCGAGCTTTATAGTTTTATTTATAGTTAGATAACAAAGGATATCTGGATAAGTTTGATGTAATGCAAAACTACATATAGCTCGCCATAGCTTTAACAATAAAAATGTTAAAGTGTCCGTTATTGAACGACATCCACTAAAACGGAAATCAGAAAAGAATAATTGTATATTTTAATCGAGCATTATTATTTTTTATTTAATTTAATATCACTACAAGGGTACGCTCGAGCCGTTCAACGTCAAAACAATCAAACGAGATGTCTTTTCCAGATATCTGTAAACATGTAGAAATCTGTTGTAAATTGTGACGCTAGCCGCGTCAAGTGCCGCCAAAGCCGGACTTCGGTCACGTCGGACCCTGGGCTAACACAGAACCTAAGACCCGGGGCTAGCATGCCGCCCGTCCTTCGCCTAACATGCAAATAGCGGCCAATAGTAGCAATCCAGCTATTTACCATTCGATTTAAACGGACGTGTAGAGGAATGCGATTCTCTACGTAATTGCGCAACTGTCTTCTGGGGGCCGTTTCACGAAGCTACAAGTTACAAATTACAAGTACAATTTGATGTACATTGCGTAGACAATGAGATGAAACGATAGGTCTTACAGTTTAGGCGAATTGGCTACGCAATGAATATCAAATTGTAACTTGTTACTAGTAAATTGTTGCTTCGTGAAACGGGGCCCTGGTCTAAGTATAAGGAAGTTTTTGAAATGGTTAGGAAATACCGATGGGAAATATTTTCTTTCAACTGCTTCTGAACAAGAATACTCATCATTTTCAGTTTGTATTACTTATTACGGCCCTTATGACCTGAAATCTAGCAATTCTTTGTATGCTGCAGATTTTTACCATTTAGAAGGTCAAACCAGCAGCATGACCAACCATTTGAAAACTATAAGTCAAGCCACTCTCAATGATTTCAAATGGTTACACACCATGGTGGTTGGTTTGGCTGGTTGGTTGGTGGTGGTGGTTTTGGTAATGGTTTCATGGTTGGAGGAGTTCGGAGTTAAATTTTCAGATATGACAGTCTTATTTTATTAAAATTGAGCGTCGGTGGTCTAGTGGCTAGGGCCGCTGCCCTCCCGTCCGGGAGACGCGGGTTTGATCCCCACCACATACATTGTGTTAGGTATGTGTACATACCTATACCTCTTTGCCTCTTTGGCTGTTGCTGGCCGTAAACGTTTGGATTTATTTGAATTTGGAATATAAGTTTTGACTTGAAATAAAAGGAGAGCAGATTCTAGGTTAGACTGCGCGTGTGTAAAGATCTTTGAAAAAGAAAATAAAAAAAACATCTCTCGAAATATCAATCTTTAAGTTAAATAGACCACCTCCACCTTCGTTCTACATTGATACGTGTTGGGGATCGAACCCGCATATTGGTGTTTTCGAATTCATATGTACGTTTATTCGACGCTCTTACGATGAAGGAAAACATCATCGTGATGAAACCTGCACACTCCTGCGAAGAAATTCAAAGGATGTGTGTGAAGTCGACCAACTCGCACTGGGTCTAATCGCCCTAATTCAGGGTAGGCTCAGGCCCCCCGGTGGGGACGTATGTGAGCTGTTGATGATGATTTTATTAAACGAGTCTTTATTTATCCTGTCTCTTCTCCATGTTTCAGATTCGTGGCCGAGCGGTTGAGTTCGCCCATCATTACGGAAGTTCCAGGTTCAAATCCCATTGGGCACATTGGTCAAACACTTTGTGAGACTGTCCTCAGTATGGTTAGAATTTAGAATATTGCAGGCCGAATCACCTGATTGTCCGAATCACCGAAAAGTAAGTTCCGTGCTTCAGAAGGCATACCGTTGGTCCCAACTATTATCTATACAAAACAGTCGTTACATGAGCCATGTCAGAGGCGTAACTCTGACTTGCATAACTCTGACACTAGAGTTTGCGAGGTTGGACGTTGACCCTTCAACTCACACGACAAGAAGAAGAGATTTACATAGGTAAAGTCCGTAAATTAATCCCGCGATCTGTCCGCTAATCTGGCGATAGATCTCGATGCAATCGTGCGCATTGTGTGCGTTTGACAAATGAACGAGCATTGTGGTAGGCGCATAGTATGCGGATATATTATACGCGCTGCAAACGCGTGTCTCGAATGGCGTAAGTTTTGAGCGAAGATAATACTGAGACGTGAAGTTTGAAACGGAAACTTCAGAGCGATTAAAAACTACAAAAAATTGAGGTACGCACTTTTTATTTTATTTTATCAAACAAAAGCATCATTAATCAGGCATCCAAACGTTTTAACGTGCATTCCGAATTAGGATGACACTGTAACATGCTGAAATCACTTGTTGACAGAAATCCGTTACGCAGTGCTGCGCTATCTTGAATCAGAATGCACCTATAGCACAGAATATACACAGAATTAATATGGTACTACCGTTATATTGTAATAACTAGGTACATGTATCTTTTTGAGATAAAACATCTGTACCCAAGCAATCAAGCCATCCTTGATCTTGGATATGTTGTGTGTTAATCAGAACGATATGACGTCGCGATCAAGTCTAAATATTATACCTAAGTAGACTACCGAGAAGCAGGTAGATCTCAATCGCTACATCTTTACTTTCACACCGAACACAAAGAGCCTATCTTTGTCTCCACTTAGCAAGCGTATTATAAAATTAACATGTCCTAGGAATGTAAATGTACCTGCGTACGATTACAATAAGACAAGCTCGACGCTGCGCCCGCGCCGCCGTGTGGGCAGAGAGGCACGGCATGCGCATGCGCCACATTCTAGCCGTAGGACAATTTAATGTTTGACGATTCATTAACATTGTCAACGTAATTACTTTGTGTACCATTTAAATAGCTGTTACTGCAAGAACCCATAATAGATGGTATGCAATAGTAATACACATTATACGCGACGTGTTATCTAAATATCGCAAGCTGCTAAGCTTTTAGCTTAGAATTTAGTCGTAAAACTAAAAAAGTACTACTTTTGAAAAGCTCAAACATAATTTTAAATAATCAGGCGTGAATTTGCTACTATTGATAATTTGTAGATGGTTTTTCCTAATTCAATTTCAAATGAGACTTCGGTTTTACTTAGTTAGATTTTCCCAATGTTTGTTTTCGATAAAAGCGTTCCTGCCTCGAGATCAAAGAGATACATCTTTGCCATCTCTGGTATTTACGTTGTATAGGTCAGGCGTTTAATTAACCATAATAATATTTGCAAGAACTAATGGTCGGCGGGCTTCAGAACTATCTTGGGACGCCGCGCCTAATAAGGGCCGAAAGACAAGCCGCCGAACTAAAATTAAATTATCTGTTAGCCTAGCTCCCTGCTAATTCAATTCTGATGGCTTATGCATGAAAATCTAAATTGTATTAAATAAAAGCCGGATACGACACGACGACGCTCATGAAATTCATGATACTCGTAGGTTCTTCTTTAGTAAGGTCGGCAACTGGCGTAAACCCTGACATAAACCCTGGTGTCAACGTCAGAGAGCCGCCAAAGGCTACTAACATGGCTCACATTACGACTACTTTCGTAGTTAGTACCGGTCTATGGTCTTTTATTTTTGGGTACTAACCAGACAATATTATTTTTTTTTAAATTGCTGCTTCTGTTTTGCAATGAACAACCTATACTATACCTATATAGAGATTTAATAACATAATGGTGTCGATTCGGCATACGCCCAACTAAACTAAACTAAAATTAGTCCTGTCACTTTCTATCATTTTTAATTGAAAAGGGACCGAAGATCATCGGTTTTGTTTTTGTCTTTGACTTCACAACTAACTGTCAATTTTAGTGGCTCTCGTTTTTTGGGGAATAGTCATGGTGTTAGGTAGGCACTAAAACAAGACTAAATTTGACAGTTAGACGTGAAGTCATAGACAAAAACAAAACCGATGATCTTCGGTCCCTTTTCAATTTAAAATGATAGAAAGTGACAGGACTAATTTTAGTTTAGTTTAGTTGGGCGTATGCAGAATCGACACCAATTTCGCCAAAATAATAAGATAAAAAGATACCGAGAAGCGATTACTTTGGTAGCAAATTACAAATTGTATGTAATCCCTAAAGTTAGTTTGAAGGTTTATCCAATTCAAATTGATTTTAGAATTTTTTGGCTCTGACTTCGAAATCAAGGAGACAAGACTCAACTCGCCAAATATTTGGCTAAATACGTAAATGAGAATCAGTGACTCGCAAATTATAAACTCATTTGAATAAGAATAAAACACCTTGAAAGGTCAAAGCACTGCTAAACATTCCCGCTTGAACTTTTGTATTTATTCTAAAGTTTTTTGCAATAAAAATTGATATTGTAATTGCTTTATTGTGGAGTAATACTCGTAAGATAGTGGTAATAAGATGGTGTACATTTAAACAAATTCTTTAAATTAATTTCCTCTATGTCCCGCCGCATGCGCATACAATATTTAAATGTCATAAAATAATTAAAAAATGGCTTCTAAAATAGTTGTAGTAGTATTGTATTATTTTTAAAACAACGAGTATAAGTGCAAACATCTAACAAAATTGTTAGGTCTTCAATAATTCTTTATTTACGAGTTACATGTTAGGTATGGTATGAAGTTTGTCAGATCACACATCCACTACAATTTTAATAGTAAGAATATTTGTATTGTATTGTATTGTAGTAAGAATTTTTCAGAATGTCGTCGTCAGCAATCAAATCCTACAGAACCGATCTTAGGCCCATATTCTTAAATACTTCTTAAGATGGGGACGAGTTCCCAAGACGGCCTGTGAGAATCTCAACGGTTGCAGAGATACTTCTTGAGATGAGTCGACCTAACGCAGCTAAATTTTAAGAAATACGTAGTTACATGGAATTAAAAAGCTGAGTTGGTTGTGCAGCGTGGATTATGTTCTATTATATTGATAATTTATTTAGTATATGCAACAAAACGTGATACATGTCATGTACAGATTTGACGTGATTTGACCCTCCCAGAAAATGTCAAGAGTGCGAACGGAGGGAGTTTCCCAAGATGGTTCTTGATGACCTCACACCGACTCATCTCCACCTGGAGTCCGACTCACTGTAGATGGACTCAAGTAAGGCATTTCTGCATACGAGCCTTAAAGTCTAATTAGTTTGTAATGAGTAAGTATGTACAGAATTTTCTTGCTCTATAATATCAGAGTACGAGATCGGTCGACTTCACATTTAAAGGTCGCGTGAATAGTAGAGTCAACCTTTCCGTACCGATCCAACTCCTACCTTGATGACCGCCTTACCTTAACTAATTCAGGGTAGCTCTTCAGTAACTTTGGAAACTTTCAAATAGAAAATATTGTGTGATCTTCTGATCTGTGGTTGGGAAACCTCGTCAGATGGGAGCTGGAGGACAATTTCGCTGCATGCACGCGCGCAACTCGAGCGAACGGGACCTCTCGCCGCAGACAATGCAGTCAGAGCTGGCAGTGGTACTCATGTAGTACTTTTTTTATGAAATAATTTCAGTGTTTTAAGAATTTAACATTGGTCATCATCGTCATCAGATTATTAAAAAATATAGCTCCCTCGTAAGTTTTTATATTCTACTATGACTGTGTATATCGCGAGAGTTAAAAGTTATATTACGAATAATTGGTTTTCTATTTTTACCTTAGAATTGACGAATCGTATTGCCACGTGGTGAAACTAACCACACGCGAGCCACTTTTAACCATCTGTTCTCCTCTGTACCCTTGACATTTCTTTTGAGGGTAGATACAAACAGGTATACATGCAGTGGAAGAATTTTGACCGCTATATTTCAATGTTAGAGCCAATTGTTACTTGGCAAGCGTCAGGCAAAAAGGCAACAGGAAAATATATTTGCAAATGTCCTATGTCTCTTTTTATTGTGTCCTGTGCAAACTGCGCATTGCGACGCAGGTCAATCGATAATAATGTGAATTGTTGAAGCTCGTCGATTCTCTGTTAATATTTTATGAAGCTATTTGAATGCTGTCCAGAATTTTTAAATTTAACTCTTCAAATTGATAGTTCTAAACTGATTTTAACTTAATAAACTAATAACGGATTCTGAAAGCTAAAATAATTTAACCTAACTGACAAAATTTCATATTTTGTTAGTTCCCTTATGTTATAAGCCATGCCCATTTCAGAACTGAAAAATAATGCAATGAGCGTCAAATGAGAACCGCTACCTATATGTTTCGTCTGTAAATTAATTTGTAATTATGTAACGATTTTTTCCCAATGGTAATGATGAGTCAGTTCAGAACTTCGAGAATAGAATGAGTATCAAGTGAGTTGGGACTCGTAGTACCACTGCTGAGATCGTGATTCTGCCGGAGATTAGGCGTGATTTGTGTGGACCGCTCCTCGGGATGACCCGTCTCACCAGCACTTGGAATACAGAACAAAACAATACTCCTGCAACTGCAAGGCAATTCTATTTTGAGATCGGTACCTACTGCACTTTCTTTCATATTGAAAATAATCTCGTTTGCAAATTTTAACGTCATTGCATTTTACTTAAATTTTTACGGAGTTCTTTATGAGAAATAATAAGTTTATAAAATCTTTTTCATTATAAGTTTTCATTAAAAAGTCCTTGCTACAAACTGTTGAGGAGTTTCCTCTTGAGAAGCCAATCCTGGCTGCAGCAATACGTTATTTCTATCATTTCAGTGTATTTGTGATCAGAAATTACCAAGTAAGTATGTATGTCTTTTAAGTTGAGTAGAATTTGGCCCAACCGTCCAGACCAGCAGCGAAGTTAAATAAAAGCTTGTAAAATAGTATGAATTATGGCCGTGACTGTATTTTTAACATAATACGCTTTATTGTATTACTACGTGCATGAATAAATTAACGTGTTCGTACACAACTTTCATATTTATCTACGTATGAGATATTTGATATGAGCTTACATGATATGATTTGCAAATTTCATCGCTGCTGTAATCTGTCCCGATTTAATTAACAGGGGTAGGTAATAAATAAACCGATGTGTTTGATTTTAATTTATATTTGGTAAATAAATTCACGGCTTTAAATTTATTCACAGGGCTTCGTATTATACACATGCTGTCATAAAAATAACTGATCTCAAGCTGGAAATTACACAAATGTAAATTTAGCTTAAAACAATTAGTTTTAAACGTCGTCAGTGTAAAATGTGATTTTCAGTTCGTGCCATTTTCTCACAATATTATAGCTGAAACAAAAAAAAATTAGCCCAGTATAAAAATCATATAGTAATATAGGTACCCCAGTTCTGAAGATGTGTCGCTGTAAAAGGTTACTTGGAAAAAATTGCTATGAAGTAACAAGCCTGCTCTATAAAATAAACGAACAACAAACACGGCAAAAAACAAGAAATTGCAACTAAGAAGGCTGAATGCTATGAAACTAAATATTTAATTCTAACTGTTACCGCGTTTTACCTTTCATACTATTTTTTGCCAGGCGGTACCCAACACAATACATACAATTTTCTTCCATCGCAACTACGACTTCAACAACGCAATAGTAGCCACAAAGCTACATTTATCAGTTCAGTGATCCAGCTCCACGATTATTTCATTAGGACCAATTATTTCATTACACAGTAACAGTTGACGACGTTCCACTGCGTTACGTTACTAGCGACAGTTACTCAACTGTTACTGTAACTAAATTGTTCAGTCGTTACGGGTCACTTCACCTCTAAAAGCTTGACTAAAAGTCCTTTTAAAACATAAACAGAAAAAGTTAAAAGAAAATCAAAGTGCAAATCAATCATCATGCAGTCACAATGTCAATTCCATGTAAAACTTTGAGGAGTTCTCTCGTAAGCGGTCGACCCTGACTGCAGCACCAGGACCTGATGGCCAGGTTAATGCATTGTCATTGTCACCCAACATACTTGAAAAAAAAAATGTTCAATCTAAGGGAACTGGTTTAAAATTCAGTTATTTACATATGACTAGTGAAATTAAATGAAAAACTTTAATTAGTAATATTCAAAAGGAGCATGGTAAAATTGTCCAAAATAAACCCTACTGGTATCTAAAATAGAAATAGTTATTTTATTTTTGGATGAGAGAATTAGAAGCAATGCAAAGTCAAAGATTTGTAACACGTAACACGCGGCTGTAACGAACAAACACTCTTACATTACTAACATACCTAAAGGCGTAGTACTGGAACACATAAAGAAAACATAAGCAAAGAAAGTGGCAATTCCGAGACAGTTGGCCCTAGTCCAAATGAAATGCCCCGAGATTGTACCGGTATCACTGAAAATGGAATAGTACAACGTACCAACAGCACAGCAGGCGGAGCCAAAGCTAAGGAAAAGACGATCCAGTCGACCCGCAGCTAAATAAGTGGTGGACCGAAGATATCAAGCGGATAGTTGGAAAGACTTAGAAACGATTCGCACAAGATCGTAATATTTTGGCATGAAAAAATAGGCTGATTACTTGTAAATAATTATGATAATCAAAAATATAGAATATCACACCGGTGTTGTTCAGATCCTAATCTTTTTTTAATCTTGATATTATAATGAATCTTTGGGCAATTTTTTTTCTTCAAATTGACATATATGACAAAGGTGTTCTAAATGCACCTGGAATGATAATTCATGCACGGATATCCACCACTATTTTTTAAAAGAGAAACAAGTTTACACGTATAGCCAACTTGAATTCCCACGGAAATACAGTAAGACGCAAATATTTGCCCAAATCATCAGATCATCATCAAATCACAGTTAAATGTGTAGAAGGTAGCTAATAACGGGGAAACTACTTTTAAATACATTTATTAACATTATTATAATAAAATTCTTACAACACGCGCTAGCCGCCCAAAATACAAACGTTAAAGAAATAGAACTAGGGATGTGACACATTATGAAACTGTATAGGGATGTCCTATTCGATCGGTAAATTTTTCCCGGCTAATAGTAAGAAGGAAAATATTAAGCCACTGGAAGCACAGTACAATTGTCTCTCCTTGACCCAAGATTGGGCCGATACAGACTCAGCCGAACAGAAATATGTATATCTGATTATTTACTGACAGCATAAGTGGATACTCCGCAAATAGCGCAAAGGTTCTGCAATAAATTTGGAGATTATATGAGAATAAATGTGATATTGTTTTTCAGATCACTGGCCTCTTGGCAAGGTTACTTCTAAGAAAATATTCTAGGTAAATGTTTATACAAAAATGCGAAGTTCAATCAACAAGAAAAATCATAGGTACAAGGTGTTCCAAGAAATTTCCTTGTCAGACCCTGATGACAATTTTTTTTAAGTACTTTGAACAGTTAGACTATTTGTCGATAATTTATCAGTGTTGTACTCCCGCACTGGGTCAAAGTCGACATAAGTCTTGATTCAGGGTAGGCCCATGTCCCCAACATTAGGTATATCATTCCCCGAAAAATTGCAGAGGATATAATATTATATTGAAATTTTCATCGAAGTGGCGTTAGTGTAAGATCACTACTACGGAGACCCTTAACCCTTTTCATTACGTCATACACTGGATATATTACTTGTAATCTAACCTGAAAATGAACGAGGAAGTAATAAGGCAGTTCCATTCCCTCGGTGACACGACAGACCTTTGTAAAGAAGCTGCCATAGCCGAAAAAGGAAATATGTATTGCAACATATTCTCGTGTGTTATGCCCCTAATTAAGTATTTCGTTATATTCCTCATTTACCTGTTTCGGAGTATTATTATGAAGCCCTTTTGGCTGCTAAGAACGGAGAAAAACTTCCACTTGTTACTACCCAGTTCCTTTCCTAACAATTTATTATTCTAAGGAGAAAAAAGGAAAAAAAATACAGAAGAGTAATTGATTTACAATTCTTAGAAAGAAAAAAATATTCCTGATTCTTGAAAAAACAATGAATAAATCATTAATGGAAATCTCATTCACAAACAAAAAAGCGACTGGTCTGAACACGAGTCTGAAGGTCAAACAAACATAAGTAATAATTTATTTTACGAGTAGCAGCAAAAAGCGCGTATATAACATTAGTCAATTATTTTTGATTTACACCGCGGGTTTTAATAGAGATATCTCGTTATTTATTCTACGTACAACATACACATAAATTCAAGGTTGACAGGGCCATTAGCCGTTGCACATGTTTAGGCTAGTTAAGGAGCTTTCGGTGACCATAATAAGAACCCGCATTGGGTATCGGTGCGACGCACTCGTGGCCTGCTTCCGTGCTCATCCTTTACGATCAGGAACGTTCAGTAGTGTCTTCTAATGGTACATTGAATAAGTCAACTAGGTCTTCTGGAAATTAGGCTGTTAGATTAAGCAGAGATTGAAGATAAAATCAGTAACTTAGATTTTCAAATATCATATTTCCCAGGGACACATTTTTGAATATTCCACTTTGTATTTTAAAGTCCTTTTTGCCGTGTGAGGTTATAAAAAAAAAATGTTTTGGTTTTTGAAGAGCTGATTAATTATAGTCAGTTTCAGCTTAAAGAAACAAGGTGCTGCTCGCCTGTTGCGGCTCTTACTTGTGCCAAAAAACCGTCTCTTTCAAACTGAATATAATATTTTGTTAAGCAATATTAAATTCGAAATAAAAAGAAACTTCACTGCAATAATACTGGACCACATTTGGTAGCTTCCATATGCGGTGGAAACTTTTTAACCAGGTCGAACAAACAATGAAATGTTAAAATTGTGCAGAGTAAAAGCTTCATTAGAGTAACTACTACAATCGCTGCTTTTTTAATAAAAGGTCTTTCCTTCAAAAATTGTTTCCTTTTGAGATCATTTCATCATATAAGATCAGGAGGTATATAATATGTAACGCTTAATTGGCGATCATACAGCAGAGAAAACATCGTGAGGAAACCGTCACACGCCCGTTAAAAAAAATCAAAGTTCTTTGATTGACCAATCCGCGTTCTTTGCGAATCATCCAGATTTGAGATAAGGTCGGGCTTCTCAGTGGTGACATATACCATGCCATGAGCTGTTAACATCAAAGAGTTTTGTAGGACCTACTGACTCATAAACCTACACGCAGTAATTATTTCATTATGCTCTCCACCTGGCCTAATACTGTGGGAACAAATTCATTTTCTACGATAACTTCTCAAGTAAGGAACAATTATTGTGGGAATTGGAACAGTGTGCTTCTACAACATTGTTATCGTTAAGTAAAAACATATTTAATAGTACATATGGTTCCTATAAAAAGTACTTTGTTTATTTTGTATATTTTAGGCTAATATATTTTTTTGTACGTTTGGCATTGACGGAGATTCGACGGAGATTGGAGAAAATACGAATAGGATGCCGTAGAAAAATATGAGGTATATTTTTGTTCATTATTATTATACCGTTTATTAGGTACAGTCTTCTTCATGATGAAACTATACCTATAGAATATCATGTTTAAAACTACCAAACGTATGAATATAAATATAAAATATAAATATGTTGGACATCTTCACACATGGCCATCTGATCCCAAACTAAGCAGAGCTTGTCCTATGGGTACCAAACAGCTGATATACAATACATACTTATATAGATAAACAACAACCAGACACAAGGCGAACACAAGTGCTCATCACACAAATGTTTGCCCTGGGCGGGATTCGAACCCGCGACCCTGTGCGTCGGAGGCAAATACACTACCACCTGGGCTACGGAGCCGTCAATGAAGGTTTTTTGGTAGACGCAATTGCAAATTTATGTTTGTTTTGAACTTATTTCAGCAGCTGTGGAAGATATGTGGAAGACTGGAAAAGGATATAAAAGACTTAACCGGAGAAAAACGTCTTGTTACCCCGGGAAAAATCGAAAACTTCGCAACCGTACCTTACCTGACAGACAGCTAGTTTCATTAAGGCGTGTCTCCTGCCATGTTTTGGTCTACATAATACACAGAAAACATCTACACAAAACAAAAAAAAATGCATGTTTGTCGATGGTTTCTCTACACAAATTGTCTATGAAATGTTTTGCATTTGCCATGGAAAACATTCGTTCAGAAATCTTGATTGCAAAGATTTCCTCCTCTTCGGAGTCTCTCTATGTGCGCATTCCGAATCAGACTTTGAGCGCTCTCAGCGATCAGAAAAGCAAAAAAACGTTTAATTGATTTCAGCGCCTCTCGGAACGCAGGGCTTCTTTGTCGTACCGAAACATTTGTCCGAAACATTTCTGAGCAGGAGACGTCGTTTGAAACATTATTTTGTTTTTGTGTATGTGTAGACTGATTTGTGTAGTGTGTAGACCAAAACATTCGCAGGAGACACGGCTTTACAAACTGAAGTGTTAGTTAACTTCGCAGCAGCGTATTACGTAACAGTTCAAAGTTCACTAGTTACTTACAAAACATTGACACATGCTACACATCCTGACTCAATCAATGAATACGGACGTGGGAGCCTGTGCCCCCCTGCCCCCAGGAAGGATACGAGGGGGCTTAACGAGGGCCTTATTGGGACCCTCGGCGTAGCTGATGTTATGAACGGTGTCATACGAGGTTTTGCTATCTATGGGAAAAATGTATGGACTTAGGCCCTGGAAGTGCGCATAAGTTCATTGGCACTGGGTTTAAAGTGGTTGCAGTTACAGAATGACAAATTGATTTATGGTTCCTAGTTTCAACCACCACAAAGTGGCGATCATTGGTTAATTAGATACATTAATATCGCATAAGTATCTATTTGCCTTCGTAGCCGGGCGGAAGAATTTGGCTCTCATTACGGAGTTTCCGGGTTCAAATCCCGGTGGGGACAGTGATCAACAGCTCATATACGTCCCCACCAAGGGGTTGGAGCCTACCCTGAATTAGGGCGATTAGGCCTTAGTCGACCACGCTGGCCTAGTGCGGGTTGGTCGACTTCACACACAACCTTTAGATTTCTTCGCAGGAGTGTGCAGGTTTCATCACGATGTTTTCCGAGCGTCGAATAAAGGTACATATTATTATGATTCCGAAATTCGAAAACACATTGGTACGTGGTGGGGATTGAACCCGCATCTCCCGAACGGGAGGCAGTGGCCCTAGCCACTAGACCACCGACGCTCGTGTGGGGACAGTGGTCATACAAAAATCACTTTAATGAAAATTAACCCAGTTTGGTTCGGACGTTGCAGGCAAAATCATATGATTGTCCAAAAAGTTACATGATTACGTGCTTCGATTTTGGCCTTCGGGTTTGTAAAGTCGGTTGTCGAATAAGACCAAGAAGAAATTATTTATAGGAGTTAGCAAAACAATAAAAGAAAAAAAAAACTACAAACTAAACAAGTCCTGAACAAGTCACAACAACTAAGAACACTTATCAATAATCAATATCCATTGTTAGGAACAGGAAGCGTTGAAGATGTAACACCGCGATTCGCGGTGATTCTCGAAGATCGCGATACTGATAATCGATAACCTGAAACGAGAACCGATACGGAAAACCGATAATGACTGGTTAAGTCGACTAATGGCGGCGCGCACGTTCAAAATTCAAATTGATTTCATTCATTTGAAACGGATAAAAGGATTTGAGTGTGTAAAAGACAATGTAAACGTCGGTATTTGCTTGGCATAGTCTCGGATTTTCAAGCATTACGCCAGAATTTTGTTTTCATCGTTTTATTTTATTTTCCATATCGGCGATTTTTAGCTTTTATACATTAATGATGTCCTCTTTCCCCATTTTATTTAACGGGTCTGTAGAATAAATGTATGTATGGCTTGATGCGCGGTCCACTGCATAATACCGGCACCATTTGTGTCTGTGTGTTGTTCACACAGCTGTTTTGGTTTCAGGATTAGTTTGTACTCGTATTAGCATAACTTGTCAATGAACCAAATTATGCATCAATCAAAATTATGTATTGTCTTTTTATGTGATAGTTTTTTTTTTTATTATTTGTATTGGAACTATCTGTACCTATTATAACTAAGCATTGCGGTAATTAAATTACATTGTAATATGTTAGGGTCCTTGACCTAATTCTCTTTAGAGCACACTGTGCTTCTCTGTAAGTGATATGGCACTTAGTTTTAAGTAGTGATGGGCCGAACATGGATTTCACCGAATACGAACATTCGGCCGAATATTCGGTAAAACTTTCACCGAACCGAATATTCGGCCGAATATTCGGTTTTCCGGAGCAAGTTTGTACGTGTTTACGCTAACCACGCGCATTGACGCCGGGCACACCCGCCCGCTACCCCTGCTTCCCCCGCTACACTTGTCATTATTATTGCATCATCCAGTGCGAAACGAAACGCCACCACGTGCATTTTCATATCTCTTTTTTGTCTGAAAAGCTACTCATAAATGTATGAAGAAACACTCGCCACAACAGTTTATTTTTTAAATTTTTGTTATAATAATACAAAAAATATGATTTATTAAGAAATCGTTGTAATAATGCAACTAGTTCTTACCAATATCAATAAACAGCTATTAATTTTTTTAACACAAATATCTATGGTTCATTTCTTACAGTAAATAAAACACCTGATGAAATTTTAATAATAAATAAGGTCCCAAATTGCTGTATCTTGATCCAAAAAAGAAACTGTATATTATTTTATTCACTTATCATATTTTCATCTACTGTTATAAGGAAATACAGCTACGGTATTACAAAAGTATAAAGCTACACAGTAATTTACTTAGGTTAGGTAGGTACCTCTAATATTTAAATTATTTAACTACCTACACACAATATGTACATGCATCCTATAATATGTACATGCATCGTTCAATCAATCGTTTTCATTCTAATAATTATAGCTCACTCACAATAGAGAAACTGTTATTAAAATCTTTAAGTACCACTCTCCCGAATATTCGGCAGGTTTACCGAATATTCGGCCGAATACGAATATTCGGTAAACCTGCCGAATATGCCGAATACCGAACATAAAACGAATATTCGGCCCATCCCTAGTTTTAAGTATCATTTTCTTCTATGTAGTTAAGGTGTATACATTGTAGAAGAGCTAAATAAATAAATCTGAAAATATTAAGCGAAAAATTATGTGTATAATTGAATATTTAAACAGACAGCTGGAATACTTACCTAATATTTCAATAGTCAAAAATAACTTCCGCAAGTATTATTACAAAATCATAATCCTTTGATTTAAAGTGGAAACGCATTGCGTTTATCAAAATTAAGCAGCTGCAGCGACTGCGGCGCATACGCAACTGCAAACGTCAACGGTTTAATTTGAGAACACGTCTCCCGTTTTGGGGCTCGTAGCGCAGCACTTCGTCGACTGCTTGCTACGTAAAGGCGTGAAGTTGAAAATAATTAATAAAGTCAGCAATGCATGAAGAATGTTTGGCTTGTATCTTGCACAGAACGTAGTATCGCTCGAGTGTAGATTGCAGTCTGATGTTTGATCAGCGTGCTGTGATTATGCGCCGGTCAAATTGCGTGCTGCAGACTTGATAATAAGATAATCATACACAGACTTGTCCATTGTGTGGCCACAAATTATGGGCACCAGCAGTGGGTTATTTGGACATGATGAAAGTGAAAGATTAATTAGCTTGAAAGGTGAATAGGTCCAATAATTTTATTTATCACCATTTATAATACTTGCGTATTTTATTACATGGAATCATGCTGATTGTTCCACTTACCAAAACCTTACAACCATTAAGTTTTGCTTAAGCTTTTCTTGAATAGTAAAAATAATTCGTAAAATCTAAAAAAAAAAAAACAGATTTCTGAATTATTTTTATTTATTTATTTTTATTTTTAGTTTGATCAACTTTGTGGATATCGACATTATTTAAAACGTAAAATTCTAATCGTGAATATACATCCAAATAGGTATATAATAATATTTTGAGAAAAGAGTTCGCTGGACTCGCAAAATAGACCCACTCGAGGCCATAATGCCTCTCATCAATAGAATTAACCAAAAAATATATTCAACGGAGTGTTTCTAAAGTAGGACCAACACGCACCATCACAATATCACTACATTGCGGCAATACCTTGCATAACAAGTCCCTCGTTATGGCCTTAGCTATATTTGCCAATCCATTTAATTGTCACTGGTCCCAGCTAGTCGCATTGGTCCTAACTAGTCACATTTGGATGTTGTTTTCCTTTCCGATTATGAATGGTTAGTAATGTTTATTAATTCGTTGGCGGACTTGGGTTATTAGGTAAGAGCTTTTTGCTCGGTGTTACAGTTACAGTGGAAATAGCGTCGAATACTTAATCAATAAGAGCGTCGGTGGTCTAGTGGCTAGGGCCGCTGCCTCCCGTCCGGGAGACGCGGGTTCGATCCCCACTACGTACCAATATGTTTTCGAATTTCGAATTCATATGACGTTTATTCGACGCTCTTACGGTGAAGGAAAACATCGTGATGAAACCTATACTCCTGCGAAGAAATTCAAAGGTTGTGTGTGAAGTCGACAAACCCGCACTGGGCCAGCGTGGTCGACTAAGGCCTAATCGCCCTAATTCAGGGTAGGCTCGAGCCCCTCGGTGGGGACGTATACGAGCTGTTGATGATGAAAGGAATATATCGTGAGAAAATCTCCACTTGCCTGTGAATAAACTTAAACGTTGTATGAGAAACTGAGAAATCCCCAAAACAAACAAAAGATCAGGAAATGCAAGATAATACTTGGAAAACATCAGACTAGTCCTGCTTGCATAAATTTAAGTTATTGATCATAAATTATAATTCATAATACACATCTAAAATATTCTTAGGTCACTTAATATTCCTCGATTAGGTTAGGTTAGGTTACCTTCAATTATCTAAGTTTCGATCATCAAGTTATCATTTTTATTTTCCTAATATCCTGTGTTGCAAACTCCATCTCGAGAAGATGAAGGATTTGTATCCCGCACGAGAGAGTCTTAAATGCTAACCTTTGAAGATACAATCCCGATGAGTCTCTAATAATACTGTAGTCATGTACAGTCAGAAAAGAAAGACCTACTCAAAAACTACAGGGTCGCTTGGAATCATCAATGGTCAACTTTGTGGTGTGTGTAGAGTCCCTTCAACAACTTTCAAAATCATCATCATCATTCATCAACAGCTCATAAACGTCCCAATCAGCTAAAATTAAATTTATATCTCCAAAAAAAAAAAAACATGCATGTACAAATGTTGAGGTCTTAATTTGATTATTATTGGTCTGTTAACGAAATATCTATTAATTATAAAGCGAAAAATGAAAATGTTTGTCAATCTTGGATAAGACTCGAACCTACATTTTCTTGGTAATGCGCCTGTTCCTGGCCCGGATAGCCAAAGAGCTGCAGGTTCGAATTCTGTCCAAGATCGACAAAATTTTTAATTTTTCGCTTCGTGGACTTGTTTGTCTTTAATTTAAATGAGACAGTTCTACCTGCAGTTGCATGTACATACAGAGCCTGTTCTCCCGATGATGATGGGGTCGAATGATCGGGCCCCGATAGGAGACTAGTGTTTTGTATCCAAACACCAATCAGGACGCAGCATAGTTGCAAAGCTTTTAAATTTCAAGAAAGAAGAAAACTTAAGCTTAAAACAAAGTTTTTAAGCTTTTCAAGCGATGCAATTTCGACGTTATGAAAGGCCACCTTGAAAGATTAAAATGATATTAGTCTAAGCTCTAATCCTTATTATTCCTGCGAAGAAATTCATACGATGTGTGTGAAGTCGACCAATCCGCACTGGGCACTGGTTGACTTTGTCCTAATCGCCCTACTCCTCGGTGGGGACTATCGTTTTTGTTTTTTATGAGTACTAAATGAAAGGAGATGAATGAATGATATTATTTTGAATGAATGATAAATAAGGGCCAAAGTCTGTGTGTTGCGTCCACTCGGAAGTGCGTTCAGAGTCTTCTGCGTAACCCCGCAAGTCCGCGTCTGTTGTTTCCGCTTTGGTACACACACATATCAATTAATAAAATTAGGTCAGTTTTTAATTAACTCTATATTATGGAAATAGTATCTATCTCTCTCTCCTCCTATACATTTTTTATTTATCTTTAAAAGGGGGAAAGCTTTGTTATTTTATTTATTTATTGTACACAAACACAATTTTACACAATAACAGAGGTAAAGTTATGTACAAAGGTTAAGCTTTACTCAATGAATGGGTTCTCTGCCAGCCCCGAGGGCCGTGCCCGTCGGAGGGAGCCTCCAGATTATGTTGTCATAGATTTTTAGGGGGTACGGGCTTCTGCTCCCGCGCAAGTCCGCGCCCGCTATATTACTTTGGTAGAAATAGCATATAGTCCGTTCCAACATAAAAAATCTCTGCCAGCTAACCTGGTGAGAGAAAATGTGATAGAAAGCAGCAGGTAGATATGTTGTGTACGCAAGAATGATCATAAATAGAACGAAAAAAAAAAAACGCAAACCTTTATCGTAAGGTTGCCTGGAATAAATTGTTATCTTAGCAATAAGGCTACCTGCCTGTACACTCTACTTCTTGCGGGTCTTTCTTCTGTGTATTTCTTGTGTGCAATAAGCACTTCTATTATATTCTATTATATTCTCAAGTTCCAGAGAGTTTTCCAGAATACCTACGTCTATCAACTTGTTCTAAATACCACTGCTGCCCTCGCTTATCTAATCAAGCTCCACTTACCCAGATTCTTACAAATAAATATATCACAAATTGTACCCACAAACAACATTTAATTTGCTCCCAGTTTTATCAGTGAGATATGCCTATAGTTATGTGCCTGATAAGGAATCAATTGAATAACTTACTTACGAGTGGAATAAGGTGTACGATGCAATGTATTTGGGCTGCAGTATATCGGGTTTGAACGGTTGCGATCTTTGAAAGTCGTAATCGATTAGACATGCCGAAACTTAATGCTTAAATTATGTAATTATACTATACTATAGCTCGCCTTGCAGTGCAGTGTGCTGGGTCTGAAACTGACTAATCGATTCAGAAATAAAACACCATATTGCGCTACAAAACTCTAATTCCCTATTTTCTTCTCGAGTCGTTGGAGACTAGACTAGAAAAGAAACTAGACTGCCTCAGCTCAAAAGGCCACAAGAATTGCGCTGTGCGGGTTGGTCGACTTCACACACAACCTTTGAATTTCTTCGCAGGAGTGTGTTCATCACGATGTTTTCCTTCATCGTAAGAGCGTCGAGTTAACGTACCTATACATATGAATTCGAAATTCGAAAACACATTGTACGTGGTGGGGATCGAACCCGTGTCTCCCGGACCCTATATAGACCACCGATACGACGCTCTAAAAATCATAATATAGGTATAGGCAGATCATCATCATGATCATCATCGTGTGGGTTGTAAGGTTGGTCACAGGCAGATTAAATATCGAAATAGAGCCTCCGTGCAGCGTGCCTCAATACAGCGCTGTCAGAAGTGATAATTAACTCCTAACCCGGAGAGAGACATACATTTACAGTATCTTTATTATTCTTCTGATCAATCAAATGTTTCAATTAATACTCAATCAGACAATACCAGTGTTTGCTTGTTCAGAATACTCGCTAGCAATGCTAATTCTATAGCTCTGGTAAAAAATACATAAAAGTAATAATTACACGAGTAGGTCAGGTATATCTCAAGACAGATCAATCTTGACTTATATCTTGTACTACTGAAATTGCATTTCCGCCTTACAAGCAGCTCTTCCATATTGCTTTTTCTTTAAAACTCAGCGCAAGTTCCATTCAGTGGAAATCGATTCTTCCCGTCGGCATGAATACAAAGCAGCTGTACACAGGTTCTGCATAATGCTGCAATATCTAGCCTAGTCGATCTAGGTGAGCTAGGCTGCCTATACCTAGGCAACGCTGAAGCCTAGATGCAGAAGGTGAAAGCGACTGATGATACAACGAACGTAATAGGTTAAGGATTATGGCAATTTTGCGGTGACTTCGCTTGTGTTGCGTTTTAATGCAAAGATAACGGGTTGTGTTTTGTTTTACATAAACATAAAATAAGTGTTAGAAAACTAAACTTTTTATACTTTATTAGATAATTTTGTAAGGGTTTAGAAGATGGTGTTTTGGGGAGACATTTAGCTTACAATTTAACCTAGGATTGAATTTATTTTTGTAAGTAGTAACGACCACAATGATTGGCGGCTTGGCGAACATTAAACGCTGAAAAACAGAAGTTGTTAAGAAATTATATCGATACAAATATTATATTGATACCAATAAAAACGGTATGTATGCCGTTCATTGTCAACAATAGTACACTTTGTTTACCCTAATCAAGTAAAAAATATAATAATTATCTATATTCAGGTATATTTGAGATAATTTTATTAAACTTAGGTGTTCATGAATAGCGTTTTAATGCCCACCGTTCTAAAACTTATAAATCAACGTCCGAAACTAAAATATTTCTTTCGCAGTTTAGTATCGAATTATTTCTCACTAAACGCCACCTGGTGGTTGTTATAGTAATTTACAAAAGCAGTAATTTGCATAAACAATTGCTAAACGCGCAAACACGGACGGCGGCGGCGTTGTCTACAACATCTAGTTCCGGTAGGAAAAGTGATTGTATTGCCAACTGCATCAGATAAAGAAATTGGATAACAATATTACAAGTAGATAGATAGATATGGTTGATGAAGTTCTAATAAATAATTGGTCTATTGGAAACCAAAAGAGTTGAGTTGTTAATAATAAGTACCAGGTAGTACCAAGCAACCATTATGGATGCAATATTGTGAATTTAAAATTCATTTAGTAAGGTTCTAGATTTGCACGCTTAATTTAAAATTAAAATTCTAATTTAGAATCATAGTGAAAAAAATATAATTGACCGAGCGAAGCGTCTCCGTAGCTTGGTCAAAATTGTTTGTTCTCCATCTTACAGGTCGCGTTTCTCAACCGATTCTCGTGAAATTTTGTGAGCAAGTTCAATAAATTAATATAACTTTTTTGTTGAGTTAGTTTTTGGAAATTAAAAAAAAATACGGAGGAGGGTTAAAAACGTAAAAAAACATAAATCAAACATTTCAAAAAGAAAATACTACAGCTCACAGAGCCACTAGTTTATTTTACATACGATAAATATAATTGCTATACTGTTATCGTCCACAAAATAGACTGCTCTACCTCAGACGGTTATTACGACATGCTCGGGAAGATTGTCAAAAATATGCATAAACTAATAAATAAAACAACTATCCATACCACTTCTAATTTCTTGAACCTTCTGTGCTTCAACAACTGTACGAAGTAAGATTTCATCTAATCGATAAATAGTGTATGCTAATGACATATTAACATAGTGCATTGTGTTGTGAGAGGAGAAAGTTACAAGGGCTCGTGCTTAAGAACAGCGCCATCTATCACAATTGTAACTGTATTAACTTTCATCCTTGCTTCGGCGGGTCTATTGTTTCTATGATCTATAACTTCGGAGTCCCCTGATAGAAATCTACGGAACTCTAATTTAAAAGTGGATTTGGTTCCAATTTGGTTCTGAAAATGTGCAACTCTTAGATAAAACCTGGTCTTATAAGGAACAACACTTTGATGATAGTCGGCGTAGCACTAATCTGAGTGTAAGTACAGTTTACGGCTGTTTAAACTAAGAAAAGGTTATCTAACAACACTACTCACGCTACACGATCCTACACAAGTTGCAAAAAATCAAGCTATTCCGTAATGAACCAGCCATAATTGATATTCTGCGCTGCTTAGGTATCAGGTTATTCACCAAAGCCACAAAGTCATCGTCGTTGTCATATCGAACGCCACGACCAGGATTAGCACTTCAGAAAAATTACACACATTTCTTGGAGTCATGTAGGCCACTGTTTAAAGCTGCAAGAATTCTTCCGTTGCCATGTCTCCATATTAGACAAATGTCTCTGTTTGTTTTGGAGCACCCTGATTATTTTTTAAAGCATGACAAATTTATCCTGAGATCGACGCGACATAAAAATCTGTTATTCTTACCTCGAGCTAGAATAAATATGTTCAAAAATAATTCATTTTGCATGGCGATACGAATTTATAATCATTTACAAAAGGACTTAAAAAATTGCGCACCTTCTCAATTAAAAAAGAAAATCACGGTTGGTTGTTGGAAAACATGTTTTACTCAGTCAAAGAATTCCTCGATACATCTACATGACATGACAGAACCGTTCTTCTAACTTTTGTATAAGATTTGTATATAATGCTTTGACGTAGTTGTAAAATCTTATATTTGACATTATTTTCATTATATTCTTGACATACGTATAGTTTTCTTATCATCTTTTAAAATGCTTTGACTCGTATTGTATTAATTTTAATTTATTTTTTTGTTTTGACTCGTATGGTATTAATTTTAATTTTTTGCATGTTTAAATCTTACTTTTTATTATTGTGTACCCATATATAGGGTGGATTGTGTGAGACAAAAAAAATGTACCATCCCTTAAGTTATTACCATAATCTTACAATAAATGATTTTGAATTTGAATTTGAATCGTTACCTTTCATAAGACCTTCTTGTGTCGAATTATTTGTAGACACTCTCCCAGTAGTCATATCTCTTACGTAACTTGAGGACAACTTTACTAAAATGGACAAGGTGTAAACATATCCATCAGGCAACTCAATATCACCAAATACAGACGCTTCGAGGACTAAATTACCCATCGTTGAATTGGACATAACCCCTTTAGTCTACCGACATTGCCTTTTGGAGGAGACTGGTTTGCTGTCGGGTTTTTTAACTGATTGTGCGAAGCTAAATAGAAGGTTTTTTTAGATGTATGTCTGATTCTACTTTTCCATATAGGTAGTGCTAAAACTCAAACCAACTCTAAAATAAGGTTGATCACTCTGAGGATTCATAGAATATACAGATGGTTCCACAAGGCTCTATTTTATTGCATAGACGTTATAAACTTAGTTTCATGATCATGACTAAGCGTGACTAAGGCTAGCTACTGGTTAGGTGAATTCGAGATTAAATTAAATTCTATGTATGCAGTGAAATTATATGAGGTCGTAAAAAGCTGTTTTACTTTATTTTCCATAAAACTAGCTGCTCCTCCCTGGGCTGCGCCTACCGTTTCTTGATTTTTTTGTTTCTTTCTTTATATTCCCTCTCGCTTGCGTGCGATATCGTGACATCATTATGTGGTGAATTAGACATGAAAGATATTGCATAAGACGCGATGTTGTTGTGCTATTAGTCTTCTTTTTATGGTACTCCAATATCAACCTCTTAAAATTGTTACTTTAATATTTGTCATCGATATTTTCTAAGCGCTTTCCGTATTATGCTCTTCAATTTCCCGCCCGACTGGTCGCTTATACTTCCGCCATTTTACATACGGCCGCCATTTTTATTCTTTTTATATACGACCCAACCGCTGTTAACGATCTAGTCAAGCGTGTGTCTTTATCCTATGATTTTAATATGACGAAAAAATGGTAATCTGTAAAATAACTTTTAGAGTGACTTACTAAGGAGAAGTAGATGGATGAAGGTTTGTTGTTGACTTACCTGTAAAAAATAAAAATATGTAAATTAGCGAGATGATTTTGAGCTACTTACATCGATAGGGTAGAATAAAAGCGCAAAAGCCAAGCAAAAAGCTTACTTGGTGAAAAAGCTAAACGAAGTAAGTAGCTTAGTAATCTCACTCATAAAATAGGCTACGTGAGTCACATTCGAGCACATGAGTGCCAAAATCGGAGCTGAAGCAGGTGTCGTGGCCGAAATCGTCCAAGAACTCATCATCTTCATCACATATTCAAGTAAAAAAAGCTAAACAGAGTTGAGGCCAAGAAATAAGTTACCCATAAAGGGCCCCGGACACGGTCAAGCGGTTTGACTCAAACCTTACGTGTTTGATCAAACCGTTTGAGGTCGGTTTGAACGGTTTGTCAAACGGCTCTGCGCAGTCTGATTCTGTACGCTGTCGATTACGCGTCAGAAGTGTAATTATACACTTCTGACGTCAAACACAACAAAAATATGTATTGCATCAAACATGCTAAAACACGTAAATGTTTGACAAACCGTTCAAACCAACTTTGTAAACGATCAAAATGGTTTGAGTCAAACCAATTTACGTGTTTGAATCAAACCGTTTGACCGTCTCCGGGGCCCTTGAGAATAAAACAATTTGCATGGTATTTAACAAAGAGTAGAAATATAAAGCTCTGTGTAGATAGTAATTAAATAAATTTTCTTGATTATAAAGTAAAATTATCTTGATTTCGGTGTTATGATCGAGCAGATCTGATTAGCGACTGAATTTCAAGCAGGCGACCGCTAATACTGAACCCAATTAACATTTTGATTGAAAAACGATGTCATTTAACGCGTGGAGTGGTATAATTGTTTTATTAAAGAGGGTTGATAATACGCCTTTTAGAAGATTATTATGCCTAGTCTTTTATAATTATAAAAGCGCTTGAAATTGAAATTGAAATGGCGAGGCGATTGTATAATTTGAAAGATTCTAAGAGGTTCTTCTTGGAATTACTTGCTGGATTTTACAATATTTAATAATAAAATATCATAAGAGCTAGCAACATTGGGTTACATTAATGCTGATTTTGAAACTTTCATTTAATTACTTCCTAAATGTTGAAAAATATATATCTACGTAGAATATGTAAGGTATTTAAGTGTGATTTAAAGAATTATAACATGGAAATTAAATAATAACGAGACCATAAATACAAATAAAATGCCTTACCTACCATAATGTTTTTCCCAAAAGCTGTGACAAATGTGTTCTTGTATCAGAATGTCGTTCATATGTGAGTGATATTGATGCAGGGTTGCCAAATGACATGGATTTTCGACTTATCCATATCAAAAGGGGTTTAGGGGTTCGGACTCTATTTTAAGCGAACGACGACCTTTATGAGCTAAAGGGTAATTTTATTTTATTTTATTTATTAGGTTTTCCAACAGGTAAACATCTTAAAAGTAGAACAATAATATTTACTAATAATAATTTTGAGATGTAGACCCAATTACAGGCAAACACAACATGCACATAGTGTTTTATCAATTCAATGATTCATTTATTTAACGATTATAATTTAACCAATAAAAAAGTCTAATTTAAACTGACTAATGCTAATAATGACAATGTTTCGAAACATTCTATTTATTTTCAGTGAATTTGCAATGTTTTTTGAAGTAATTTTACATTTTCCGTTTCCACATAAGCTTATATAGACAAAACATTATTATTTCACACACGCGATTTGACTTGTACATGTGTGGCAACCCAACAAAACTTTTGGGCGGGCCATTAGTACCGCAGGTGCATCTTTGCGGCTCCATTACGGGAACATCACCAGGACTTCCTAATTCGTCTCTACAGGGTGCTTCCTGCTTGACTAGATTCATGTACTTGCGAACTTAGCTGACCTGACCTGGCACAGGTTTGACCTGGGTGTTATGATGGAGTTTTTATACATACAGAAAACTTTTTGGTCAGGGATCTTTTACATATTTAAAAACGGAATATGGTTCATACAACTATAGCTACGAAAATACACAGCTGTTACTTCTGGGGAAGTGTGTTACACTTTAAGGCTTGTTTTTATTGGGCGAGACAGAGGCCAAACGCAGAAAAACAAATAAGCAACAAAAAAACGAAAACAACAAAAATATTTCGACAAAAGCATACTGGAGGCAACGAAATAGAAGCTTGATGGTTAGAGGATGGTAAGTTCAAGTTAGAATAGAATAGACTAAAATAGAATAGAATAGAATAGAAAAGCATTTATTCCTTGAAAATAATAATTACAATACAACTCAAACAGAATTCAGTGGTAGTTATACATAACTTATGTTAAAACACAAAAACTTATGTGAATGCTGTATTGCATCAAGGAAAGGGTTCCGACTCAGCATGTGCTGTAGACAAGTCTACAGCTAAGTAAGTTCGTTTACTAGATGAAATTTAATTACAGCAGCGAGCACAAGAAGTACAAAATACACGAAAGTAACGAGTTTTCAAACTAATCCGCCCGACAATGCAAGCATTCCACCGAAATCATGCTGTAACTCCCTCAGGGAATGATGGAGTGGTTCCCAGTGGTGAAAAGTTATGAAAACTTTTGACAGTTTAAAATTAACGACAGCCTGCGTCAGCGTGTTTGTTGTTTCTTAGAATGGAATCCAGCGAAAAGTCCCAGAAAAAAGGCGGCAATTTAATGAAGCTGAAGAGGAAAATCGGAATCTTGAGATTTAGTGCGTAAATCGAGCGTTAACTACTGAGTCAACGATTTTCCGTGAAAAAATAAAAACCATTAGTATCTTTATGCTAAGCCAGACTACGGACGGACGCACTATTTTAAGATTTTAAAAATTAAGTCATTGTTTTATAATTGGACAACTTTTGTTATTTTTTTCTTTTTTAGAAAACTCGCCGGCGCGGCGCCGCGCCTTTTGGCCAAATGCTTGCATATTCAACAACATATTGACTTCAAAGTACTTCATACTAGACTCTATTTGCGAAATAATTAAAGAAACTAAGAAATCAACTTTTCAAAACGTATTCCCACGGCCAAGGCCAACAGACACTTAATTTTCTAATAAAAAAAAAAACGCTTGAAGTGATTACATCACGCGTGTTTAGACATTTATTACAAACCGCCTATAAAAAAACACAGCAGGTAGAGATACACATGAAATATATATTCCTAAACTGAACCTTATCAGATCGGAATAAGGTTGTTTGATTGTATTACAAATATCCACTGACTAGATATCGTATTGTCGACTGCGAAATAGAGTTTTTCCTTTGACCTTAAGACGTCAAATAGCAAAAGAAACGTGACAAAAACTGACGTTGGCAACCTGAGGTGATATTTAATTTTGAATAGGTGCATATCAAAGTATAATCGTCAATTTAAACCATTCTTATTTATGAGATAGAAGATGGCGGTACAATTTTATTAAAAGCGTAAAAACCTTCCTGGGTAGGCTTGCCAGGTCTTAAAACTGAAAAGCTGGACTGACCAGCCAGCTTAGCCGGACATTTGGGCAGTAAGACCATTATTTTAGACTTCACACGACAAGTTTTTAAAGTAAAACAAGGCTTTTTTATCATTTACCATGAAAGCTTAAATTTTGATGAAACAACAATAAAATGGTAAGATTTAAAAAGCCTAACAAAAGCCGGATATCGTCTAATTTGGCCGGCCACGCAACCAAAAAGCCTGACTGTGTCCGGCTTTATCCAGACGTCTGGCAACCCTATTCCTGGGTGATTTGAACCCGCCACCACGCGCCGCCCCGTTCGTCCTATAGTATACGCAGCCAACCTTTTTGAAAATCTGTATAGAATACGCAACCTCTCGTTTATCGAAGTGATAAAGTGAACAGCGTATAGTTGTTAAAAGTTAGTGTCTATAAAAACAGATCACGTTTTCGCCATTCTAACCGTTATCATTACCTTTCTCCATACAGAAGTCTCACCCAGTACTCACATTTCCCATACAACAACTATTAATTCTTCCACCACGTCATTTTGATAAAAATCTAGATTTTAATCGTGTTTTGGTGGGCTCGTGGGTATAAAAACTTATCTTGGTACGAATTTATGTAAGTTTGGCACAGGTGACTGTACTCAATGATGAACTTGAAACGTTTAAGGAAATGACAGGATTGATTATTTATTAACGATTGTTCATTAAGCTAATGTATGTGTGTGGGTGGATCCATTTAGATATTTAGATTGATTAACTAATTAAAAGCCCTTGATAAAATAGCAGTCAGTTTGATGTTTACTTCGAGACGGATTTTGGAAAGCGGTTTGTGAAAAGGTTCCATTCTTTTTTTCCGTGTTTGGAGGCTCTAAGATTGGACTGCCTCTGCGTTTTTTTATGAGTAATAAAAAGTAATTTTATTATAACTACTGTTACTACCTTAATTTTACACCTACTTGCTAAAAGATAAAGCCGATTAATGTAACAGCATGTGTTACCCAATCACGGTGCTGATTGCGGACCAACTTATTGGTTTTATTGGGCAGTCTGAGCCGATACCTCGGTGGCCTTGAGTCATTGGCACCATTGACACCTGTCAATCGCCATCCGCCATCTTTGATTCAGTCAAACCAGTTGTGGGATCAATCAATCTATGCTAGTAGATAGCTGTGATTAATTAAATGAATTAATTGAATAGGTAGAAGACAAGGTCGTCAGTAAGATCGAATCGGACTAAAATCAAACTAATATTGTAAATTTGAAAATATATTTAGATCTTTAGAGATGTTTGAACGTTTAAAGTTCTAAACGGATTTGGATGAAATTTGGATTGGAGATAGTTTGTAATCTGGATTAACACACAGGGTACTTTTTACGGGAAAAAGTCTTATTCCCACGAGAAAATCTTACACAACGCGAGCGTAGTTGCGGGCAGACGGCTCGTGTAATAGTGTTATAATTTTATTAATACTAAGTTTTGACTTCAAATAAAAGTTTATTTGACCAGTCAGTTATACCTATACCTAAATTTAGGATTTGAAAGGAAGAGAAAAATACACCGAATTCTATTTCGGTTGACTAAAGTTTAGATTGAAGAACTTCTTATAGATAGAACGAAGTTTGTTTCTTCAACTTTCAACACAAGAAGAATTTTTTTTAGAACAATACGAAATTGATATATAAGTATATATTATGTCTATGAAAATTGCTGTAGCAATAGTACAAGTTCCTAAAATTATTTCTAAAGTAATAAAAAAGAGTCTGTTTTGGAAAGCATATATTTTTTAATAGCATAGCTAACATTGCTTGTTTATAAGAAACACCGCACGTGTTACTCGTATAGCATCGATTGAAGTCGATTGATTCCGTAATTAGAATTATTTTTAAATGTATCGACGACGTAACGAACGACACTTTACTTCTAGTCGATAAGCTTGACAACTATAAGCTTTGAAATGAACAAACTGAATTGGTCCGTCGTCGTCCCAATTCTTTGCTATAGTGTGTAATTCGCTTTCGAAACAGTGACAATTTTGATCCATTCTGTACGTGGATTGTGATGTGACATCTACAGATGTCGATATCTGGTAACGACAAGGTTTTGACGACGACAGCAGCACATGTCTTCTTCGTCCTAGCATTTTCCCGGCCTAATGCTGGGGTCCGCTTTCCTACTTAATCTTCTCTACTTTGCCCGGTCTTCGGCATCCTTAGGTGTGAAATTGTCCATTCCATATCCGCTTTCACGACGACCAGCCAGCGCTTTTTAGGCCTACCACGTGATCTAGGGCCCTGGACAGTGAGGTCGAGGCATCTTTTACCTACATAGTCTGACGGTCTGCGGCTTATATGGCCATACCATCGGAGGCGACTTTCCTGAAGCTTATCCGCTACGTCACGGACTCCGAGACTGCCACGGATGTGTTAGTTACATGTATAAATAAAAAAAAACGTTTTATTTGGTGGTTTTAAATTTCCCTAGAAGATGCCTATTAACACTAACTAAATATTTTGCTTTTCCAGAGCTTGGTCTCTGGTAGGAGATGGTGTGATAAAATACTGAATGTGTGTCCGCTGAAAGTGAACTTATCCATCGATAACTTTATCGAAATGTTGTTAACACTTTTACAAACTTTTAAGGTTATTGAAATACGTGTTGGCCCTTGCATTGCTAATATAAATTGAAAAAGTAAGTTTAATTACTTCGATTCCTTTCGTTTTATTGTTTTGGGACTGGTGATTTCATTGCTGTTATAAAAGGCTTTTTAAGTGACTGCCAAGTTAGTCACTGTTTCAACTTCGTAATAAGAAAAGTTGGTCCGGGTAAGACTTAGCTTTTTTTTCTGGAAGTTTAATTAAAATACAGGCTTAGATTGTAATATTGTTATTTTTGAAGTAGTTGTTTTGGTGGATAAACTAAACACTTGTCCTTAATTTCTTACTCTTTTCATCAGAAAAGTGTCTTGAAACATATTCCGTTGGTATTGTGGTTTTAACTACCTAAGTGGTACCCGAAGATACAATAAGCGTGAGTTTTATTATTTTTAAATGTAATCCTACTAATATTATAAATGCGAATGTTTGGATGTTTGTTGCCGAATCACGCCTGAACCACTGGACGGATCGGGATGAAACTTGGCACACATTTAGGTTAGGCCCTGGAATAGGACATAGGATACTTTTTATACCGCGGGAAAACACTTAATTCCTACGGTAAAACCTATTTAACGCGGGTAAAACCGCGGGCGGAAAGCTGGTTAGACATAATTTTAGACCTATCGAGCATCGCATTTGGAGTTTTCTTTTATTTTCGGATCTAATCGCTATTTCTACCGATGTGGTAATATAGCGGGCGCGGACTTGTTGGATTAAAAGATCATGTTCAATAGAGAAGGGAAAATGCACATTCATTAATCTAAATATTTCAAGTTCCAGATAAAAACGTTTTTTTTTCAAATATCTTGTTCAGAAACAAAGTTATAAGGCTTCAAAGTTGATGGTTAGACAGAGAGGTCCGACGTGACATGAAACGTCATATGTCACGCCATACATCCGCCATAGAAAATTTTGTTGTCTTGACATTCTGTTTTGACTGTCAGTATTCTATTTTTGTATACTTTCAGATGAACTATGAAAAATCTAATTTTTTTATGCATCCGATCCGATGGTTGGAAGTATACAACAACGATGCCAAACCAAGTTTTAATGATACCTTCTTCGTAGAAGAGGTCATGTCATAGGTGACGTGCGTGCATGACCACACTAGTGGTGTTGCACAAATATCCAGAATTTGGACAACTTACTTACTTTTTTTTTAAATAACACACATACGGAAAGCGACTTTGTTTTATACAATGTAAAGAAGAGAAGAGATAAAAAGCGTAGCTAAACTAGAACTGTGACGCCACTGCTATTAAGCAGTGGCGTCACAGCGTGGTCTTATTAAAGACCGTTCGCTGAAATTTATGTTTGTTGAATCTTGAATTGTGTAAAATTGACCGCACACATACTTTGTCCGTTTAATTCAGACGAATAATTGTATGTAATAGAAACTGTAACATACTATATTTTAAATAGAGGTGAATTACAATTTGACGTACATTACGTAGACAATGGTCTCGATTCGGGACGTCACGCTCTAATCCGTAATTTAAGTTAGTCCGTCCTTTTTACCTTTTAAAGATTGAAAAGGGACAGGAGACGGCCATCCTAATATTAGAGCTGCCAAACATCGAATTTGAACCTTATGGCCGTGTCGATTGCACAATTTTAGAGAGCACTTAAAACATGCGACTTGAAAATCTCTTAAACTGACAGCTATGCCCTTATTTTAAGTTATCATTCGTTCAAATTAATATCATTCGTTAATCACCTCTCTTTCATTGGTCATAAAAACGAAAAGGATAGCTGGATTTTAAAATTAAAATTAGAGCATGACATCCCGAATCGAGGCCAATTAGCCAAATAATTGCTGAAACACTATATATAATATGGCAGTGTACATCGAAAATTTATCTAAGCCACACGAAACGAGCTCTCAACTACTGCTGCAAAGACTATACAAACTCTTTCATCACATTCAACAAATAAATCATAACTTAAAACAACAAGCAACGAGATGATAACACTGACTTTGAACCGTCGTCGTCGTCGTCGTAATAAGAGCGGCGTCTTGACAAGGTCACCTGTACAATGGGAGCAGGTAAGACGGCAAATTGCTACTCATTACACCCACAAGGCTGCTGATGACAGATTATTAAACATTATTCCGTAGAATATACTCACTGGTTCAGATTTATCATCTTTTATACCCACTTCATTGAATGTGAATGCTTCTTATTAATGCGAATATTTCTGAAAAGTTTGGTTTAAGAGATTATTTTAACCTCTTCCCAGCGTTAGTCTTAAATCGAGAAATTATGGCCCCGATTCGGGATGTCATGCTCTAATTCTAATTTTAAAATCCAGCTTTCGTTTTTATAACCAATGAAAGAGAGGTGATGAACGAATGATATTAAGAACGAATGATAACCTAAAATAAGGGCATAGCTGTCAGTTTAAGAGATTTTTAAGTCGCATGTTTTAAGTGCTGTCTAAAATTGTGCAATCGACACGGCCATTAGGTTCAAATTCTATGTTTGACAGCTCTAATATTAGAATGGCCATCTCATGTCCCTTTTCAATCTTTAAAAAGTAAAAAGGACAGACTAACTTAAATTAAGGATTAGAGCGTGACAGTGTGAATCGGGGCCTATCTCTTGTCTACGCGGGTTCTTTAAAGTTTTTAGTAGGCTAGCTGTTTTTTTTAAATTTAAATAGTGCCGGCCTTTTGTCCGGAAGTCCAAGTTTTTCTCTAACTTCTTGAGCTTTAAAATATCCGAGTAACCAACCCTACGCACAAAAATTGTTATCTCTTCGATTCGATAAAAAATTCTAATCATGTACTTAGGCCTTAAATGCTAGCAAATAATACATTCCATAAATCTTTTCAAATACGCCAGACGAATCGTCAAATAGAGTTTTTGTCTGACATAGCGAACTAGCTTTATGGTCCGAGATAAATATGAAATATGACGTCATACCATGCTTTAACTAAATAATAATATTTGTGTTATTTTTTGCAGATAATTTGTATACTTAAATCTTTTAACGTGACCTATTAACCGCTGACGTCATTTTTAAGAATAATTTTGCAGTCTGTTTCGTAATAATTAGTTTTGTAATCAGGCTGAATACCATGTTAAACTCTAGTAAATAGACTAAACACTAAGTTAGCAAGGAAGCTGACTTCACCAGTTCGATTAGCATATTTGATTTAGAACAAAGATTTCAGTTTGTAATTAAATACCTACCTAGAAGTTGACCTAGATTAATTTAGGGCTTGATCGGCTTAGTCTAAAATCTAGACTACAGTCTCGGAACTGATAGATAACAATAAACTTCTAAATTGACCAGACAATAAATATTGCGTGATATTTAATAGTCTTTGAGGAAATCAGTTCATTCCAATTGTAATTACTTTATTGTTGTTTATTAGGCCATATTTTAGTAAAATTAAACTATTACACAAAACTCGTGTACGTAATTTTGAGAATTATTCTATTTTATTTATTTATCGAAATAAAGTTTACAAGCTTAATAAAGTTTAACAGCCAATGCCAAAGCGCTAATAAACTTAAAAGTAAAATAACATTAATAAAAATATAACAAATTCAAAATTGGCCCTCACAAAAACTTAAGAATAATTAAAAATCTCTTTCGAAAATAAGCTTTACTCGTCCATTTTCAGAGTTAGGGAATTTTTACATGGATACATCGTCATCAAACATCAACAGCTCATATACGTCCCCACCGAGGGGCTCGAGCCTACCCTGAATTAGGGTGAGCAGGATTTAGTTGACCACGCTGGCCCAGTGCGGGTTGGTCGACTTCACACACAACCTTTGATATTCCTTGCAGGAGTGTGCAAGTTTCATCACGATGTTTTTCCTTTCGCCGTATAAGAGCGTCGAATAAACGTACATATTAATTAGAAATTCGAAAACACATTGGTACGTGGTGGGGATCGAACCCGCGTCTCCCGGACGGGAGGCAGCGGCCCTAGCCACTAGACCACCGACGCTCATATCCTGACCAAATTATAGGACCACCCGAAAGAATCCCGTTACTTACAAAAAGAAACATTAAAGCAAAATAAAAAAAAACATCGTAATAAGGCAATTATTGTCATACAATTTTCTGACTCGAAATTACGAAGAACCCTCGAAACCAAAATTTCTGATGAAGACATTCTTGATAATTGCACTCATTTTAAAACTTAGTGAGTACATGTACATTATTAAACTAATTGCTTATTAACTCTCAGTAAGTATCCATATTACATTGCGTTATTACCGTGCAATAATCGTCTCATTAGTTCCATTCACGCCGCAATGGACGTCGACAAATAACTAAATCGAAAGTTTTGCAATAGTAACGCGTTACATTAACTGTTATGTGAATAAATAGGTAAGTGTGTATTTAGTATTATGTGTGATGACATATCGTGGGACCGAATTTCTTACTAACACCGATTTCATTCTTAAACTTTTATTTAAATTATTTGCTGTATTCATTCATTGTCACTTTAGAAACTGTCAAGGCACAAACTTAAACTAGTAAAGTTGTAAAAGTTAAGAGGGAGCGGCTTGAGCCTACCCTGAATTAGGGAGATCAGGCCTTAGCCGACCACACAGACTAAGAGTTAGTAGACTTCACGCACAACCTTTGGATTTCTGCGCAGGCGTGTATAGATTTTCTCGTGATGTTTTCCTTTTCCATCATCATCATCATCGTGTGGATTGTAAGGTCGACAACCGACCTCACAAACCCTGGTGTCAGTGTTATAGAGCCGCCAAAGGCCACTGACTTGGCTCATGTAACGGCTAGATATATTAGCCGGGACCAACGGCTTAACGAGCCTTCCGAAACACGGAATCATCTTTCTTTTCAGACAATCAGGTGTTTCAGCCTGCAATGTCCTAACCAAACTGGGGAAACTCTCACAAAGAGATGTTTGCTTGACAGTGTCCCCAACGGGAATCGAACCCGGAACCTCCGTAATGGGTGTCGAAATGTCGACCACTCGACCACGGAGGCTGTTGTTGGAGGATGTTTTCTGTAAGATCGTCGAATAAAGGTTTGTATAAATTCAATCGAAATTCGGAAGCATATTGGAGGAGATTTGAACCGCCACCCTTACAAACGGGAGGCAACAGCCCTAGCCTTTACACCACCGAAGCTTATTACATTATATAGTCAATAGGTACGGCAAAATGTCAATAATTTATCTTAAGTACAGTAAAAGACAACATAAAACTTATACTTTAAGGTAGTCTATGATTAGCTGGGCCCCGTTTCACGAAGCAACAATTTACTAGTAACAAGTTACAATTTGATATTCATTGCGTAGCCAATTCGCCTTAACTGTAAGCCCTTATCGTTTTATCTCACTGTCTACGCAATGTACATCAAATTGTACTTGTAATTTGTAACTTGTAGCTTCGTGAAACGGCCCCCTGTTCGTTGACTACATTGCAAATAGGTACAGGCAAATCGAAAACAGTCAAATCAGCATTTTGTCTTACATTTCACGAGACCAGTATTACTATTGCTTGTGCTATAAACGGAACCACTTAGCTTAAACGTTCTCACATCCGATCCCAAACCTGTCGAGTTACATTAATTCTATCTTGTAAAGACTTGTACTGACCACAGACTGGACAGGCAGGAGGACTCCGCAACGATCACAATTTGCAGTATTTTAACTTTATAGAACATCCGAATGACACGGGAAGATTAGGATTTAAAGAAGACGTTTTTATGACTAAAAGACCGTTGCATAAGGCTTTAATCCTTGATACACGTAGAGCATTTAAGAAACATACCTCGCTTTACAATATAAATAAATAAAATAAACAAATATAAAAATATATAATCTGCTTTCCATCTTTCGCGGTTTTCAGATATACTTAGGCAATAAGAGCGTCTATTGTTTCAACTTTTGTCTTGTTATTTTCATGTGTTACGTGCTGTATTTTGTGAATCCCTGGTTTCAAATAAAAAATATTTGCATTTTACTGTATTCTAAGAATGGTCATAAGATCAGTGTATGAAGTAAGTCAGTCTGTCTGTGCCAGGTGGTCGGACTCACACAAGTGGGCCGCGACTTGTGCAACGCTCGCACGCGCCACTTTGCGGTGTGGTGGTGCTGTGGTGACGCACACTCTCACTCTATACGGTTAAAATGTGGACCTGCTGATGTGAATTTCGGTATTGAAACGTCACTTTGCTTTAATCAGCGACGAAAATAGGTGTTATTAGTTTTGATACGTCTTTTTTTATTATTATTTATTTAATAAATGAAAGGTTACATTTTTAAAACATAAATAACTCGCCAAACTTCATAGTTTGATGGCGAGACGCGCTCGTTTTCGCACATTTACCTACTCAAATCCATAAAAAAACAACGGCCCGTTACAGTCCACTGCTGGACTATGAGCCTCCTCCACTTAAGTGTTTGGTTTTGCCATAATCTCCAAGCTTGGCAGGCGGGTTGGAGATCGCAGATTAAAAGGTTACTGTATCAGAGAGCGCTGCTGCCCGTTCCCTGTTCAATGTGTAGTCCCTAAGTCGCCACTTACGACACCCACGGGAAGAGTAGGGGTTGGTGACAAATGTGAATACATCTGTCTACTGTGCCGTCACCACACGGTGGTTTTAGCTATATTTGGTGAATATCAATGGTTTATGAGATTTCAAAAATATTTTTATCATTTGTTGCGTAATTTTAAGGAGACTATCATGCTGGATGAATTTGCTTCACTGCTTTGCTGTTTAATCGCAAACCACACCCTGAAATCTCTTCCAGGCAACTTTGGTACAAGAACTGCGAAATAGAAAGATTGGAGCGAGTAGTGGCGGATTCTTTCCTGCATTGTAGTTCATTTGTCCTTTCTCAAGGGAAGAGAATGAAATTGCCAGCTTCATCTCATCGGCCAATCGGGCCTTATTGACGTCAAGGGCAAACCCAAACCCCAAACTAAAAAGAAGCTAATTTCCTTTTAAAACAGGTGGGTTTTCGCTATCAGAATCTGTGAGGAGATTGATTCTGGTCTGGCCCACGACTGCGCGTCGTGCCGGTGTCCTCACGACGACGACCCGACGTCGCTCGTGCGCCCGCGCAGATAACTGTTTCTTTTCTTTGTCTTTAATTTGATTGTGATTTACTGCTTTTGCACTAGTGGTGCAACAAAGGATTAGTATTTTGGGGTGCGATTATTATTATAATTTTTTCGGTGATTTTAGTGTGTATAGCTGTAGTCAGCACATGCGATTGGAAATTTAAATCTACAGAGCTTTTATCCGTAATGCGAGTGTATATATAGCCGCATGTGCTGGCTACACCTGGCGAACACCTATTATCGGCTACGTTGTAACTTATTTGTATATATTACCTATCTTTGTTATAGAATATGCTGTTGGTATTCCGAATAAAATAAATAAAATACTGTACTACAGTCAAAGTTTTCAAGCCATTGAATGACCTACTCATTAATCATCAACAGCTCATATACGTCCCCGCCGAAGGGCTCGAGCCTACTGAATTAAAGCGATTAGGCCTTAGTCGACCACGCTGGCCCAGTGCGGGTTGGTCGACTTCACACGACGCTCTCCAATGACCTATGATTTGGTTTAAAGATAGTAGCGTAATAAAAAAAGTTAAGTAGTAGTAGTAGTAAAGTATATTCATTCATTCATTCATTCATTTATTCATTCAAAAGCACACGCACAAACACATTGCGTTTATAAATTACCTCTAGTATGATAGTTAACGGTGTATTGTTTACTATATCGTATTATGTATGACTCTAAAAAACATTAAAAACACTTTATATAACAGCAAATTGACATTGAACTTTTAACATCGCTTTAACCTTTACTTTAAACAACTCTTTCTAACTAAAAGTTGCGCGTAACCAATTCGCATTGTGTGCTTTAATTGCTCTACAATGGGTATAATAGGTTTATTTCGAGATTCCGTTTGTTTAAGACTATTAATTTTAATTATTAAATGCTTTTGTGTTAAAAACATGTGGGAGGTACAGTTTGTTTATATTGGGGTTATTTCCATTATAAATTGTAACGGGAAATCTCTAGAAAACAACAAATACAGGCTTACTAGGAATGTTGGACGGCATGGTCTCGTCCCACAAATAACCTATTTGCTATTGAAATTGCAACTTAAATGTAGAGTACGCATGTCACGTATATACGGATCATGTATGAAGTGATTAACCAGCAGCTTCCCGAAGGTTGTCTGGTAGTGATCGCTACAAGCGGTAATCTCATGAAGGAATAAAAAAATTTACGCGCCCCCACAGCCGGCACCCATAGTACGTTTTGATTACTACTCCATGAGGGCGGGCGCGTAAATTATTTTCTTCCTTCATGGGTAATCTCATATTCAATTGCCTTTGCGCACACTAATTTATTGTTATTACGTTCATTTTGTGCGCAATATAGTGTTTTTACTTATTTACATTGAATTAACCCTGCGTCGTATACTAAAGGTCCTAGGGTAAGCTCAGGTAGTCTATATTGTATGTGTGTTCCAAATCAAACTATCAGCGCCGTCAGCGATATCAACTGCTGACAGTAATTCAGTACGCGCTTTCAGCGCGTCTCGGAACGCAGGGTAAGTACGCTTTTTAATTCACATTCGAATATGCTTATCACTACGGTCTAGTTTTAGTCAGTACCAAAACCCCTACAGTCTCAATCATCAATCAATCAATCAGCCTATTGCAGTCCACTGCTGGACGTAGGCCTCCCCAAGGGTACGCCAAAGCGCACGATCACCTTCCTCTGGTCATCAGTCCACCTGGCAGGGGGGCGTCCCACACTACGTTTCCCGAGACGCGGTCTCCATTCGAGAACCCGTCTGCTCCAACGCTCATCGGTTCTGCGACAGACGTGGCCAGCCCACTGCCACTTCAGCTTGCTACATTTCTGGACAATATCCACCACCTTGGTCCTCTGCCGGATGATTTCGTTTCGGATTTTATCCCGTAGCAAAATACCAAGCATAGATCTTTCCATAGCACGCTGAGTGACATGCAGCCGGTGGGCCAGCTTCACCGTCATGTTCCACGTCTCGGCTCCGTATGTCAATACGGGTAGGACACACTGGTTATAAGCCCCGCTTTTCAGGCAACCCTACAGTCTAATTTAATTAAAACTAAATTAACTCTTTGTATAATAAATCAAGGTCTAAGCTGGTCTGACCTGAAGGTTTTAGCCCGAAGTGCAAACAGCTGTTACCCAGTACCACTTCACCTTTTAGGTTAAAATAAAAGTGCTTGCTTGGTTTCATTTATCACAATTAACCTTTAGTATTTTGCGACTCAGAAATGTAGCTGACTAACAGAATCCTGCTAACTGCGTCCATGGAAAAGGCCAGCTATTCATTTGGAGTTCTGGAATCTGTAATGATGAGCTTGGTTGAATTTAACACGCTTAGAGTTAGCATAAATAGGGGATCAGACTGTTCACCATATTTTATGATTTCACCATATTTTATAAATTATTTTTAAAATATAGATTAGTAGCAGACGATTCGCGAAGAAAAAAACAGAATCGGTTGTAAATTACAGTGATTTTTTAAAGTTTCAATATGACTGTCTCTTTCAAAAACGATTTTTTGTATGGAGATTATATGGCGTTACTAACAAATGACGTCACAAGTGGGTATGTGCCTCTCTATCTAATCTTGAATTTCAAACCTTTATAACTCGGTCAATTTTAAAGATAGAGCAAAAATTCTTTTAGTGTTCGATAGCAGAAACTAAGAAGTTTGGATTTATAAAATAAATAAAAAAGTAGTCCGATCCCCTATTGCTAGTTCTGTAGCCCAGAAGCTGCCACACGCTGCTGGCCGCACGATGTAGGTTAGGAGTAGTATGTCAACGTGGCAGGGAAACAGGGTCCAGCCCAGATTTAATGTATACAAAACGGGTAACTATTACACAAACGAGTTTTATTGGAATATCAATTATAGAACATAGTCGTTAGAAGATTTATAACACTTTTAAAAGCTTCTAACAGTTAAAATACATATGATCCGGATATTAAAGGTTGATACAGTTTGATGTCTTGAGGTGGAATGAGGAAATTTTGATGAAAATTATAGAACCGAAACGGATGGATTCGAAATTTGAAAATAAATTGAAAATTAATGATGAGACTGCCAGTACTTAAAAGTACTGAATTGCCAGAAACCAAATAGCAGAAGAAGGTAGGATAGCAGTACTGCTATAGTACGGATCTAAGTGATGTAATAACATCCTATGGAAATAAATTATTTTGACTTTGACTTTGACTTTTGACTTTGCTACGGTGTTTACAAAGTACAACCTCTCTGATAGTTGTACAGATAGTGAAACTGAACAAATTTCGTCATGTAACTTTTCCAAAATTACAAAAAGTAAAATGACTTTCATATATTCCGCTTGGCTGATCTAGTCAAAAAGTATATAAAAATTTTCAGTCAAAAAATATGTTTTTTTTTTTAAGCTGTGAAAAAATGTTGACCAGTCATAATAGCTCAATGTGACCAGTTTCATAAGCTGACTACCCCCCGAGATGTCTTGCGTCATTTAGTTACTACAATTTTGTTCTATTGCCAGCGAATTCGAATAGAAGTCTTTTCGCAACGACTCTATTAATCTGATTATCTCCTAACAATCTAACGGAACTACTTCATTAAGTAACTAAAGTAAAAGAGATAAGAATGTCATTTCGTCATTTTCTCAAATTCCCACGCGCCATAATAAGGTATAAGTACAACGCCCTGACAATGTGCTTCTTACCCACAGACCAAAAACCATCAAGACAACCCAAATCTGTCGCACTAAAAACTTGAGCCACGACATGATGATGACGTAATAGCTTACTTACTTAATTTCACATCTTAGTTCCGGGAGATTCCGAACAGAGGTTTTGCCTAACAAACACTGACTCTTGGCCAAAATTGCTTTTGTATGTCCATCTGTCTGTTTGCTCTGCGCTATAGGTCGCGTTTCTCAACCGATTCTAGTAAAATTATGTGAGCGGGTTCGATAAATTAAAAGAATTTTTTTTCGAGTCAGTTTTTTTTTATGACGGAGTTATGATATGAAGGTTGAAAACGTAAACGTAACTCGCGAGGTCAACAGCTCACAGAGCCACTAGTACAGTCTTATGCAGTTTCCTAGTCTATGATTTTACTATTAATTATTGACAGTTACTGTGTTATTCCTAAATAGGCTGAAGTAACGGTTCGATAGCAACAACAGGTTTGTTGTATTTCGAGGCGGCGTTGTTGTAAATTGGCGTAAAGTGCATTGTTGGTATTATGAGAATGTGACGAAGATTACGGTTGTGTGTATGAAACAGAAGACTGAAGTTTATCGCAACACCAGAAGTGTGTTTATCTGAAAGTTGGTCTAATAAAACATTTATTAAAAGTACGAGTACCATAGAAAAGTTTTACCTAATACACACAGACACAGACAGACAGTGTTAATTTCTACAGATAAGTATTTAAAAAGAAACACCAATCTTACGTACGTTACGTAATAACTTTACGCATTTTTTCAGTGTTTAGTTAATCAGTTTATTCATCATCATCATCGTGTGGGTTGTATTGTAAGGTCGACAACCGACCTCACAAACCCTGGTGTCAGTGTTATAGAGCCGCCAAATTCCACTGAAGGCTCATGTAACGACTAGATCACAAAATTATATGTTCTATGGACTAGATTAACTAGATAGTAGCCGGGACCAACGCCTTAACGTGCCTTCCGAAGCACAGAATCATCTTTCTTTTCGGACAATCAAGTGATTCAGCTTACAATGTCCTAACCAAACTGGGGAAAGTCTCACAAAAGCATTTTTTGCTTGACAGTGTCTCCACCGGGAATCGAACCCGGAACCTCCGTAATGGGCGTCGAAATCTCGACCACTCGACCACGGAGGCTGTTTATTATTTCAACAAAGCAACAAATATTTACCGGTTGTTACCAATATTCGCAAGACCAACCATCTATCTACATAGAAACATAATCTTACAAAGTTACATAGATTCTTTGGCTATACTGTGACTGTACCAAGATCGACACAATCCATTGATTTAAGGGGCTTGTCACGAATTTTCCATGTTTTATCTAAGCTATATTTGACTTAAATCGCAATGTCTGTAGCTGAACTATGTATATAGTAATGTTAATGATATTTATAGTCCGTTGGTAAAAATGAAAACACGATGGAAATAATTTCATTCGATAAAATTATATCATCAAGTTCAGTCTTTCAAAATTTTAAAAATGTTTTAAATGATTATTAAAAGCCACGAACCAACTGAAATTTGTCTCTAAATGTTAACCATAATTAACTTCATCCGTTTAGGTAAATTTTCTTGATATTGATCCATTTTTAATTCAAAATTTTAAAAAATTGTTACTTGTCACTTACGCTAATAATTCCGAGCGACTTCAAATCTTGTCTCCTTCACTAATTCGCAGCGCCTGACAGTGACGGCCGAAACGTGATGCTAGGTGGACGTGTGTCGCTCGCATCCTCCACCGACTCGCGCGCAATTCACGACTAATATTTTAAATGATTGGAAATTTGTTCCTATATTCGTGTGTATTTCGTTTTGTGATGTGCTGTATGTTTTTATTTAATATTAAAACAAAGTAAGACTTGTCAATAAACATTTAAAATGGGCAACAAAGACAATGCTAAGAAAAAAACAACAAAAAGGACCAAAAAAATCATGCATTACACATGTTGGAAGTGAAAAGGTAAGAAATGGTGTGATTTATTTACTATTTTATAATTTACGAATTCTAATTGCAATATTTATTGAAAAAGTGCTTATAAATTCATTGATCAACAATAGTTAGTCTAGTTCAAGACACTATGGCGTCTTGGGAAAGTCACAAGAATTTCAAGTAATGATTTCTGTTTTGGTGGTACTTGGTTCGATCCTTACACCTACTATGGATGTTTCATTTTTATTTTTATTTATTTTTTTAAGAAGGTAGGTATGACAGTTTTTTTAAATATTTTTACAGAAAACGGACGTGTGATGTAATTGAAGACATAAATGCAGAACATAACATTGATAAAGGCAGTGAAACAACCACTCCCGTTCATGAGATGTGTGTATTTATTTTTAGTGAGACCTACCTATCTATTAGCAAACTATTAGCAATACGACACGATAGGCATTGAAAATATTATTATTGTCTTTGCTTTGGGTAAGTATCCTTATTTCACATAGTAATTGTAAGCTGCCGTGGCGTCGTCGTAATCAATCCAGATTATTGGTTTCAGAGTAGATGTTCAATCTTTGTCGTTCGGTAGTTATTTTTTCTTTTTCTAATAATATTTTTTTTTTACAGATATTCGATTGAAAGAATCGATGGAATAAACGGCGACCATTTACAAAGATGACGAGTTCTGGGAAAAAAACATGAAAGAGAAGTTGGTAAAATTTTACATGGATTGTTGATTACCTGAACTTGTTGACCCGCGTCATCCACGAGGAATGCCAATAAAGGACCCACATTCCATAGAAGAAGCAGCAAAAAAAAGAAAGAAAAATTGACGTCTCGAAAGCAATGAGAACATGTTCAATGTTCTCAATATTGTGAAAATTATACTTTTGATTACCCATCATAGTAATTTTGTTTCATTCAAAGAAACTAAATATAAATATAAACATCATTAAATAATAATATAAATATCATTAAAATAGAAATATAAATACCACTATTTCTGTCATAACGTAGTATATTATTATGGTTAACTGTCGTCGGTCGTCATCCGGCTTTTCAGAACACCCAAGTCTATAGTTGTCTTACTTTTTGAGATATTGTTACTTGTTTATAGTGTAAATACGCACTGAATAATAGGTAAAGTAGGTATGTAAAGTAGGTGTTTCACGTTTGTTAGTTTATAAAATTATTATACGTAGGTAAATCAAAAGTTTCGTCAATTGTTATATTTTATTCAATAAAAACAATCTTCTATGCAAATAAAAAAGAGAATAATCAAATTTAAATTACAAAATACAAAAGTATTTCAGTTTGGTTTAGTGATGGGTTGGGATACGAGCAAAGAATGAGAAATTGTTTTAAGAATGGCACAGATGGTGTTGGACGTAAAAGTTCTTTCTGATGTGAATAGATGGCGTCACTTAAAAAGGTTCGTTGAACTCGTATAATCCGTCAGCGCGGGGAACGGTGCGGGATGAAGGGAGGTGCGGAACTGGAACGCTCAAGGCCATTTGCTCACACCAGCCCCTTAAATCAGATAAGTATAATGGTTGGAATGTTTCTTCTGTTCCGAAGGCCGTGGCTATTTTTACACCTGATATATATATATATATATAATATAATTATTGTTAAATACTATAGATATACTGCGAGATTGAGATAACTACATTAGATATAATTCGCCGGAGGCTTTTAGATTTAACAGGAAAATAATAGATAGCGTGCGTACGCGTGTTAATAAATATAACGGAACACAAATAAAAACCATAAAAAAAAATTATTATTGCTGCGGCTTCACAATAGTGATGTTGAGTGTACCGATATAACCAAGAAGACTCGAGACAGTGGGAAAACTAAAGAAATATATCCAATACTTTAGTTTATTATTTGAAGAATACTATACAGATTATCTACTTTATTGAAGCCAAGTAAAGAGTCATCTCATCTCTAACTCAAGATCGATAAGAAGTAATTATAAGCTTAGCTCACGGCTTAGATAGAACCTTTAATCGAAAAAGATATTCTTAGAATTAAGATTGAATTTTGTTTACGAAAACGCGAATTCTTTGTGACTTATCTAGTACTGATAAGAACGCCTAGAATATCTTAGTAAATATATAGGCTGTGTACAGGACGAACTCATAAAATGACATCATTCGCCAATAAAGTTATTAAGCTGTTGGTTCAGCGAAAGTAAATATTGGCGCGTAAACCTAAAACCCCGCCAAGGTCGTGGAAAATATTTAGGCGAGTATTTGGAGCGGCCATTTTCTTGGAAAATTTACGACTGGCCACTAGGGCTACTTCAATAAAAATTAGTGTTCTCTCTCTGACGCGACGGCTGACTCAGGACATGTCGAATTACTGCCATTAGTTTTGACTACATACGTAGATTTTCCGTTTTAGTACTTATTTTATGTGGAAAAAAGGAATAACAATCTTACTTTACTTTCATGTAATAGTACATTGTTATACGAGGGGTGAAAGTAACTTATTTAGCGCCGAGACGGGGTTCGGGACCTGAGCCATAGATAAATTAAGGAAGCCTGCGCGTAGCGAGGGCCCTAATAGTTCGAGACACTAAATAAGTCTTTAACCCGTGGTAAACACTGCTTTTCATTACGAATACAAGAAAACACGAATTAACTGAAGAAAAAATGAGTGACTTCCATATCTGAATCAGATGAACTCATTGTAAACAAAACCCTACCACTCGAGAAACAAATTATAATCGGATTGATGCTTATTTTTAATTTTGCTGTGGCCGTGTCGGCCAGCTTTTGAGCCATTATTTTTAATTTCCTTCATTGAAAAATGTTAAATATTTTGCCCAAATAAATTTTATTAAAAAAAATAGTTGGAAGTTATTTATAATAAAGTCATTTAAAAATATATTATATAGCGGAGTTCTTCTGTCACAGGCACCATATTAAAGTGCTTAAAAGAAGGCTCCCAATAACTTGTTTATAAGAAATTATGGGATCAAAAAAGTTTTTTGTTGTAAAAAAATAATAATATATTCTTTAATTAATACTTAACTTTATGTTATTTCAATTTAACATTGCGCTGTAATTGAGTGGCTGTACCTGGGCTGATTGATAACTGGCCGAAACGACGAACTTAAAAAAATGATACGCAAAAAAAAATATTACATTATATTTTGGCATCTTTTTGAAAATAGAACGCCAAATTTGAATTTAATCGAACTGGTGGAATTTGTTTGATAGGACGTAGAACTTTCTCTGTCGTAAATTTTCTTAACAATGGAAAGAAACTAAATTCGTGCGGTGATAAAGTTTTACGTTTTAAAACAGAAAACAGCAACCCAGATTAAAACCAAGCTAGACAGTGTTTTAGGTAATTCTGCTCCTGCATTGAGTACAATTCACACCTGGGTAACAGATTTTAAACGTGGAAGACAGAGCTGCGAAGACGCCCACAGGTCTGGCCGTCCAAATGAAGTCACGAATCCGGACATGATCAAAAAAATTCTCAAAATTGTATTGAATGATCGGCGCTTGAAGTTGCGAGAGATAGCAGAGATGGTGAGCATTTCATCTGAACGCGTTTTTAATATTTTGCACCAACATTTGGGAATGAAAAAGCTTTGCGCGCGATGGGTGCCGCGTTTGCTCACTGTTGACCAAAAGCAACGTCGAGTGGACGATTCATCGGAGTGTTTGGCGCTGTTTAACCGAGATCCTAACGAGTTTTCGCGGCGTTATGTAACAGTCGATGAAACCTGGATACATCATTATACTCCCGAGACAAAAGAACAATCTAAGCAGTGGACTGAGAGCGGAAGACCTGCGCCGAAGAAAGCAAAAACGGTTTTGTCGGCTGGCAAAGTGATGGCGACTGTTTTTTGGGATGCTCGAGGGATTATTTTAGTGGATTATCTGCAAAAAGGAAAAACAATAAATGGAGAGTACTACGCAAGCTTGCTGCAAAAATTAAGTGACGAAATCCAGAAAAAACGACCACATTTGGCCAAGAAAAAAGTTTTGTTCCACCATGACAACGCACCTGCACACACGTCAATGGTTGCAGCCGCCAAACTCCATGAATTGCGGTTCGAATTGCTACCGCATCCACCCTATTCCCCGGATCTGGCCCCGTGTGACTTCCACTTATTCCCAAACCTGAAGAAATGGTTAGGTGGCCAGAGATTTTCATCAAATGAAGAAGTCATTGTTGCCGTGGACGAGTATTTTGAGGGGTTGGAGAAAACATTTTATCAAACTGGTGTAACGGCATTGGAGAAGCGCTGGACTAAATGCATCGAGGTAGAAGGAAACTATGTTGAGAAATAAATTTATTTTAAATAGATTTTTAAAGTTTTTCTTTGTCGTTTCGGAAACTTATCAATCTATAGAAAGATGGAACATAGTTTTTTTTTTTTTTCAATGGCTTCACGTCTAGTTTGGACGTATTTTGCCAATGACAACGTATTCACTCAACATAACACAAACGAGAAGAATGTTCGGTGAAAAATTTCGAAGGTTTATGGGAGGGTCCAACAGGAGTACCTAAAACAATAGAAATGTGAAATTGGAACCAGTTTTTTTTTAATATTTTGTGTGAAAGTGATTCTCCCTCCGGGCTGAAAAGTATTACCTTCAATCCGCTCCTCAGGCAACTTCCGAACTACTTTCAGAGTAATGAAAAATAAAATAGCTGAACTGAAGCCTGAACGATCTTTTCATTCCAAAGGAACTAAACTTGCTCTTTGTTTTCTGACTTTCTTTGCCTCTTATTCGAATTAAAATATAACTTACAGAAAAGACCTTAAACTCTTCAAAGTACTTATGGTGTATTCATCATAATCCCAGGATATTTCAGTTCGCAAGTTTCCTTATTTCATACTTCAAGTAGCGCAAGTAAAAGCTTTGTAAGAGCTCACGGCAACGGGAAAGTTCAACAAGAAAAATTGTTGAGTTCCCTTGAGCTCGGCTAAAAGCGCATTGTTTTAAAGAAATTCCCGTTTGTTTGGGAAAACGGTCTACAAAGCGCTGCCTTCCGAACGATAGTCTTCTCTTTATCTTCTTTGGTTTTTGGTCTCTCCATACAAAATGGGTTGGTCGGGAATCTCACTTTGTATGGAGAGACCAAAAATTTTTTTGTCGCAGGAATTTTTTTTTTTCGCGAAAAGTTGTTCAGTTTGACGGGTACTATCACTACACGACGGGAACAAAACGATGTAAATTTCACGGTACTATTGAAATTTTAAAAAAATTACTGTAAATTCATTTTCCAACCGAATCTGTTTTTTTCTTAAAAACAGATTTTTAAATTAATTCATAAAATATGGTAAATTTAGGAACAGTCAAATAAATACCCTAGAACATTTGTCGCGGCGGTGTCATATTTTTCTACTTCACTCGGTAATTAAAATTCTACAGAATAATTACAAGGCGTTCTTTGTTTTATGCCGTATAATTTGCTGCCAAGCCCGAACGTTTTTAGTTGGAGTACGCTGGATTTTGTTGAAAATTGATATTTGTTCTGTATTAAAGTGATTCGATTGAATCCACGGACTCTAGCAGACGTGGTATAGAAATAAAAAGAATGCTGAGCCAGTGTTTGTTGACCCTTGTGACCGCTGCGCTGTTGGCAGACTGAAGCTAGACTCGCCGTGACATTGTAAGGACGCACACTAAGAACCTGATTTTTGTAATCCAGTTCTAGGTATCCATTCCTTTGTTAGTTTAGCAGCTAGGCTTTAGCTAAAGAAACCCAAAAGAACACAGATAGTTTAAGTGTTTTTTTACTGAACTTAATTTACCCGAGCTAAGATTATATTAAGTATGGTGTAATGATGTCTTACTACTGCCGCCGCCGCCGATGTGAAAATGGGACGACACAGTAATAACTTATTTATATTTATACCGATTTGGTCTCCAAGGGTTTGATAGAACGTCTGGTCAGTGAAAGAACATTTATTGTACAAATCAATGAGGTAAAGAAACCTAGGTCTTTAGTACAAATGTATATTTTTGGCGGTTGCGTGAAGAGAACTGAGCAGAACGTATTCGAAGCTCAATAGTGGACTTCCAGAACTGGGAGGAATGGCAGAACAATGGGCAGTGGAGGCCTTTGCCCAGCAGTGGGACATTTTAGACAGCCAAAGAGTTCTATTTTTAAATGTTATAATTTCTTTTTAAATATTGTTTATGTAAGTGGCCAGTTCCGGATACATAAATAGCAGCCCTTGTATGATAACATAATAAATTTACTTAGAATTTCTGACGTTGCAATTCTAACTTCAAATTATTAATTCTACAATACCTACTCGCTTGCTTTATCAATAACTGTGTGTCGACTATTTACTTAGGCTAGGTGGTTAGGCGTGCGTGGCTCGAGCCACATAGCATGGTATGGGACATACAATGATACAATAGGCAGATAAGAAAAAAAAAATAGAAAAAGAAAGAACAAGTGGGACGAAACGGGAACTCATTGCGACAATGATACTCCTACACTACTAGGGCTTAGATTGGACCTGATATACTGCTTTTAAACCGACCATATCTTATTGTAGGTCTTAAGCATTAAAGTAACCAATTTGACGCCCACGGGGGCATAGAACTTCCTTTGACGACGCGAGAAATAATGTCCCATTACTCTAGTGTAAGATTTTGTTACAAAATATACTTTATTAAGAATATATTATCCTGATATTATAAGATGTTTCACAAGATAATGTAATTTATAGACGTAAGATCTCCTCAATGAAGATTTAATCTTCAATATTGTATTTTAATGAGTTGATGGCGATGGTTGGACAGGTTTAAGAGCGTCGGTAGTAAAGTGGCTGGGATCGCTGCCTCTTGCTTGAAAGCCACAGGTTCGATCTAGGGATCGAACCTGTGGCTTTCAAGCAAGAGGTACGTGGTAGGCCACGTACCAATGTTTTTTCGAATTTTGAACTCATATGTACGTTTTTCGACGCTCTCCGTGATGAAACATTGTGACACACTTGCGAAAAAAAAAACAAAAGTTATGTGTGAACTGGACCAACCTAGGTCAACGTGGTCAACTAATACTGGTCACCCTAATTCGGGATAGGCTCAAGCCCCTCGGTGGGGACGTATATAATGTTATTTATAGACGCACGATTTCTTCAATGGAGACTTGTATTTGAGTTGATGACAAATCTTAAGTAGGGAATATCACTGTCATAATAACAAGTACTTCATACTAGCCACGTTCATTTTCTCCTGTGTAATTTACCGGCTACCTGCCTACGTGGTGGAGTTTAATTTTAGAAACGTTCCGAGAGATATTCCACTTAAATCTGATTTAAAATTAACGAAATGGGATAAAAAAATAATTACAAATAAAAATCTATTTGTGAGACTCCCCAGTTTAGTTAGAACATTGCAAGCTTAATCACTCACACACAATATTAGAAAAGAAAGATGATTTCTTACTTCGGAAGGCACGTTGCTATCTAAAACCTTTAAAATGTAGTCGTTACATGCGCCATGTCAGTGGCCTCTGGCGTCTCACATGACACCAGGGTTTGTTAGGCCAGTTACCTTACAACCCACGCGCAGAAGAACAAAATAGGAAATAATAAACAAAAGACGAACGCAAATAGTTTCGCCATTCTTTAAATTCTAACTGCCTGCAATAAAATTTGCAGAAGCGCTCAAGAGGCATTCTTAATGGGAACTCTTACTGCAGCACTTAAATTTACACTTTTTGCTGAGATGTTTTAGCATCCGCATTTCATAAAAGGTTATTGTACTCAATTCTGCTGCTTCTTCGATAGCAAATATTCGGAAATGAGCACTTTAAGCATCTTTTACTAATAAGAGTTAATTTGCTCGTTAAAATTGTACAATGTGATTTTATTACACAGACTTATTATAAGATCAGTGTACATTAGTAATTAGTCCATTACATACAATAACATTAAAACAATCACACTATATAATTATAAATGTGAAAATATATTTGGATGTTTAGATGTTTGGATGTTTGTTCCGCTTTCACGCCTTAATACTATACGGATTTGGAATGGAGATAGTATTTACCATGAAGGAAGAAAAAAAATATGGTATTTACCCTGGATTAACACATAGGATACTTTTTTTACGGGGGAAAATCTTATTCCCACGGGAAAATCTTACATAATGCGAGCGTAGCCGCGGGCGGACAGTTATTGATACAAAAATAACAACAAACAACAACATTTTTTATGTCGAATAAATAGTTAAATAAATAAATAAGGACAAATTATATACAAAATGTCTTTTTGTAGGTCCATTTTTAAATTTGTGGGAAAAGTGAAGTAAATAAGTATAAATAGCGGTCCGCCCGCGGCTACGCTCGCTTTATGTAAGATTTTCCCGTGGGAACAAGATTTTCCCACGTAACTTTGGCGTTTATAATATTAGTCGTGCTTCGAAACTGATTAATCATTTAGGTAGTTTGTTCTTGATATAGGTTCTTATTTACAGATACGTGTACACATTGTTGCCCTCTATTTTGAGATGTGCTCGATCGAACTCAATAGTTTTGTTTTCTATTTGAATGCATCAAGTTCAATGACTAGAAATTACTACTAAAACTATTGTTTGCAAATTAGATTTTTTTGTGTCATTACGAAGTTCAAGAACAATCAGACAGCTGTCACACATGTCTGTTCGTTTTTCGAATGTCATCAAAATATCCACAGTATAAAAATTCGAAAGTAAATTATGCTTCAAGCTGTTTAAACTAGTATTCTAATCACAAATTACGTTACCTCATAGTAAAATAACAGTTATTTAAAATAATTGTACTGTTATTTAACCAGTCATCAATCAGTGCTCATTACAGTCACCTTTCTTTATGTAAATTTGGTCTATAACATAAGGATTTAGTATCGAACGGTCGCAGACGTTAAAGGTCTATAGTAGCATAGTTGGTCTTATAATTTAAGCATGAATGAAAGTTGACACTGTAAGTAATTTTAAATAGAACTTATCAGATAAAGTGTCTAAGTAAGACTGCAACTTTCTAAGTTATAAACAAGATAGCCAAGTGTTTTTATAGAGGCAAATTACAGTGATCAAACAAACTAATTTATAACACTATAAGTCTATTATAAATAGTTACTAAGTATTTCAAGTTAGGCGACCAACCCGCACTGGGCCAGCGTGGTCGACTAAGGCCTAATCGCCCTAATTCAGGGTAGGCTCGAGCCCCTCGGTGGGGACGTATATGAGCTGTTGATGGACTAAGTATTTCTTACACATACTTCGTTTTATAAGATTTTTATATATTGTATTTAATCGATTTTGTGGATTGTGTGTAAACTATTAATTACACGACCAAAAAAAGGAGCGTAATGTGTTTGGGGTTCATGTATGTATGTATGTATGTATGTATGTGAGTTTCTTTGTACCACCAAAACTTGTAAATGTCTGAACAGGTATGGATGAGTGGGGTATTGTTAGAATCCTTACATCAGCCCGAGTGACATGGCTATATACCTATATTTTTTGTCAACGCAGTCGTGTTATTAATATTTAGATGATTTTGAATTTTTCTTTTTAGCTTGTAAACTGGATAGACATCATTTAGCCCTGAATGATCAGATCAGGTTCCGATAAAACGAATCAGTTGAAAAAAAACTAATTATGAGCTTATTTCAAGCTGGCAGGTGTACAGGAGTCACGTACTAGATGCTACGTGGAACAGCTTCCACCATGCACTCTAGCTGGAAGGTCTGCAACCAGCCACACAGATACCAGGTATCACATTAAACGTAAAAAATGGAATAGGCTCCTTATTTGAACAAGAATGGATCGGTAAATCAAGCGGTACACTTCTTGTGATGTTTTTATGAGACCGTCTTGTCTGAACTTGGTAAAATTGCGTCGATGTATCAAGACAAGGCCGAGGAAAATGACGTTGGAATACCTAGGATTGTGTAACTTCCACTGTTTTCTCGTTGTCATGTCTTATATACTTATATAAGACATACTTATGACTCCGAAGATGAATATGCCCTCGTAGCTATACCTACAATTCTAAATACATCATCAGGAAAAACAAAAGACAATAAAAAGAATAATGTTTGTAATTTCTTAGAGTTTCTATTTGTGTAAGTACAAGTCAATCGCCTATTAATCAAAATATCTTACTATTATTGCAAAATAATGTGAAACTGTACTCACAAAAACTACAACGACAATTTTGTCGGTTATATTTGACCTCCAGAGGTGGAAAATCGTCTGCGCACAAGGTCGTTCCTTTCCTACCTGTCGGTCGTTTCATTCATTCGTTCATTCATTCTTCATTTACAATCATTAACACTTTATTATGAGCGATTCTAAATTGGATTAATGGAGTGCCATTAATCAATCCATTCGCGTACGGATGATTACTATTGTTTTCAAATGATTAATTTATCAAGCTTGATGATTGATATAGCAAGTTATGTATTTGTAGCGCTACTTCGCACCTACATTTGGACCCGTTACTAGTCTTATTTTAATTTTATTATTTATTGTACACAATAAAGTTAACAGAAAATGATCACATAGAAAAACGACACAACAGGCACTGCTTATTTCTACTTTGTCTTAGTTTTCTGATATGATGATATTGAGAATTTTCTACATAATATTAGATAACGATCACTCACACACACACACACGCACACACACACACACACACACACACACACACACACACACACACACACACACACACACACACACACACACACACATGCACGCGCGTTTCTTGCTATATTGTTATATTTATATGATATTACTTTCTTATCGATTTTTAAATCCATATTCATGTTTAATCACTTATTTTATGATTCCAAAATTCTATAATTTTTGTAACCTAACAATAAAAAGACATGCAGTTAATTTATGATCCGTTGGAGGAGGGGGGCCTCTCGACACCCTATCATCATCTCTGTTCTAGGAATACTCCAGACAGAGAATAATATTCGGAGTGAAGGTTACGGATAGGTGGTAGATTCTCAGAGGATTGGTGTCAGAGTGAAATCACCTCAGAAAATTAAGTATAATGCATTCCGGCCTTCAGAGATTACGTTGAGACTATAAGGTGCTCAGGGCAAAGCCAGTAGGAAAGAGAACTTATAGGAGACTTTTAATGTGAAATAATTCAAGCTTTTAGACGGAAGTCACCGGGGTCGATGCTGCTGACTATTCAGAAATTAGTCCAATAATAGTTAATTAAACGCCAAAATTAGATATATTGTTGTAATAATTACACAGAGAAGCCATTACGGTTGTAATTAATTAGTTGCCTTTAAATTAATTATCCGGTGGAACGAATAAACAAAGGAACCTGAACATATTATCCGGTTCAAATGCTGTTTAACTTTTGGAGTTGCGTTACGCGACAGTGATGACTTGTAGGTAGGGTTAGAAAAGACAGACAGCAGCGTTGCCATGCCAACGGTGCTGACAGGCGTCTGGTGACGTCATATGCGGCTCCATTCCAAAAGGTCGTATCCTAACAGCATTTGAACCGGATAATACAACTTTTGACCTTCTTCAATGTTGCCATCGAATGGTAGGGTAGATATAACAAATGATTTAAAAATTCGAAAACATAAATACGTAGCTCGTATTCAAAACAAGAGCGTCGATGGTGTAGTGGCTAGGGCCGCTGTCTTCCGTCCGGGAGACACAAGTTCGATCCCCACCACGTAGCAATGTTTTTCCGAATTTTGGATTCATATGTACGCTTATTCGACGCCCTTACGCAGACGGAAAAATCGTGAGGAAACCTGCACATTCCTGCGAAGAAATTCGAAGGTTGTTTGTGAAGTTGACCAAACTGTACTGGGCCAGCATATTTGACAAAGGACTGATCGCCCTAATTCAGGGTAGGCTCGAGCCCCATGGTTGATGATGATTCAAAACAAAACTGGTTAAGCTTTCTTTTACCACGTTAAAAGTAAGTTAAAAGTTCATACGCTCTGTCCATAGTTATCACCTATAAGATCCACCAGTCATCAACGGCCCGTTACAGTCCACTGCTGGACTATGAGCCTCCTTCACTTAAGTGGAGGGTTTTGCCATAATCTCCACGCTTGGCAGGCGGGTTGGAGATCGCAGATTAAAAGGTCACCGTATCAGAGAGCGCTGCTGCCCGTTCCCTGTTCAATGCGTAGTCCCTAAGTCACCTCTTACGACACCCACGGGAAGAGTAGGGGTTGGGTTGGTGACTAATGTACTCTACTCTGCCGTCACCACACGGCTAAGATCCACCAGTCATTCATTGGCTAATAACACGTGTTTCTAATAGTCTCGAACAAACAAACTCACTTGCATCTCGACTCCGCTATGTTTGTAATAACGGACCAAAGCTCTAACCAAACAAAACCTGGCTAACCAATACCAACTGTATTCTCTTGGAAAAAGGTTTGGAAATTAAAAATGAGTACTTTAGACCGTACAGGCCTGGGCAAAGAATGTAAAATCGTTTAGGGGACCAGCTAGGATTGAAGAAAGTTTTTCTTGAGTGTTTACAAAGCTAACAATGATACAGCAGCTCGAAATGTCATTGATAATCGTCTTCTCGTGTAAGTGTAAAGCAAGAAACTCCAAACCCATGATATTTGTTTAATTTGTTATCACCTCTGGCTTCACTGCAATTTTTAAAACGATTATTGTGCTGGCCTTTTCATCTATTGACTTAAATTGAGCAATAATTAAGTCGGCGATTTTTTAAATTAAAGTTTACTTTGTTTTTTAATTAATAAAAGCTTTTTCTAAGAATAAGTCTAGTGACGACTCATACAGTTGAGGATTTTCTGCTTTATTTCATTCCAGCTGTGACACAATATCAAAGATGTATTAAATTTAAGGTTCAGTAGTAAAAAAGGAACCCTTATAGTTTCGGTATGTCCGTCTGGCTGTCTGTCCGTCTGCGGCTTAGCTCAGAGACTCTTAACTAGTTTTAGTTTCATATGCATTGTCAGTAAAACACACATTAAAAAAAAAACAAGTAATAAAACTCCCATTCTATAAATATACTCTGAACCTTGTAAGCTATAGAAGAACCTAAATAAAACCTTTATAGCACTAATAAATCCTGATAGAGCAAGGCAATGAATGCGCGCAAAGTTAAGCCACAACTCTTCGCCCACTATTAGAGCATTAGCATGTTAGCGGTCGCGGGGCTGATGAATATGCGACGCTTAGACGACTGTTGGCGGATTAGGGGAATATTATTACGCCTTAATGCCACTGTCAACAGAATTATTAAACTTTATCCTTACGTGGGACCACGGCAGCGTAGGACGCGCTGACCTAGAAGATGTAAATTTTTACTAAGAAGCTAATTAGGACAGTAACTAGGTTTAAATAATATGCTTCCTCCTGATGAGGTCGGTTGACGACCTTACAACCTACACGATGAAAGAAAGAAAATATGCTTCAAAGTCTACAAGATGGCTGAATATTAGAAGATAAACTGTCATTCTCAAATATATAAATTGTATGTAATTTTTCTCTATTATTTTATATTCCTAGTTCCTTCAAATTTATATTTGAACATGTCAATAATGCTATAAATAAAAAATAAAACAGATGTGACTCCAGTGGAGTTTCTTTTACCTTCTTAATAATAGAAAGAAACAAATTAGTAAATTGTGTTATGAAGTGATTACGCAGTCTAGAATAGGGGATCGGACTACTTTTTTTTATTTTATAAATCCAATCTTCTTAATTTCTGCTATCGAACACTATCTTTAAAATTGACCGAGTTATAAAGGTTTGAAATTCAAGATTAGACAGAGAGGCATATACCCACTTGTAACGTCATTTGTTAGTAACGCCATATAATCTCCATACAAAAAATCGTTTTTGAAAGAGACAGACATATTGAAATTTTAAAAGTCACAGTAAATTCGTTTTTCAACCGATTCTGTTTTTTTCTTCGTGAATCGACTGCTATTAATCTATATTTTAAAAATAATTCATAAAATATGGTAAAAGGAACAGTCCGATCCCCTATTGTTTAAAACGTGCATTAAATACACAAATGACACCCGAAAGAGACAAGTTCATCTTTCCAACCTCAGTCCCGCTGGATTTACTAGACAAATAACATGTAAATAAAAACAATCAGAATCGCGGTAATCAGCTGTCCAGATACAATGTAGCCAGTGGGGCAGTCGCAGGCGCCGATCGACGGTCATTCCTCCATGTTTAATCTTTGATCCTTAATTGAAACGTCAGGATGACAGGACATGCTCTAAGCTTACGGGATTGCGTCTTCGGGGTAGCGGTTAGCTAGACCAGTCATGGAATAAACATGCCTTTAAGAACTTCCTTTGGCATAAGCTAGAATAAACAGTATCTAAAACTGGTGTACAATAAAATGTAGGTATAAAAAGTTTTTATTTGTTATTTGATATATTATCTGCGTGGACCCTAATATTATAAATGTGAAAATATATTTGTATGTTTAGATGTTTCGTCCGCTTTCACGCATGTTAGGAATGGAGATAATTTGTACCCTGGATTAACGTATAGGATAATTTCTACGGGAAAAAGTCTTATTCTCACGGGAAAATCTTACATAACGTGAGCGTAGCCGCGGACGAACCGCTAGTTTTTGATATTTAGGGTTCAGTACATCCACAGTATTTTGTCTGTTCGTCCAATACATATACGGAAAGAACAACAACATTCTTAATCAGTTATTAAGTGCTTCGTCTCACCTAAATTGCGAGTCATTCCTAACACAAGTGTCTTTGACGAATTTATGAATTGCAAAATTTGATTTTATTTTTTGAATTTTATAGTTTTAAATGACAATTTGAAGTAATTGACACTCTAGTTACTAAATAACAATTTTATCAAACTTTTTTTATAAAATTTTTCATGACATTTAAAATTATTTGACATTTTATTAATTGTGCTTTAATGTTCATTTTGACTGCATGCTAATCCTCCAATTTGCATACCGAAGATGTCGGTTAAATGTGAGATGCTTCAAAATGTACTTAACCCACCTATGTATAACCACATTTTTTGCAAATAAATAATTTGTATTTGTATTACTTACTGGGAAGTCTCGGCCACAAATATTATGTAACCAAGATTTGTTAATTTTGGAATAATATTTTTTTTTTGTATATTCAACTTACTAATCAACAACTACTTATAATAATACACAGTCAAATATAAATAATACAAATAATATGTCTCCTTTTTTATAAATAACAATAAGAATGTAATTAATATACTGCATCAAAATATAGCAGGTTTTTTAAGTAAAAAAGACGTATTAGAAGTAACCTTGTATGAGCTCCTAAATAAACTTAAGCGACCAATCGACTTATTATGCCTATCAGAGACTTTCATACCACAGAGTCACAAACTAAATATGCAACTAAAGGGTTATAACATTGGAACTTGTTACTGTAGACTAAAACAGAAACGGGGAGGAGTATGTATTTTTCACCACAACTCTATTGAAGTGAAAGAGTTGTCTTATATAAATGATTTTTCAGCGGACCTAGTATTTGAATGCTGTGGACTGTGGGGTAGAAATCATAAACTATAAAATCATTCTGGTATGTATTTACAGGATTCCGGGGGCAAGCACACGCACATTTTTTGACAATTTAAAAATTTTGCTTGACAAATTAAAGAAGAAAACTAATCAATCTATAATACTAACCGGTGACTGGAATATCGACACATTGAAAAACACAAAAATATCCCAAGAGTTAAAAGAGGTCATGGAAAACTACAACCTAGAATTACACATTAATAAACCTACACGGAAAAAATCTTGCATCGATCATTTTGCCAGCAACATCAAGGATGCAATAGGTGACACTTTACCTGTTGCATTATCAGATCATGACACCGCGCAAATATTGACCGTGCCCGTAGGTAATATAGGTATAATAGAGCAAATTCGTCATTATTACAAAACTGTAAGAGATTATAGTCCAGACAACATACATAAATTTAAACATTGTTTGTTGAATTACTGTTGGTCAGATGTGTTTGAGGGTGATGATATAGATTCAATATTCAAAAATTTTCACGATGATTTATGTCTGCTCTACAATTTATGCTTTCCAAAATATCGAATGAAAGTATCCATCAAGCATGGGAAGCCAAATTGGTTAACAAAAGGTCTCAGGACCTCTTGTAGAACTAAAAGAAATTTGCGTATGACATATTATAAAAAGAAAACTAATACGACCAAAAACCATTATAGGACATATTCAAAATTATTACAAAAATGCATAAATACATCTCAATCAAAAAAAAATTGTAATTACATAAATAATTCTAAAAATAAATGTAGAGCAGCATGGAATGTAATTAATACCAAGGGAAATTATATTAAACTCGGGACTATTGATCATCTGACGAAAAGTGATAATAGTAATAATGAATCCGACGTAAATAATACGGACATCAAAATTGACGACCCTAAACAAATAGCAAACGAGTTTAATAATCATTTTACAAACTTGCCAAATAATAACTTAATTTATAATAATTCTGACACTAGCAATATACGACCTAATTCTAACACTTTCTTTTTAACACCGACAGACGAGGTTGAAATAACGAATATCATAAAATCACTTAACAATACGAACTCCGTCGGCTACGATGAATTGTCATATCATTACACATAGCACCTTATAAATTCGTTACCTATAAAGATTCTGGCGAAGCGCAGTCAGTTTTCGTGTCACTCTTTTTACATCACGAATTCATATTCGATATGTCGTGGCCATATCGTAGAATTGATCACATCATGAAATTTTCGATCATTTCATGAAATTTTCACTGTCCATTGGCCACATCATGATGTGCCTTGGCCAGATCAATGATAAGAAACCGTTTGACGATATGTTCAATTAAAACGCAGCTACTTCATGAAATAGTCAAGATGATCATATCGTAAAATTATTACATTTATTGCCGATAGAGGCGCTGGAAGCAAGTGCTTAAGTGGGAAATAACGCGGCCGCCATGTTGGTACATAAACAAAGTTGTTTATGTACCAACATGGCGGCCGCGTTATTTCTCGCAATGAAAAAGTGAATTATTCGTTATTAAAATGAGGAAGAAAAAAGAGTTACGATGAAAAGTACTCTGAAAATGTCTGTCGAACTTAGAGAACAATAAGTACGAAACATAATTTAGATTCTTTTTAAATATTTCATGGACGCCCTATTTTCACGATATGGCCAATCGTGGACGACAAGATCGTGAAATGCACACGATTTAATGATCTGGTCAAATTTAGTTGGCCACATCATGAAAGGCGACCATTTCATGAAATGATCGAAAATTTCATGATGTGGTCAATTCTACGATATGGCCACGACATCTACACCACAGGATCCCCGACTTTGGGAGCCACTGGCCTAGATTTGATTCTAGATCAGATTATCGTGAGCCTTGTCGCTGGATTGACACGGATTAGTGGATCAGTCGAGTGGAATAACTGGATCAAACCCTCACGACAAAAGGTGCTTCCGACTCGCTTATTTAGAGGTGTTTAGCAGTTTGTCATTTGATTGAGCAAATAAGCAGATAGACTTAAATAGGTAAACATAACTGAAATTTTACAAACATTATGAGAATGTTTAGTTCATAAGCTTGTTTTATTTTCTTCGGCTAAAAAAAACTAGTGCGTTGATACAAAAAACCGTGCATGTGAACCATGCATATTACGACACGCAAAAATACTAGAAATTAACTTCGATTTGGCTTGAATGAAACCGTTTTTTGGTTTATAGGATTGTAATACCTATTAATAAGTACGCAAGACCGACAACGCCGTTAACTTATGCTGTCATTGTTACTATACAAAATTCCGTGAAATCTTCATCTTGGGCACAGTTGCTAATACCACTTCTGATCTAATAAGTAGATTATAAGTAGAAAACCATCTTACACACGTAATTATTATATTTTCACAAGAGCTACCAAGTTGGCGCGAGAGCACACCGTCTATCTGTCAAAGTCCTCCCACTAGTGTTGTGCGCATGCGCTCTATGGACACAACCACTAGTGATGTAGCAATATCAATAAAGTTCGGTTAACACTATATAGGTATATAATTATGTAGTCCACTTTGTCAAATCCATGTAATACTGTAACGTCTTACAGTGTGGTCAATCACGTCCATGGGGTTGGTACAGCCTGATAAAATTTTCCTTCAAGGGGAGTATATAAGAGCTTCGGTGGTCTAGTGGCTAGAGCCGCTGCCTCGGTTCGATCCCCACCACGTACCAATGTGTTTTCGAATTACGAATTCATATGCACGTTTATTCGACGCTCTACGGTGAAGGAAAACATCGTGATGAAACCTGCACACTCCTGCGAAGAAATTCCTTTAAATGAAGTCGACCAACCCGCACTGGGCCAGCGTGGTCGAGGCCTAATCGCCCTAATTCAGGGTAGGCTCGAGCTCCTCGGTGGGGACGGATATGAGCTGTTGATGGTAGTATATAATATCAGCCCTATCATGGTCACTTATGGTATGTGTATAAGGCATTGTGATCTTAGCTTATTATCAAAAACCAGAAAATTATACGCCGCGGCAAGAATTGCATCACCACTGCCTGGTGAGGTGAGGTCACTTCTCGACTGGTTGTTATGCTATAAGTAAGATACATATTTATAAATCTTCTCTTCTACAGCTTGCTCGACATAATCAAACAGAATGGATAAGTTACAAAAAGAAAAAAGCACATCGGAAGTTGAAAAACATCTGCCTTTTGCACTTCAATAGATGGGTAACAGCGTCGGTGGTCTAGTGACTAGGGCCGCTACCTCCCGTCCGGGAGACGCGGGTTCGATCCCTACCACGTACCAATGTGTTTTAGAATTTCGAATCCATTTGTACGTTTATTCGACGCTCTTACGGTGAAGGAAAACATCGTGATGAAACCTGCACACTCCTGCGTAGAAATTTTAAGGTTATGTGTGCGACTGTTAGCGTGGTCGAATAAGGCCTAATCGCCTTAATTCAGGGTAGGCTCGAGCCCCTCGGTGGGGACGTATATGAGCTGTTGATGATGAGATGGAACAGCCTCCGTGGACAGTTCGGTTAGGAAATTACGGGCCGAAAAGGAACATCGAGCCGTGAGTCTCGGCTAGTATCTACGGAAGTGGTCTTTGGTGGTGGTTCTGTTACATCGAAACCAGGGTTTGTGAGGTCGGTTTTCGACCTTAAAACTCTCACGAGGAAGAAGAAGAACTTGTTTTTGGGGATATTATTTTCAGATGATGGGAATATTCCCAGCGAAAAATATGTTTGTTTTGTACTTCTATGGTATCATGTTATCTCTAGCATGGCATCAATCGAGAAGATATTTATACGTAGGAAAAAAAAACTTGACTCGAACTCTGTATATTACAAGATATCATAAATATTTATACGATCTGTGCAATCGAGTGCAAAGCATGGTAAAGTTGTGACTTCGGACCGGTTTCGTGTTCCACCATTTTATTGTTGATAAATGGCCAATGGTCAGTCAGCCAGTTACGATTTCGTTTGAATCTCTAAAGAGAAAAAATACCCTTTCTTACGAATCTTTGACAAGCTCAGACTTTGGGAAAACATCTTTTATTAAAGAATGTTAGTTGTTATTTTTTGCCGAGAACGGTTTGAATAAATCTTAAAATTGTAAAAAAGCTGTGTGTACTAATAGGAATCGAAAATAAATAAAAATAAAAACGTTTTTATTGCCTTCACAAAAAACAGAGGTCTGCTGGAAGATATTTCTTTAGAAATAAGTAGGCCTGTTGTGTCGTTTTTCTTTGTGTTATTGTTATTTTCTTGTTAAATGTGTACAATAAAAAAAAAAAAAAAAAAAAAAAAAAACAGAACAATTACAAATTATAAATTGCTATATAAGGTCAGACTTGAACAATTGTTTAATATTTTACTCACAGATTTGTAATTATCAGTGCGTATTTAATTTCAAGTCATATTGTTTTATATATCGGTGGAGATTTATAATTGGCATTGTTTAGTTTAGTTTTTTATACATTGTTATTACTAGCTGTAAATCACACAAATAAAATACAATACTAGGTGGGAACAAGTTTGGCAAAAGGTACCAGTCTCAGCAAATGCTTGGCATACAATTATCTCAAGCGCTGGTTTTCAGACTGGACCAACACGCAGATGGGTTGCTACGAAAAGTCCTGCCAATAATGAATAGTTCGGATGTTCACGCTGACCAACCAGCACTGAGCCAGCGTGCTCTATATATAGCCTCTATATATACCCGGCGCCTCCACCAAATAGAGAACGGGGGCGCGCTAAGCTAATATATAGTGATTAAAACGATGTTTAGTGTTAAATCTGATGTTTTTTATATTATTTTCATGAAAGGGCTACTGCCCGTTGGCATCCCGAGTCAAAACAACAAAAAAGAACCATTCGATATTTCAAAATATTCAAATCCAATCGAACTAAACGAACAGCCAGTCACCACAAAGGAGACCGCTCCTTACAGTACTGTGGCGAGCATCCTTTATGGATGCTGGCTGGCTGTTCGTACGTTTCGTTCGACATAGTTTATAATATTTGAATATAGATAGATAGATAGATAAATCGTTTATTTGTAAATGCAATACACAGTTTTTGTAGCATGCTAAAAACTTAAATATAACGTAAGACTTAAGCGAGTGTACCACATCCACAAAACGGCCCTAACTCAGCATGTTGCAGCGACACGCTTAGCACAGTGCCACTGCGCGGTTATTCTGTTAGCGCCGCGACAGTGAACATGCGCGAGCCAGTGGAGATGCCTACTACTGTAATAGTAAATTTTATGATTATCGAATGGTTTCGTTTCCTCATGATATAGAAAAGAAATAATTAAATAACTAATACTATATTGCACTAGTGTTCATATTCATAGCATAGGGTTCTTAGAGCAACGCCCCCACGCTCTTTATTATACTAAAACCTTATCACCCCATTCGTATATGCCCTTCGTGGGGATGAATGAGAAATCCGTCTGGTTCACCTTAAAAAAGGGACAGAAAATAAACATCTAATTTTTAGACTCTTTAGTTAGAGCTATCAAACAGTGTGGCCCAGTAGCCGCCACGGAGCTGCTGGGCACTACACGAAGAGTGTTGTAGAGGGTTATGTGGCTTTAACCAAGGTTCAGTCCGAAGAAAAGGAATTTATATATCATATTATTTATTGTATAACTGTCATGGAAAACGGTAGAAAATAGTAGTTAAGCTGTTTACTATCGGAGATCAGAACATGAAGTGAAGAATTTGGCAGAAAAAAAGACAAAATCGAAACGTAAGAAATCTAAATTTAAAAATGAATTTAAAATGAAAGATAAAACTGCCAGCAAGAAAGGTTGCCAGTCATAAAACAGGAAAGAGGACGAATGCCTCGTTACAACAGAAGAACTAACGACTAAACGTTAAAAGAAGTCGACAACCTTCAACCACGTCCAGGCCGGACCTGACTTTGCTTAGCTTTCGTATTGACAGCACAAAAAACAGTGTTTTCGACACGCGATGGAAATCCAAGGCTTACGAGTGATCAAATTAGGTTAAACACCATAAGCCTCTTGCCCTCGTGTGCCCTCAATAGAGGAGTTTACTCTCTTGAGGACAAAACGAATTTCACAGGAATAGCCAGTAATCTTATTAAGGCTGCGTAACTGTCTTTGGATTTCATCAGTACAAAACCTTTTAATAGAATCTTTAAATAGTATTGTATTCAAATCGATAAGGGAAAAATACGAATTCGAACATTATCCTTTCAAAATTAGATAAAGGGCAAAAATTAAGCTCAATTGTTTTTTTTCTTCGATACTTACAGTTTTCTTTCATCTTGTGTGACTAGCATCGAAGCAGGGGGCTATAAGATCATCATCAACATCAACGGCCCGTTACAGTCCACTGCTGGACTATGAGTCTCCTCCACTTAAGTGGAGGGTTTTTCCATAATCTCCACATTTGGCAGGCGGGTTGGAGATCGCAGATTAAAAGGTTACTGTATCAGAGAGCGCTGCTGCCCGTTCCCTGTTCAATGTGTAGTCCCTAAGTAGCCTCTTACGACACCCACGGGAAGAGTAGGGGTTGGTGACAAATGTATTCTACTCTGCCGTCACCACACGGCCAAAGGCTATAAGATACTTACATATTATCATCATCATTGTGTGGGTTGTAAGTTCAACAACCAACCTCACAAACCCTGGTGTCAGTGTTATAGAGCCTCCAAAGGCCACGGACATGGCTCGTGTAACGACTAGATAGAAGCCGGGAGCAACGGCTTAACGTGCTTCAGAAGCATGGAATCATGCTTCCAATGCCTGCAATGTCCTAACCAAACTGGGGAAAGTCTCACAAATATATTTCTGCTTGACAGTGTCCCGCCCACCGGGAATCGAACCCGGAACCTCCGTGATGGGCGCCAAAATCTTGACGGACACGGAGGCTGTTACATTTTATTATACTTATATACCACTACAACTTGCTGCTACGAAAGCATGAAGCCAATAGTGCTGTAGTAGATTAGGTATACATAAAACAAATAGGTACATGTATATATAACATTTCCCTACAAGTATTACATTGCTTTAACCAACTTATAATTCCTTCCTCGTCCGAACATTCATGTGTGCCTACTAATTAATTATGTACTAGCTCGCACTCCTATGTCCCCACACTCTCATATCAATTCGCATTACATTGGCGATTTTCTTCGCATATCTGACCTGGATCAGTTTCACGCACCAGTAATGGATGAACAAGCAATTTTGTTCCCGGATCACGTAATATGCAAATGATAAGACGAGTGTCCTGGAGGCGATATCATATTTTATGAGAGAATTCAAGATGTGGGGAGTATGATGTGTTGTTCTAATTTATTTTAAGATTGGTCGCGGCTCTAACTACTAGAAAATGTTAAACGAAACTAAGTGATGTAACATTCAAACTATTCAAAAGTAAAAAAAAAGTATATTTTATTTAAAAACATTTCTTAGCTAAAAAAAGGATGTTCATTTAAAATTATTCCTGCTTTTTGTAAAAAAAAAAAACGTCAGGCAGGAAGAACTTTAGGTTTAGAGCAGTTAAAGGTTTGTTTTCGTCATGTCTAACTGGGTAAAAAGTAGTAACTAAAATAGCCGATATAAGTATTTTACTCAAAATCTGTCGCTATATTTGACCTTTTGCAAACAAACTTAATCCACGAACTTTATTTCTATATACTACATGTATTATATAAACGGCCCGTTACAGTCCACTGCTGGACTATAAGCCTCCTCCACTTAAGTGTTTGGTTTTGCCATAATCTCCACGCTTGGCAGGCGGGTTAGAGATCGCAGATTAAAAGGTTACTGTATCAGAGAGAGAGAGAGCTCCATGTATTCTACTAGCCTACTATTACTACTACTTCTACTACGGCAGAGTAGAATACATTAGTCACCAACCCCTACTCTTCCCGTGAGTGTCGTAAGAGGCGACTTAGGGACTACACATTGAACAGGGAACGGGCAGCAGCGCTCTCTGATACAGTAACCTTTTAATCTGCGATCCCAACCCGCCTGCCAAGCGTGGAGATTATGGCAAAACCCTCCACTTGAGTGGAGGAGGCTCATAGTCCAGCAGTGGACTGTAACGGGCCGTTGATGTATCAGAGAGCGCTGCTGCCCGTTCCCTGTTCAATGTGTAGTCCCTAAGTCGCCTCTTACGATACCCACGGGAAGAGTAGGGGTTGGTGACAAATGTATTCTACTCTGCCGTCACCACGCCTTACCAATATTATAATATAACCCTTTCTTAATCTACTCGAGCGAACGAATGATACGCGAACGAAGGGCGACCGAGTTACCTAGTAACCCACTTCTTTCAATGAAACAAGAAAGAAATTAAGTAATTCCCATACAAGAGTAAGAAAACCGGCTTTTCTTAATACAGGTGCTTAGGTACGTTTACCGTATACTGAGTTTAAGAAAGGCAAAGATTGTTATATTTTAATTAGGGGACGTTTTTGAGCTATTGTAATTTTTGAGATTGTATGGTTTTGGATTGTACTTTTTGACCGACGAAAAATTATCTGCAACTATGACGTAACAGCGGAAGTTTTTTTAGAGGTGTTATAAAAGTGGAAATTAACCGCCGCAATTGAAAATGAACTAGATTTTTTCTTCGGTTTAAATAGGTACCTGTCTAATCTATTATTCAATTATTTCAAGAGGTTTGAATTCTTCATCCTTTAAAGAGACGATTCTTCAAAACTTCTTTACTTATTGATCAATACTAATAATAACCAAACGTGCACTGAAATCCATACCTACCTTCAATAAAATGGTTCAAAAGTCTTTCACGTTGATTTTACAAAGGCGGCTCAGTTCCCCGCTCTCCGCTCGAAGCTGTCAACTGTCAAGTAAATTATTCTCAATGGATAAACTTTCGGCTTAACGTGGCCGACTGTAGGCCGGCCGGCGGCCCTGGCTCTATATGGAAATGTCACACTGACGTAACTGCGACCTGAGAATATTTCACTCCAGTCAACCTGTGCTATAGGAAGTTATACATTTGGTGACAAACTTAACTGTAAATAATTATGTTCAAAATAATTAAGAAACATACAGGTAAATCCAGTCAAAATTATAAAAAAATATGTAAATAATTATGTAGACGGTGAAAAAGTCAAATGTCTTAACCGCCACCTGACCGCCACTAGGACCAAAAATAATAATTGAAAAGCTTATACCACTATGACGATAATGCCTCTGTTACATTGATACATTTCTCTTAGTTGATTCATATATAAAAACCTACTACATTTACAGGAAAAGTATTTATAAAGTACTGCCTATATAATAAGCCCATTGTAAGTATCCAAAAAGTTCAAATGACCTATTTAAATTAGACACCGACCGAAATGTACATAAAATGCGCATAAAATAGTAACGTAATTACAAAAGGTTCATGAATGTATTCTAGTCAATGTACTTACCATTACTATAAATAGACGGACAGACAATAAACATACCTTTTACGTTGCTACTGTTCATACAAATAATTTTACTACTTCCAGTTTTGTATACGACTTTCGTAGACTTGGCCCACTGTCACTAACTGTCGTATCGTATTACATAACTTGACATTTCAATTTGTTATTCCAAAATGCCCCAAGCAATAAAAGGCAATTAAAAATAAAATAAAACTGAAATCTGTAAAGAAATAATTATCCTGAGATACTGCGTCCTTTGAAGTTGGAATGGAATTGAAGGTTATCCACTTTTTAAGAAATTCCGCATAATAATCTTGCCTTTAACAAGAAACCCTTATAATATATTTTTGAAAATTTTTCCTCATTTTGTTCCGTTGCTGCTGTTCTATATGAAAAGAAAATTCAGTCCACTTTAATATCCCCAACCACATACATGTGCCCCATTTCCTATTCTTACACAAAAACTGTGTCGCGAGCACAATGGCCAAAAACCTTTGGTTACTTCGAAAATGAAGAACAACAAAGAAAGGCGTATGAAAAGTGTCCACTGTGAGAATCGCCGGATAATGTAGGACAAGGCAAGAAATAGCACGAAAACTGGCCGCTACGTTCCATTCCAGTAGCCTTTTAAAAATTAAAAACATTATTAAATAAAACAACATAGGTTTCAAAAATTGAATAATTTTCGTGCTTCAAGGTGTTTGATTCAGTTAAGGAAATTTGAAAATGGAATGCCTCTGCGATTCAGTCACTTGTGAGTGAATAATTCAATAGACAAATAGATCCAACGGAATGCTTCACATGCTGTAACAACCGTGGGATATATTCGATGACACGAACGGATATCTTACATAAAGTTTTTGTTACACATAAAAGACACTATTGTCTTAAATGAGCCGTATTATGGAAACATCAAACGTGGAAAATTAAACAGCCAACCGTCTTTACGTTGCTTGGTATCATAATTTATAGAGGATAATCATGCAATGATTAATGTTATCGTCATGCAGTTATACACATTTTGAGACGTTATGCCGTGATTCTACATTGAATCATCGGTTGATTCATGCAAGTTGTTTGTTATAGTTTACAACAGGGGTTGCACAGGCTTTATACAAATAAAGACGTACCCTATACCAAGAGGCCACCTGTGGTTAGCGCCGTAGTCAGCACCGAAAACAATATACATAAATATCATATTAATAAATAGTTATAAATTAATTATTATCTTATCATTTAGTAAAGTAGATAATTTGGATGGTAAGTAAAGGTAAGATGGTTAGGTACTACTTATTTAAATATTTATAGTTCAATGAATAATTTATTGCGAGTTCATCAGATATTGTGAAGTGAACTGATGTTTAAACTGAAAACATTCCTAAGAGACGTGTAATTCCCAAAAAAAACTCAGTGAGTCTGTCTAAAGAAGCAACCAAACATCTTAAAAAATAAACAAACTTTGAATTCCGAACGCAAGCGTTCTAAGATTCAAACTGGGTGCTTATTAATTTCGCGCCAATCGGATCCGCGTTTCATATGTAAATATGACCGGCTCACATCTCACGTTGTCGAGTGGGCAGCCGGCAAAGAGTGGGCATTTCGTATTTCGTCTCGCGGTGACCGGCTGGCGTGCGTTTAAGAAATTACTTCCAGGTAACGGTAGAACGGGTTTGTATTGTCGAGTATGTCGATGGACTGTGATTTTTCCGTGATCTAGTGGGATGCAGGGCACGCTGTGGCCAAGAGGCTGCCAATTACGAGTCTCGCTTCGTGCTTTTTGCGCGGACCGTACGTGCCTTTAATAAGATACTCGGAGGAGGGTCAGTGCTAATTGAGAAGCGGTCGTTCCTTTTAGTCAGGAATATCACTTTCGAAACCAGTTGAGATCAATAAAGAAGTGCTTCAGTCGCCTGATTTCGGTAGTTCTGGTTTCTGTTAATTATTTAGTTAAATAAATGTTTCATTCATAGAAACGGTAGCCAAATCTTGTTCTAATTTCGGAAACGCAGCATCAGACTTTTAGAAGAGCTAAGAGTTTCTTTACTGGTAGTTTCTTTTTGTTTATTTAATTCCAGCCATAAAACATTCCCAAGACGGCAGTAAAATAAAAATCTGTTAAAAATAAATGCTTTTGAATGTCCAAAGAATTAAAGGACTAGAATATATGTTTGATAAATATAAGGTTTCACGTTTTATTGTACCTACTAAAATGTCCCAATTAATAGTGAAAATAGAGAGGATATATTATTATACAAGTATCGTCAGTTAGTCACTTCCTGCTTCCAATCATTGTGTAACTGTTTTAATATACACGAATTAGCTTAATGAAGTTACTGCAGGAAGTTGTGGGTTAGTGACATCGCGTTGTGGTCAAAATTAACTGACAATTAAGTCAGTTTTCGAGTTAATCGTAAAGAAAAGCAATATCTTCACTTGTAGTTTAAAAATCATTATTCGAATCCCAACAGTATCAGCCAGTAAATGTTTTAGAGTAAAAAAATAATAGAGTTCGAATAAAATAAAACAAATTAAAAACGACGCATTAAAAGTAGATTGGATTATTCCAAGTTCATAACTCATAAGGACTGATTACGACACAGAAGCCGCGCGTTTAAATGGGTTCTTCACTTTAAATATTTTTAGTTGTATTGTAAGTACCATTACTAAAATTATCAGTAAACTTAAAACTTTTATGAAAAAATTAACATTTCGCCAAATTAAAAAGTCCTTATTGTATTATTCATGTACCTATTTTTTTGTTACTAAAAATATTTAAAAAAGCTTTCGTCCAAACCTCGTGAAATACCGTGATATTAAAACCTGGAATTTTGGGTAAAAATGGTCGATTAATCACATTCAAAACATTTTTAAGGTTCTGCTGCATCCAATTTAATAATTTTGTGAATTATAGAACATGCGGTAGCGAGAACACTCCACACACATAAGGTTTAAAATCAGACCGTCATCGTTAACGCCGACAAAGAGCAAAAAGTTTGTATAGCCCATTCTTTTTCTTTTTCCATAGTACACAAAGAGGACGCGTTGGCAATACAAAAATCATATGCATGGGCATTGCGAAATAGACATATTTATCGCGTCGCGGGCTGAATGGGTTGGCGATGCGATGGCGGTGTTTTAGTTGCGTTTATTGCGAGTTACGGCTGTCGCGTCGTCGGACTGGTCTCGCCCACTGCTGCCTACGTGTGCACCGCACTTTTATAACCCGGAGCATTGCAGGATTGTAGGCTGAGTGCATAGCTAGGTTTGTATTGAAATCAAACTAAGTTTATGTTTGTCTGTGCAGGACCTACACTGTAGGTAGTAAGGATTTTTCTAAAAGTTAAGTAAGAAATACTAGTATAGAACAGATTTTTTTGCACACACAAAAAGAAAATATTTAATAAAATTGAAACAAGTGGATGATATAAGATTATTAATAATAATAAGAAAGAAAAAAAAGTCAGTTTTCCTTTTACAGAATCTGCCAAACTGCATGGCGGCATTAAATAAAACTGCCGTGAAACATTACTCTCTGTAAGATTATATAAAACAGCATAAAACATGAACAAGCATTAAAGAATAGAATAAAATGGTTGAGAGCGTCCGTATCCTAAAATCTAAAAAAAATTCAAACTGCCATCGATAAACACGAACTTTTTTAACATTTCCAAATCTTACTTCCATAAACTCTATAGGGAGAATTTTAATCAAAGTCTTTGCAGTTCCGTCTTCAAGCTTAATTCAACTTGGACAAACACTCGGGGCGACCGATATTTGCATTTCAATATCGAGTCGGAATGGAATCGAATCGCTTCGATGCTAGGGCTACTCCTGCTTTATTTAGGCCGCCATATTCCACAATAGATAGATTTTTACGCCAGAACCAAATACTTACAGGGCCCCCGTTTCACGAATCAACAATTTACTAGTAACAAGTTACAATTTGATATTCATTGCGTAGCCAATTCGCCTAAACTGCAAGCTCTTATCGTTTTACCTCATTGTCTACGCAATGTTGTAATTTGTAACTTGTAGTTTCGTGAAACGGCCCCCAGGTGATATGATATCGGTCTTGACGGGCGGATAAGGGATTACGGGTTTTTTATTCTTAGATTACCAGCTTATAAAAGTGCTTTTCAAATATATTTTTGTTAGATAGGTAAGTACCTATTTTATTTTAAAAAATTACTCTCGTCTACTTAAACTTCTTAAGGACTCTTACGGCGAAGGAAAACATCGTGATGAAACCTGCACACTCCTCGAAGACATTCAAAGGTTGTGTGTGAAGTCGACCAACCCGCACTGGGCCAGCGTGGTCGATTAATCGCCCTAGTTCAGGGTAGGCTCGAACCCCTCGGTGGGGACGTATATGAGCTGTTGATGACTCTCGTCGACTTAGCAGATTTTAATGCATGCATTTTCTTTCATTCATTCGTTTCCAATAGCCAATTTTGCTGTCAATCATTTTTGCTAGTAAGTGTACCTTTACCCATTTTAGTCTTAGTTCACCTATAAAAATATAAATAGATACGTAAGTATAATATTGTAAAGTAAATTCGTATTTGAGTTACGTTCGTTCACTGCCGCAAAGCAAAAAGCATTCAAGTGAAATTAAACAACATTGTTGGAAGAAGGAAATGACTGTGTAGCAAATAGGAGGTAACAGGAATCAACCTAACTTTACAAAGTCTATCTGTCAAGTAAGGTGGTATTATAAATGATTGGGATTCCGAATGAAAAGCTATTTGTTATCTAGTAAACAAATAGTTGCATCGACCGTCTGAAATCGAAATCAATTTACTTGGGTTTAGTTCGGAGACGTGGCTCGTAAACATATCTGACAGTTGTTAATACTTCGAAGGATTTACTAAAGTTGTTTACAATGAAACTGAAACTTTAATAGTTTTATTTAATAAATAGATTTATCCCGCGAGTTAACAAATGCATGGTTTTACTAAAACGCTGTAGCCGGGTTTCCGTAAATGCCTTTGCATTAGTAATTTCGGTAATAAGTCAGAAACGATCCGAAAAAAAGATGGAATAACATATTCAAGACACCCAATTTCAAACAAAAGTTCGATTTAGAACAAATGTAAATAAAACGGTTATTTAAAGATATTGAATTTATTATTATACCTTTGTAGTACGTCCGCCCGTCTAAGACCGATATCATCAAAATTTCTGGTGGTTTTCTTCATGATATTTGGAAAGAACACGCTCTCGTGCGGAGTCTTAGAGGACGCAATCGGCCGCAGCAGTTTTTGTGGAGGAGTGAAAATCGCCAAAAATGCTCGTTAATTATCATGAAAAAAAGCACCAGAAATGTTGATGATATCAGTCTTAGACGGGCGGACGTACTATTGTAAATGCAAAGTACTTATGAATACCCGTTTTGTAATTGAAAACATTGCTGGCCAAGGGCGTGTTCGAATCCTGAGTGGGACACGACTGTAGGCCGGTATCAGATCCGTTCTTATTCTTATTTTTATTGAGAGACAAATTGATTTGCCAATAAAAATACTCGAGGAGGGACAGATGTCGTGTCTTATTGCTAAAAGCTCCGATAAGGCAGTTCAATAAAAGCAGTTATGTGATTAAAGTCTGTTGTAGGCCTTCTTACAGGATATTTACTGCAAAGCTGTTCGTTCCTATGATATGAGGGAACATCTAAAGTGGAAAGAAAGAAAAGATACGTACGTAGTATCAAAACGTAGAAGAGACATAGACGTAATAGGTACTGTAGGCTTTAGCATCAGGCCTCGTTGGTTCTCGTGCCATGGTTGGGTGCTGGCGGTGTGATTCTTTTTAGAATATATTTTCTCTTTTTAATTACCTTATTTAAGGCGGGGTTATGTGGAAATAGCGCCCATAGTCGCTACTTTGACGATCAAATACTAGCACTTGTACTGATTCTATAAATGTAAAAAAAAATTATGCTAACAGAATATATCCTTAATTAAATTTTAAATCGAGTGGAATTTTTAAATACATTATAATAATTTAGATATAAAAAGCACAAGATTTAAAAAAAAAGCAGCAAAAAAAATTTTTGACCTCCTTGATCTCATAACTTAAAGCGATAACCATAGTTTTTTTTTTTCGTTAATATAACTTGCCAATTATTGACTTAGATTTTAAATCAATTACATTTTTTATAAACTCTGCCATTTTCTGTTAATAAGCAAAAGAGTTTAAGAAAAACGAGTTTTTCACACGATTCCTGCGCGGCGTCGGACGTAACCACTGTGAAGCATCGCACGCTAATATGAACGTTATTTCAGTAATACGTTGGTTGAACTTTCAACTAAACCGCGTTGAGTTGCTAATTTTTGCAATAACCCGGCCTTAAAAAGAGAGCGATAGAAACTTCATCCGGGCTTGGCCGGGCAGTTTTGACGTTCTTACCTGCCGTCCGCCGCCGTGTGCGGTGCGGACCATAGTATTGATAAAGTTGTAAAATCGAATAAAGAAAAAGTTATTTTTATAACAGTGTGTTTTTATTAAGTAGCGAATCATAGCTAAAGTGGCTACGGATGCTACAGTACTTATTAAATTAGCCGTATACTTATTAAATAACTTCTCAGACGGTAAACAACCGGTCCGCGAAACAGAACAATATTCGATCTAGAATTTCGACGTAATAATAAATAAAATATTTTCATACAAACAGATCAGCTGACCGAGTTTGTATGAAATATAAATTATTAATTATTGTGAATTTTAGAACAATAGTTTTTCAGTTTTACCCTGAATTAGGCCGATTAGGCCTTAGTCGACCACGCTGCTGGTTGAATTTCTTCGCAGGAGTGTGCAGGTTACATCACGATGATTTCCTTCACCGTAAGAGCGTCGAATAAACGTGTATGAATTCGAAATTCGAAAACATTGGAACGTGGTGGGGATCGAACCCGCGTCGCCCGGACGGAAGGCAGCGACTCTAGCCACTAGACCACCGACGCTCTCGACGCGGCGGCCTAATCGCCCTAATTCAGGGTAGGCTCGAGCCCCTCGGTGGGGACGTATATGAGCTGTTGATAGGCAGAACTACCTAGGTATTGCGTTAGTGAGTAACATGTTGTAGCAGTTAGGAATATAGCTAATGACCAACATGATTCATTACATAAAATAATTTGACTCTTTTATTGTCGATATTGTCGATATTTAACACATCACATTTGCCCAGAGGGCGACATTATCGCCGAAATTCATCAAATTTAATTAGTTTCTACACTGGAATTTTTAATCAAATTTATTAATGCAAATGATATAAAACCAGTTTTTGATATACTTCTGAATACATCACCATCTTTGATGAGGTAGGCGCATTTGTTTGTCAGCAGTTTAAGTTATGCAAGCCGATCTGCATATTAGGTAATGATAATAAATAATATAACATAACAACTTATACAGGGTTTAAGACAAAAATCTAAAAACAAAAAAGTGCTAATTAGAACAAAAAAATGATCAGAAATGTTAATACGAGAAAACCGACCTTTCTTTTATTTTATTTTCTTTGTTGGTCTTTTTTATTTATTTGAGAAATTTAATTTGCAATTAAAAGGCGTTACATACTTGTATACTTACATAAAAATGATGTGGAAAACGTGTTAGTTATTTATAACGCAAAATCTCTCGGTTAGCTGATCGCAGTTTGTATTAAAAGTATAAAAATATTTTTAAGATTTATGAATTAATTTTGAGTAAAAGTATTTCAGTTTAAAAGACTACATGCGAATATTATATTAATAAAAAAGTATGTATTCAAAATTTTATTTTTTAAGGCTGTATTTTTTGCTAAGCTTTCCCACCCTGTGTATATGAATATAATCTAACTACTGACTTAATAAAGCTCATACACGTTCATTCATTTGAATAAATGAAAGCATTGACCTGATTTTCCTCAATACACTTCGTCGTTCCGTTTTTCTCCTCTAGTTAGACAATCAGTTGATTTGTTCATTGTATTATTCTACTTATTGAATCCTGAATTTTCTTTGTATTTATCATTTCAGTACAAACTTTTCGAGAAGTATTCGTCCAATCATATTCGCTCCAATAAATTCTTCTAGCTTCTTAATTTAATGTCTGGCATACGTATCAACTTTTGTTTTATTAAAATAAATGGCTCGTTTATAATAAGCATTTTTTTAAAGAATACCTACCAATTCGTTCGTTCTTCCAGAACTTCGATAGTAGGGATCCATAGTTGCTGTCTATGAACTATTGATACTATCGATACTATTGCACATCGTCGTCGGTAGTATTGGCCGTTTCGAGTTATCGATACTATCTATCGTGGAAGCATTTTTTACGCTTTTCAACACTATAAGCACATTATCTAGCTCTAGACGAAAGTCAAAGCCCGGTCTAAAGGAAAGTTTTTCATACATTAATTTTTCGACGTCAAAGCTATCAAAACCAAAGAAGAAAAGCTTGTTTTGGCATTTATTATTACAGTACAGTGATTTGCGTACTAACCTTAGGCAAGGCAGCGAGGCACTGCTGCTTCACGTCCCAGACGAGCTGGTCTCTCGGGAACTGCAGGCTCTTCTGCACGTTGAGCTCGGGCACGTGCACACGCACCAGCAGCCAGCCTTCCGCGCTCTCGCCCGACTCCGACCCCGCCTCCATTACGCTACGCCATCTGGTAGACAAAGAGGACAAGGGTTAGATATACGGCAGAGCAACACATTTTGAAATACCTTTCAGTTGGTATTCGGTAAAGAGTTTGAAGGCAATAAATTACATATGTCCCCGGTCAAAACTAAGTTACACAAAATAAAGAACATGTTATCTTTCTCTATTCCACTATTAAACACTGTGTTTTCAATATCTTTCTTCTGCGTCATCACTCCCCGGCGGTATCCGGTTGCAGTTCTATGAAGTTCCAATTACGAATTCAACCATGGCGCGAAATTATTGCGCCTTCGGGGAAAAATGGCGGCGATTTGAGCGTGCGTGCGCGCATAGGACTTTGCCTTACACAGGTAGTGGTTTATTAAACACTACCTGTGTAAGGCAAAGTCCTAACTATTGTTAATACTAAAATATAAAACTATTAACTATTGTTAATACCTGTCTCTGACGGATGATTACTAAAAAATATTTTGTAATGTATGAAACGAGCTCGTCAGAGTGCTGGTGATGTAGTGGCTAGAGCCGCTGCCTCCAGTCCGGGAGACGCGGGTTCAATCCCCACCACGTGTTGTCGAATTCATTTGTACGTTTATTAGACGCTCTTACGGCGAAAGGAAACATCGCGAGGAAACTTACACACCTCCGGAGAAATTCAAAGGTTATGTGAGAAGTCGACCAACCCGCACAGGGATAGCGTGGTCAACTGAGGCCTGCTCACCTAATAAAATTATACAAGGCGACTCGAGGCCCCCGTTGGGTGCGTACTCTCGTATGAGCTGTTGATAGAACGAGCTTATCATTAATATTTCGAAAATGGCGCCCAAATATCAGGAGGTAGCTTTATATTTTTTATTTTAGTGTTATACAGTTGGTCTAGTCCAGCAGTGGACTGTAACAGGCCGTTGATGATGATGACAGTTGTTGGTCTAACTGGATGAAACAGGACTGCATCATAACAATGCAACTGTATGCGTATGTATTTAATTGACATTAATAGAATCTAAATATCTATTAATTTATTATTACTCATTAGTTTTAAACCTACCTATAGACATAAATTGCAAGTTCGTAAATAACGCGTTTGAATCTAGATTTTAATTTAGAACTTGAATTATTCTCAATAAAATTGAGTACTTCCTCTGTCGTAAGAAATAACCTGTTATAATCAAGGTCCACATAAACCTACATGCAATTCAAGTCTGTTTAAGTATCAAGTTTATTGCTTTTAAATGACATGAGATATAACGTTCGCTAATGTAATTTGGATGTAGGAATATATCTTCTGCCTTTATCAGGCACTCTCGTAAATTTATGATGGCGTACTTTAATATCGCAACAAATTAGCGATGCACTTACCATGTTTTTTTTTTATAATTTAGGTATTGGAATAGACGACACTTTAGTTTTAGTTTTCTAGCAACTAAATATGATTTTGTTAAATCTACTATCGTCTTCTCAGTTTGTATACATCCTTCAATTCAAATTCTATTCTTAATGTGCGCCCGAGTGCTACGAAGCACTTGCTACACTAGCGTGCTACGATCATTGCTGACGTGGCAAGAATTGCTTCGTAGCGCTTGCTACACTAGCGTGTTACGATTGCTACGCTGAGATTAGGGTTAGCTTCGAAGCACTCGCTACATTCAAGTGCTACGATCACGGCGGCGTAGTGGGAAGCTTCGTAGCACTTGCTACACTCGCGTAATACGATCCCTGAGCTGACTTAGCGGGATAGTTTCGTAGCACTTGCTACACTCGCGTAATACGATTAGCCGACACGGGCAATGTCTCGTAGCTCTTGCTACACTCGCGTGCTACGATTCCTGAGCTGACGTAGCAGAAATAGCTTTGTAGCACTTACAACATTCACGTGCTACGAATGTTACTGACCTAGCAGGAATAACTTCGTAGCACTTGCTACACTCTTGTGCTACGATTGCTACGCTGCCGTAGCGGGGTTAGCTTCGTAGCACTTGCTACACTCGCGTAATACGATAAGACTACGTGGAGAAAGCCTCATAGCACTAGCTACGATCGCTACGCCGACAGGGATCAGTGTTTAATGTATCGTGATGTGAGTAATGTGAGTAATGTCTAAAGAAACACGTAATGTAAACATATAGCGTGATAGATTTGTTTTTTATTAACATTTGATTGACTCTTAAATTTAAAAAAACTTAGCTACAGATAATATTAGATAGGTTTAGTTATAGTTCACGTAATGAAGTTCCCGTCACGTTAAAAGAACGCTGGACGTAGTGGACTGTCGACCTTACACCCCACACGATGAAGAAGAAGAAGAAACATTTAAAACAGGGGTCAGATCAGACCATTGAACTTATCATGCGTCTACTAAACGCATGATCAGTCACCCCATTATTTTTACATTTTCCAGATAATTAACTGGGCTAATTGCCAGAAGATATGCCTATCCGTGGCGATGAAATGTTTTCCACTGAGTAACTCTTAATACGTTTCAAATGAGGTATAAATGACGGTATTTGGAGCCATATCTGTACAGATAACGTAGTAATTAGTATTTGATAGGGATCTAAGTGGCGCACACGAGACACCTGTGTGAGTCAAGGATTTAAAAAAATGTTACTTTTTAGGTCTTCATTTAATACTAAGTAATTATGAGCGTTGACCTTGCTTACACCACTTACCCTGTTAAATTCTGTACACGGGCGCGAGGCGAATATCCCCCACCACTTTTTCAGAGCGCTCTTAAACCGTTACGCTTACGAGAGGGATTAAATCGCTAACAATTGCTATTGCAACGTGCTAGATCTTCCACATATGCAGTGAAAGGAAGTACTTAGTAACACTTAAAAAAATGTGATTGGGATTCCCTACGTGGAAGACCCTTTCTGTGATGGAAGGGAAGAACTATAAACATGTCTTTTAAAACTTCTAGGGGTTGTTCAGTTTGTAAAACTTAACTCTTGTTTCACAACTTTCCATAGGTCATAAACTTAGTTTTTTTTTTTTTTGGGTTTTCATACTTTCATCAGTCTGTGGTAATGAAATTAAAATAGTTATTAGTTTGTATGGAAAGGGTTTTGGTATAAGTTCTATAAACATCCAAGTTGATCAATTTCATGGACTGAAGAAGTTTCTGAGACGTTTTGCAATAAGTTGCCTGCAATTTCAGACAGCAGCGCCTGCATTACTATGCAGTTGATTTGATCACTGATGTCCGTCTGCAACCGCTCTTACTTTAAAACCACTCATTGTTGGACGTCGGTCGAAGGACTTGGTAACTACAAAGCTATATCTACCTCGGAAATAACTTCCAAAGTTCTTAAGTAGCTGGCACTTAAAACTTAGAATTTGGAAGCGGCCCAAGACAAGAAGTTAGTACTTATAATTTCAAACTAAGTTACGACTAAGAGCTCATTCTTACAATCTTACGTTATTAATCTTTTGATACTGAAATGTAATTAGTATCTCGACTAAATGAAAATTATAATATAATTATATTTTAAAGTTTTTGGTAGAAATAATGTTTAGATTTGCCATTTTATAATTACACTATCATTATCATCATCATCATCACACTAATATTATGAATGTGAAAATATATTTGGATGTTTAGATGTTTGGATGTTTGTTCCGCTTTCAAGCCTTAACTGTAAAACGGATTTGGATAAAATTTGGAATGGAGATAGTTTGTACCCTAGATTAACACATAGGATACTTTTTAAGGGAAAAGGTCTTATTCCCACGGGAAAATCTTACATAACGCGAGCGTAGATAAGTGGCTGTAAATGGCATCAATTACCAAACCTACACAATAAGTAGTTATACTTTGTGCGCGGAATGTTTAGGATATCCAGAAAAGTACCGAAATATCTTATAATCTATCCATCCCATCGTGCCTTTCGTAATAAATTTTAAAAATCTCGAATAAAATATTTTTGATTTTGATAATTACGTACAGTGAGTAAAAAAAACAGCATAAAAACCAGTTTCTATTCGAAATTATATTTCAACTCAATCTTCGTTAAATTTGAATTGTCCAAGGAGATCAGGTTATTTCTATAAAGACCCAATGCTCTCGGGTCTTTGTAATTACCAAAAGAAGTACATATTTGAACTAAACATACATGAGAATTTAAAATAATCCTCTTGAAATAAAAACCCGTAGATGCGTTGAGTTTAAGCCCGCTCGCACCGCACGTAAATATTTGTGCAGCCGCAGCGCAGTGCAATAGTCAGGTGTTGTAACGTAGGCAGGATGCATGCGGTCTGATCTGATCAGACACATTGTTAGGACAATATAGATTAAAGAAGATGAATATAGACACTTTTGGAGAAATAATTTATTAGCAGCAAATGAGTAGTTGTTTGTGTTTTATTAGAAAATCTATGAAATTAAATGTATAGTTTATTAACTTTTGGATGTTACATCTCTTAGTTTCGTCATCACATTTTTAGGTGAGTTCATTACACAGTGTGCGGACTCTGTGGAGAAGATAATTTCAAAATGATAACAGTTCAAAATTTGGTTTCAAAATCACCACTACATTCGAAAACTTAACTTGAAAATTGTCAAGAACTTAAAATTTTATTGGATATAGCCGTACAAGAAACTTAAAAAATATATATTTTTTATTAATCTTGTCCTACAGTTTTGAATGATTCTAATAAACATTATCAACATTAATATTTTTTTGCTATGTAAAAAGCCAACAGCATAAAGATCTCATCAGCTGACGCGTCGCCTTAGAGTGAAAATTTCGGTCAAAACAGAATAAGTAACAAATTAAGCCCTAATTTCACTTATGAAATCATCCAATACTCGTTAAAGGCAATCTGCAATAAGAAAACAATATTTTATACGACACTGTTTTTACTTTGTCTTGAAATAAATCTTCTTTCAAACTTACGAGGTTTTCACTCTAAGGCCCGGTTCCCACCAAAGCGGAGAGGAGATGTGTTTGAATAACCAATCAGAATTCGTTATTTCCACATCTCCTCTCCGCTTGGCTTCAATAACGAAATCTGATTGGTGGAAACCGGGCCGACGTGACGTTATCGTGACGTGTGTACCAACTATGAACCTATCGTAAGTGCACCAACCTGCTTCTTGAGATAAGATATAATAATCTCACAGAAAGGGCTCGGTGAGGTAAACAATGTGTTATTAGTTGTGCAAGTTCTAACACGGAACTATAAATTTAAGAAAGTGTTATAATGATTACATTATTACGGTACTTTAGGGAACGGTGATGGTAGGTAGGTAGGTACTGCTATATATACAAATAAACGTCTGGTCAACTGTTGTTCCAAATCAGCGGAGTAGATTGTAATTATGACTCATGTATGATTCTTTATATATTTAAAAGAAAAGTGCAAAAGATACAATTCCTGTGGAGTTTCTTCTGGCCGTTCTTCTCCACAGAGGGCGTACACTGGTAGTGAACGTGCCATCCATGATAGCTTTGACGTCGAAAAATTATTTGTACAAATCTTAATTCGAATAAAAATTTTTGACTTTGACTTCGACTTTGAATAAACTGTATCGCCAAAAATAATTGTTGTGTTTTTGTTAAATGGATTTTAATGTAGCCCCTTTCTTATATTGATAGTATGTCCATAGTTGTCCATTTAAGTGTTAGACAAATCATACAAAAAAAAGTAATGACGCATTTAAGTGATGTAAAATCATCCTATGGAAAATATATTTTTTTACTTGTCACTTTTTAAAATTCACCAGATACCTTATTAAGAGAATCAAAATTATTATGTTCACTACTTTTTTGCATATTGTCTACATCAAGAAGGTTACAGTCCATATTATTTTTAAGCGTTCCACGTTATATATTTTTCTTTGGATGTTGTATCCAGTTTTGCAGACCTAATTAAAAAAATATATATATACAGAAAGAATAATTTCAGAAAGGGAATGAAAAGACGCCATTCTCTATGTAAAGTATTCCTAAAAACCTGCAAGTATTCCGAAAAATTAAGGTACACGGAACTTTTGGCAAACAAAAGCAGCCGCTAAAGACAAAAATATCAAATAATCTGATTCCATGAAAAGAATAAACGACATTTGTTTTACCTAGAATAAGAACAAAACACAGAGGATTACAAAGGAGTAGGTAGGTAAGTATCTTTTGTAGGAATTTGTCGAATGAAACGCGAGCTTACTTCAGGAAAGGTGTCAAGAACAGACACAGATGGCGAGGTTCCAGTGTGTTTGTTCAGTTGTAGGACTTATTTAGACATTGTACCTATTATATAAATCGCTGCGTAAATTATTTAGATGGTGTTTACTTATTAGAATATATCAGCCCGCGGCAACGCGTGCTCTTTTCTTATGGGAATAAGATGTTTTCCAACATTTTTTTTTCTATGTAGCCATGGTCGTATCGTATGCCATTGCTGGGCCTCCCTCGCTTTCGCCAACTGTCTCGACCTTGAGCCTCCAGAAGCCAAGCCTTGTGGAAAATACCTCTATACATTTTAAGACACTTTACGGTATATAGTCTGTGTGAAGCCTGCTTTTTAGATTACGGCGTAAGTCCCCCTATAGCACGTATGAGTATGACTGGGTTAACTTAAAACACCGTCCAGGATGTTATGACTGCATGCTGCAATTCAAAGACAGAAATGTAAACACTGACATCTCAACTTACATCACAATAGCAATTTTATTGTAACCTATAACCCACCTTATATCTGTTACGTAACGGAAAAACCACACAAGTAATAAAAGGGCTTTTATAGAGTTGTTATACCACCAATTATCGACAAACTAATATTTATGCAAACATTAGTTCATTATTTACGTTCTTTACGCAATTTTCTAACAAAAATCTGTACATATGCATGCAACAATATGAAAAAATGTTATGTTAAACTAAGCGTTATTATAAGTACAGAGAATGCAAAGTTAACATCTACGTGTGTGGGATCGTATGTTGTTCAATTTGGATGTAGCTTCTAATGGATTTATTACGAAGACTCTTTATTTGGAGAAATGATTTAGATGTCTGTTGATTATAGAGTAGACACTACGAAAAAAGTAGAAGTTTAGTTACATAATGCGTAATGTAACGTAAATTAATGTGCAGCTTCGGGCGAATGTAAACTTCTTTGATGCAGTCAAAAGGAAATTAATTTACCTTCATAATAGATAGACATCGCTCACTATTAAATTTAGAAACTTTATCTAAGTTGGAATGAATGGCGAGATTAAGTTGGACACCAAATTGACGGCTTGAAACAGAACCAATCAGTTTAGTCACAAGCCTGAAAAAGTAAATACTCAATTTACATCGTTTGCTGTAAGCTTGTAGGACACAAGATGTAGATAACGCTACTATTTACAATAAACGTTAGGAAGAATTCGTCAAGGTTGATGAGAATACAGTAGAAAGAGACCAGGGAGAGGGGTGTAGTTCCAAATACAAATATTCAAATTTTATAAATAACGTTAGCAGCCAGAATCCGCTAGGAATGGAAAGGACTTTTTCAAGCATAATTGTCCCAAATTTTGACGGCTCCGTAGCCTAGTTGGTAGTACGCTTGCCTTCGAAGCACAGGGTCGCGGGTTCGAATCCCGCCCAGGGCAAACATTCACGTGATGAGCGCTTGTGTTTGCCTTGTGTCTGGATGTTGTTTATCTATGTAAGTATGTATTTATCTATTTATGTAATGTACATCAGCTGTCTGATACCCATAGTACAAGCTCTGCTTAGTTTGGGATCAGATGGCCGTGTGTGAAAATGTCCCCACATATTTATTTATTTAAATATATAGAGAGAATCACTAATATTTTCTGAGTATCTTCTATAGAATAGACTTTGAAAGTTCTTATAGTTTTTCTTATCTGTTTCTGCTTATACCCATTGATTTGTTGTAAATCAATGCTTATACCGCATAAGTACCTACCTACATTTAAATTGATGCTTTTATCTTGCAACGTGTAGAGAAGGTCAGTAAATTACAAATCAAAGTACTTTATGTAGTTAAAAAGTGAGCACTTTATCTTTCTATCGCCTTTAAATTCAATGCCGCACTCATTATATCTATTATAACTATTATTTACAGGCCTGATAGCCACTTGACCCATTGTGATGAATAAAAACACTGTGAGAATAAAGCCCCACCTTGCTACTATTAGTTTTAACTACAACAATGGACCTGTATTAACATCAGTAATTATCTAGTCAAATAGAGCAGTCTATTAAGGTATGAACAGTAAGATGTACTAGGTGGATCTGTTGTAAGTTGTAAAGCAATGTTATCGATACGTCCCCCACCGAGGGGCTCGAGCCTGCTTCGGATTAATGTGAACGACCGCGTTGACCCACTGCGGGTTGATCGAATTTGCATAGCGTAGCTTAGTTCTTTTGAAGAATTGTATTCAGGTCCGAAACTTGTGCTGGCTCCGAGAATTTCCTACGTTCAAGACCGAAATTTGTGCTGGCTCCGAGTCTATAATATTGCTGATTGGTTCTCAAGAAATATTGTTGATCGGTTGCACAAGTTGACTTATTTAGTAATAACAATGGAATGCCTAAGTTGATAAGGTTTCAATTGTTTTCTAAACAGACCTTCGGGGAAATGGAAAAGTAAACAACAGCCAAGGTTCTTGAAAGTCTTTACACTAGTTTTTTTTAATTTCTTGCATGAGCCTAGTTACGGATATTGTTTTTCACACGTCTTGTCTATGTAAACCTCGTTTTTTTTCATGCCTTATTTATGATATCATATCACATTTGAATATGGTTGTCGTTTTTTGACTTGTACAAATAATTCTGTACTTATTCGAAATTTGATTTTTATTGAAGATTTTATTGAAGACTATACGTACCTATACAGGTATTAAAAACATAAGTTTATAAACTTTAAGACAAGTTTTGTTTGTTTACGAATGACATAATATTTACTAAAGAAATACACCAACAATTCAATTTATTCTGAATTGAAAAATAATTTAAATTTACAGATAATCAACGGCATAAAATTTCAATTCGCCATATTTTCTAGTTAGCGTGAAGGTTATTTGGATTAGACTAGAAAAAGAAAAAAGTTATCGTGGGACCCGTTTTATAAAACCACATAAATAGAAACAAAATTATATCAAATGGTCTTAGAAAGCTTTATCTGTGCAATAAAAACGCAGTTTAAACAATTTTTACAACAAAAAATGCAATATCCAAAAAATGGAAACCTAATTTGATTTTTGCATCAAATTTATTACGATCAATAATAAATTTGCCTGTTTCGCTAATGCAGGCTAAGAACAGTCAAGCAGAAATTTCTTTGAAGCGAATTATTTTCAAGCTAAGTGAAAGAGTGATTAATTAAATGAGTCAATGATTTCGCACAACGCGGAACAACGTGTTTACCTGTTTAGTTACATGTAAAAACTTGGCTAAACGTTACAACGTAACACACTAGTAATCCTAGATTTAGTAATGAGATTATATAAAAATCTGCTAGTATCGGTTTTTGTTTGTTAATTTTGGAATTGATTAAAGTTTAATCCGAAGATAATTGATATTACGAGGGAGACAGGTTTAGTATTTTTTTTTGTCATTTCGGCATTCAATATAGCAATTACGTTACAACCGAAGACCGTATCATTGTCCCAGATTCCTGCAGTAGGTAACGCTCTATATTCTGTCCTTTTTGTTTCATTATAAAATGGAAGGGACAGATTGAATGGTAACCTACCCTTAGAGTATTTGACTAACTTGTTAGTTTCTGCTATCGAACATTAAAATAAATTCAAGATTAGCCAGAGAGGCACATACCTGCTTGTGACGTCACAAGCAAGGAACGCCATATTATAATCTCATACAAAAAATTGTTTTTGAAAGAGACAGACATATTGAAACTTTAAAAAATCACTGTAAATTCTTTTTCTAACCGATTCTGTTTTTTCTTCACGAATCGTCTGCTACTAATCTATATTTTTAAATTAATTAATAAAATATGGTAAATTTAGGAATAGTCAAATACCCTATAGATCTCATTAACTTTAAGTCTGAACAAATTCAAAATTGTCTAACACTTATAGGTTTTCGCGGTTATTAATATTAATAACCCGGTAGATATGTGTTATTACAAGTTGTCTATTTCTATGTCTAAACATATATGTTCATCACCTATCACGTTCATTTATTTACCTACGCGAAATACTTGAAACACAGTACAATACTAAATTATTCGTCAATAGCAAAAAAAAGTTGTCCAGAATGAATAATAATAGCACGTGACAGTCATAAAAAAAGAGGTCAACGACTCGTATGTACCAAGGTGTTGCCAAAGTAATTAATTTTGAAACGAAAAAAAAACTTCATAGGCGGAAGTCTCAAAGAATGTTTTTATCTCAATAAAAAGTTGAAAATATTAAGTACCTGCCGGTACAGTCCGTGACAAAGATGATATTAAAAATGTAGGTAATTTATTTTCTTGTGATATTTTATCTTACTCGCATGATTAGTTTCTGAAGTACTTGATGTTAAGCAAAGTTTTTTTACTGACGAGTAAAATATACCACATTACGTTACCACGCGTTACTTTAAAAGAAGCAGTTTGCTTTGAAAGTGTGGCTACAAAGAAAGCGTTTATTAAAAGAATAATTTTACTATCTACCTACACTGTAGTAGGCTACGACAAGATGGACTATACTTTTTCTTATTATACTTTGTATATAGTGCTATAGCTAGTAATATTATAAAGATGTTAAGAAATCACCTCATATCGACGTCATAGCCTTTGCCAATGATTTTCAATATTTTACATTTATGAATAATTTCTATACAGATTAGGTAAATAGCGTCCTAAAGACGGTATTTCCAGTATTTATAATAATAAATAAGCTGTTTAAAAAACAAAAGTGGCATATCTGCTTCTCGCCTGTTTCCAAGCCCCGTTTTTCCCACCGCTGCTGCTCTATCTCCGCTGTAGGCGAACCGGCACTTCCATTCGTTTGTGCGCAGACGCATGCGCTAAGTAGGAAGTATCCATACGCCTTAATTACCAAGTAAACTCCAGCCCACGTCAGATAGTGGCGGGAAGATTGAAGAAGCCTGGGATGGCTCTGTGCAAAGCCCGCTTGGTGGAGAAGTATATAGAGTCGGCGTCGGTTATCAATTTTCATTATAAATATGCTTGGTATAAGCTAATATACGACGCCATCTCATCACTAATCTTCTTTTTTTTCTTATCGTGTATGTGTGACTTCACAAACCCAGGTTTCAGAGTTATAGAGACACACAGTCAAGCCTTTTAATACTGGAAGGGCAGATCGTCTTGACTTTTTATTTTTTATTTATTCAGGTAAGTACATACAGTAAAAAGCTTATTTTCTACTCGCCAAACTATAGCGTTTGATGGCGAGACAACGCTCTTTCAATTACAATTTTTATACCTAAACAATACAGTTAGTTATTTATTCAGCGGATATCCAAATCAGCGGAATAGTTTCTAATTATGACTTATGTATGAATATATAATGATTCTTTATATATTTAAAAAAATAGTACAATAGATGATTCCTGTGGAGTTTCTTCTGGCCGTTCTTCTCCACAGCGAGCGTACACTGGTAGTGAACGTGCCATCAATGATAGCTTTGACGGCGAAATATGATTTGTAAAAATCTTAAATCGAATAAAATATTTTTTATTTTGATTCTGTGGTACAGTGGAGAGTTAGACACCTTTGTACCGTGTCGTCGTCGTTCTTATGTTTACGGGGCATAACATAATTACGTAGCAATGTCTTGATCTGTTTTTCACTGTATACGCGTTACTTAAATACACCAAATTCCAAAATTAGATAATTGCATGAAATATACCGTCACTTATTTTACTCAAGTATGTGTGGGTATGTACAAGCTATAAGGAAGCTCAATTATATCTAATCCAATACAACGAGATCAAGTTTTATGATCGTAATTGATCAAGGTCCCTTCCATATTCGTATCTCTCAAATAAAATCATAACAAATATATAGATCGTGCATAATAATTATATGAAAAAGATTATAGATGGCAATGTTTTTGACAAGTACAGCCACCAGCATTTAAAATTAATCATAAATAAATAAATAAATATGTGGGGACATCTTCACACACGGCCATCTGATCCCAAACTAAGCAGAGCTTGTACTATGGGTACCAACCAGACAGCTGATATACATTACATGAATAGATAAATACATACTTATGTAGATAAACAACAACCAGCCACAAGGCAAACACAAGTGCTCATCACACGAATATTTGCCCTGGGCGTGATTCGAACCCGCGACCCTGTGCGTCGGAGGCAGATACACTACCACCTCGGCTACGGAGCCGTCATGGTACCTAAATCAAACTTTGTTTTGTGTACTTATTTCTTCGGAGTAAGTTAAAGTTACACCACGTACCATACTGATACACTACACTAAACAAAAATAGGCTTTTAGCTAACAAATGTTTTTTTTATAGGTACGTGCTTGTACAACAAATATTTTCATACAATACTGTTACATACCAAATCCACTCTAAATCAGAGCAGGAAACAAAGCTGAAATATTTGACGCTTCAGAAACAATTTCGGGCATTGTCAGGTTCAAAACAATTACAACTACATTCGAAAATAATGAAAAAGAACGATTTCGCAAAACCATCAAAAGAACGATTTACTTTGTAAAGTTAAACGATGCGATCAAGTAATAAAACAAACTTGAAACAATTCGAAAGAGAATCTTATCGGACGAATCTTGATTGTGTTGCTATAGGTAGGTATAATATAAGAACTTAAATCATTTAGAATGGAGACTAGTTAGTTCTTCAATAAAGTGAAGGAAGTTTAGACAGACCGTATACCTACTATCAAAATAAATAAGATGAGAATAGAATTAATTCACTAAACATATTCTGTAGCAAGCTGAAGTGGCAGTGGGCTGGCCACGTCTGTCGCAGAACCGATGAGCGTTGGAGCAGACGGGTTCTCTAATGGAGACCGCGTCTCGGGAAACGTAGTGTGGGACGCCCCCCTGCCAGGTGGACTGATGACCTGAAGAAGGTCGCTGGTGGTGGCTGGATGAGGAAAGCGGGTGATCGTGCGCTTTGGCGTACCCTTGGGGAGGCCTACGTCCAGCAGTGGACTGCACTAGGCTGATTGATTCTTTAAAAAATACAGCAATTTCAGCTAACATGAGTAGGGTATGAAAGACACATGAAATGGGTGCGAAGAGAACTCCTACGTCGAAAGTATAGTTACAGATTAGATAATGTATAATGTATAAGTCTTTCTTTTTCTTTGGCAAACATAAAAAACCTTCATGAGCGTAGAAAAAAGAAAAAGGAAATTTCTGTAAAGATCAACCACTTTTTAGGTATAAGGTAGACACTTGCAACAAAGAACAGTAAACAAGTTCCCCATGGCTCCAGTTTAAATTCCATCATCAGAACAGTTTCTTGTGTACCCAAAGCAAACAATAGTAAAGCAAAAACTCTATTAAATGTGCCCATTCCTGCAGATCCTATCGCAGATGGAGTGAGATGAAGTGGGCGATCCAAAGACAATGACCATTCTTTGTCTAATGGAAAGATTATCGCCACGTTCCGAGAAAGGATTGTGTCTGCTAATGAATTTGAAAATGGAGATGACGCGAATAAAATAATACTTACTTACACTAACGTTCTTTGTACCTTAGGAATTGATAAACTAGATGAAGAAATGTTAGAGGAGAAGACATGTTTTCATTTTTTGTCATTTTGTCTGGTGTAGATCTGCAGGGATCCTTAAGTTGTTGTTTGGTAGGAAAGATAGATAAAAATTTATGTTTATGATTCGAGAATTTTTACGATAATGATGGGTATCACGTTAAGGCGAGACCCTATCCTAAATTAGCAACTCAACGCGCTTTAGTTGAAAGTTCAACTGACGCACTACTGAAATAACGTTCATATTAGCGTGCAATGCTACACGGAGATTACGTCCGACACTGCGCAGGAATCGTGCGAAAAAATCGTTTTTTTTAACTCTTTTCTGTTTGTTCTGAAAAATATAGAACGAATTATAAAACTAGCTGATGTTGCCGTTTAGGTATTAATAAAGCCTCCCAAAAAATACGAAAAAATAATGTTGTTGTCGCTGAAAATATTGAGATAACAGATTTGCAAATTTTGAATGTGGGGTGATTTTCGTTGATTTTAATTATTTATTTTTGCTTTATTCCTTGATTATATGTAAAATCTACTTGGTTACGCCGCTAAATGATAAACTCTTCTGTTGGTTGTAATTTTCTTGATTTGGTACATATTCCGAGACGTGAGATACGCGAGTTAAAAAAAGGGGCCCAAGAGCGATTATTCAGATAGGGCCTCGCCTTATTAGTTCAATTCAGTTCAAAAGACTCGCCTAAAAGGGAGGACAAAATATCCGTTCAGATTTTTATGCAGTATGTAAGCGGAATACCTTAGGTGCCGTTTCTGTTGCCGTTGAGGCGGATTCATGTGAAATACTTTTTTTTTTTCTTCCGGGAAGAGGCTGTAACGAGGCATTCGTCCTCTTTCCTGTTTTATGACTGGCAACCATTCTTGCTGGCAGTTTTATCTTTCATTTTAAATTCATTTTCAAATTTAGATTTCTTACGTTTCGATGTCTTCTACCCTTCATGTCCTGATCTCCAACAGTAAACTCCTTAAGCTTATCCATGTTACTATTTTTCCATGTTAGTTATATAATATATAAATACATAAGTATCTTTTCTTCGGACTGTGTCCTGGTTATTTGCCATATTATTATTATTCTACAACACTCTTCGTGTGGTGCAGCAGCTTGTGGCGGCTGCTGGGCTACAAGGCTTCATTTATTTTTTCGACAAACATTCAAAGAATTCTAATTAAAAAAAAACAACTCATAAGGGTTAAAACCTTATAAACCTTACATATTATATTTATCTTGAAACAACACACAGCTATTGAGTGTATTTTAACGATTTACATATGAACACGTTGAAATAACACTTAATGATTAACAGCAACATGTAACAAGCTATTATAAATAATTAGCACACGTTCTACGAGAAGGTAGATAAACAATTATAAACGTGTCCTTACCGTTCTGAAGACACGAGATTCTATGCTAAAGTGTTTGTGTATCTTTTACTCGTTTTATGTTTATAAAGGTCTACCTTTTTTATCACTTCTCTAAGCAGAAGTATTTTTTTATTTATTCTATTTCCAATTAAATACTTTTCGACTAGACGTTACTTTTAGTACGTTTAATTTTAATTAATTATACAAATAGACCTCCCAAAAGTTCACGAACCGTGGAGGCGGGAAGATAAGTACCTATATAATTGGTCTAGACAAACAAATAGATAGTCCAACAAATTAGTATATTATAAGACAAGGTTAATTATTCTTTAAAAGTTTGTCAAAGTCATTGAAAGTATGTATATTTTATACACGGAATGATGGGAAACAATTCTGCTCGTAACCTAGCTCGTAACGTTCTAAACTAGCTTTCCGCCCGCGGTTACGCTCGCGTTATGTAAGATTTTCCCGTGGGAATAAGATTTCCCTTAAAAATTATCCTATAGCAGAACAAAAATCCAAACATCCAAATATATTATCACCTTTATAATATTAGTCTGAAACTGTGAAGTGTGATGATCTATAGATAGGGTTTACGTAATAGGTCTCCTTCCTTGAACTTTATTCACGTATTATTGACTATATTTAAGTAACGTTAATATATTACGTAACGGGCACAATTTACATACAAAGTTACAAACAACAAATTCTAAAAGACAAAGCTTCATTAAAGTAATAAATGTGTTAGGAAAACCATTAATTTATTAAAATCAACAAATAACCTGGGTCTAAACCACGGAGACAAATTTGTCTCCGTGGTCTAAACCCACCGTGATAAGCTGATTACTTGACACTGGCTAAATTGCAAATCAGCAGAAGCCATTAAAAAAAAAACCTGGGTACAGCGTACGACCCTACGTACATTTTGTTTTTTTTTTTTAATAAATAATTCCCATGCCAATTTTCCTCAAATATTTATCGACCATTAATTTTTCATTTGAGCAAAATAATGACGGCATATAATTTGATGCGAAGCTATTATAATATATCAGTAGAAGCAAATGTAATAGAGACTGCTAAAATATTGAAATATCGATAAATATAAATGAAGTATAAATGCTGTTTGTAAATTAACATGAATGCATACTTAGTTAGCTATTCATTCACGTTTGTCACGTGTCGAAGTAATGGATACTTCAATTGATGTTATGTTGTACCTATGCCTACCTATATTATACATAAACGTCTTAATGCACGCTAGATAACATCCTTCGATTTTTATATAACCATGGGCCCACGGGTGTAGTTAGGAGGCGGGCCAGGGTTTCAACCGAATATAAAGGATAATAATAATAATAATAATAAATTTATTCAAGTAAGTAATTAAAAATTCTGTCAGAGCATCAGTCAGGTACCATACTAGGAATGAACCTGTATTATAGTAGCTGGTGATGCGCTTCCGCTAGCATTACTTCACAATTATCGTAACTTAAGGTAGTGAACAGCAAGTGAAACATAAATTTGTACAAGGAATTCAAACCTATCCTAAACAAACTCAAAATTATATTGTAAGGAGTGATGTGTTAGTATACCATGTGAATCAGTGTGAGTGTGTGTGTGTGTGTGCGCGAGTGTGTGTGGGTCGGCACGGTGGTTGAATTTAGTGCTGGTGGGAAAGGATATCTTCGGTCTGGTCATAAGTTAGGGTATGAAGCCATTTTGACACTTTTATATTAACTTCTCTTTTAGTCAGAGAAAAGATGGACAGGGATTTGTTAACTTGGTTATTTATATACGATGTTTGAGCAATATGTTGTCTGCGCGCGAATACCGTACGACAAGAAACAGTGGGGCAGACAGGAAGACCAGGCAGGATGAGAAGTTAACATGAAAAGTTTGTAAGTATTGACGATTATTTATAAACTAGAAATACGAGTTTACATGTTTTTTTAATATAGAAAGGTAGGTAATTGAAATTTTGCACTGAGGTATAGAAACAGAAAAATCGATACCGAGGAAATGAAATGAAATGCCTATTTGCGGTAAACACGGTACAAAGAGAGTAGGTTGAATATTTTTGAAATAGCTTTCAAAAATATTTCATCAGTATGCAAAATATTAACAAGAACAAAATTAACATGCAGGTCAAGATCTTAAATTATTATTATCAGTAATTATAAGTAAATTTTGAGTTTAGTCACATAGCTGACAATAAATTTTGCAAGAATTGGGAAATTGTGGTGGGTAATCAGAACATGTTCCTAGCCAATGATATTTTAGTAAAGATGACGTATATTCATACTATTCGGTGTTCAAATTTGATTCCTTTTTAATGCTGGCAGGCAAGCACTAATACAACGCGATTATTTTCTTTTTTTTTCTTAAATTAAATTACGAACATTGTCTTAATTTGATCGCCTCAGTTTCTGCGCGCTAGTGCGACATCTGCCTCACTTTATATATATATATATATATAACATATTTGTTCCTAGCTATCAGTTGACCAATAAGTTACGACTTGAGCGCTGGCTGACCATGAATGTCATTATTTTCTCACTTCACAACTCCGTAAATTCAGTACATCTTACTTTTCGAACAAGGTGAAACAGCCTACAACATTTTCATTACAATGTGCTTAGATATTGTGGTTTCACGATGTAACTCACTCAATCAGCCTCCATGGCTGAGTGGTCGAGATTTCGCAGCTCATTACGGAGGTTCCGGGTTCGATTCCCGGTGAGGACACTGTTAAGCAAAAATCTCTTTGTGAGACTTTCTCCAGTTTGGTTAGGACATTGCGGGCTGAATCACCTGATTGTCCGAAAAGAAAGATGATCGTGCTTCGGAAGGCATGTAAAGCCGTTGGTCCCGGCTACTATCTAGTAATCTAGTTACACGAGCCATGTCAGTGGCCTTTGGCGGCTCTATAACACTGACTGAAATAGGGTTTGTGAGGTTGGTTGTCGACCTAACACCCCACACGTTTGACTATAGTGTCCACACGTCAAACCTAGAACCTTCGTAATGAATGCCCAACACTCTACCGCTCGGATCTTTTGCCAAAGATTTATAACTAGAATCACCTTTCCACGTCCGTCAGCTTGGATCGAGTCCATTTCACTTACCATAGCCTCGCGGTCTGGGCACATAGTGGGTCACATACTTTCTACACCATTTGATACTCGATACTGAGTTAAGGTTGTTATAGACGTGTAGTTATGTGTACTTACTCATTCTAGCGTGTAATATTAGAATGGACGACGGCGACGTGTGGTTTGGAACGCGAACTATTCAGCTTACTTTATGTATAGGTGTTTATTTGACCCTAACGCTAGGTAACAGATGGGTGATTGTTAAAGCAATAAAATACCAGATGATATTGTAAATATGTCCGATAGCCAATTTAAAACTAAAATTAAAACTATTTTATGTTCTAAGGCCTGTTACCTATACGGTAAATGATTACTTAGATGATAAAAACGTCTGGTCAACTGTTTATTTATTTATTTATTTATTTAACAATTCACTTTTGACTTCACTTTTTTTTGTGTTTTACTGTTGTTCCAAATCAGCGGAGTACATTGTAATTATGACTCATGTATGATTCTTTATGTATTTCAAAGAAAAGTACAAAAGATACAATTCCTGTGGAGTTTCTTCTGGGGGCCATTTCACGAAGCTACAAGTTACAAATTACAAGTACAATTCGACGTTCATTGCGTAGACGATTAGATAAAACGACAAGGGCTTACAGTTTAGGTAAATTGGCTACGCAATGTATATCAAATTGTAACTTGTTACTAGTAACTTGTTGCTTCGTGAAACGGGGCCCTGGCCGTTCTTCTCCACAGAGGGCGTACACTGGTAGTGAACGTACCATCCATGATAACTTTAACGTCGAAAAATTATTTATAAATATCTTAATTCGAATAAAAAAAAATTTTACTTTGTCTTTGAAGCATTTTCAGTACCGGAAATAATATTCTAATATTTAACGAACAGATAACTGTTGTTGGTTGAAACTCACTAGAGAGAGACACTTAGCATGCGTGGCTACACAAAACAATATTATTTCTAGGTATTAATTGTTTGTGTCAGCTCAACTGCAATAAACTGCTACCCTAGAGTTTTTAGAATCTATTTTGAATTTTGGTGAATTTAAAACAGACACCATTTTCTTTTCTTTTTGCTGAGAACTACACTATAATGTGGATGGGATGTTTTGGTTGGTAGGAAAGAAAAATCTCCTATGACCACCTATGACGCTACTAGGGAACAAAAGGAAAAAGACACGTATACGAGAGCTAATCGACTTTTTACTGACACGTGCAAGTACACGTAAGTGCCTCTCATATTATTGAATAGGTTTGTAAAACACAGTTGATGCGTTTTTTAAATTATTTTTAAAATTATTATAGTTATTAGTATTCTTGGCTAAATATCTGGTATTGCATGTCACATACCTATCTAATAAAACCTACACAATATACTAGTTTACCTTTAAATCTGCGATCTCCAACCCGCCTGCCAAGCGTGGAGATTATGGCAAAACCCTCCACTTAAGTGGAGGAGGCTCATAGTCCAGCAGTGGACTGTAACGGGCCGTTGATTTTTGAATATAGTTTATATACGTTTATTATTCCACACCAAAAGTGTCCGTGCCGTGCCACAGTAGCATTAATAATTTCAGTAATACAAGTGGCAATAAAACTAGTTAGCCCCCCCCCTCACAGGGGTGGGAAGTGTTAGCAATCGATACTCGATATTGTGGCAGGATGTCCGAATGTTCCGGACCTATGCCACAAATACGTACTTACCCCTATCGTATAGGTAAGGTATATGTCGAGCGATAGGGGTGGCAGTCGAAGGCCGCATAGCGCGTAGCACTAGGGAATTCTTATGGGCCCCGTAGACGGTCAAACGGTTTGATTCAAACACGTAAAGTTTGGTTTGACTCAAACCATTTTGATCGTTTACAAAGGTGGTTTGAACGGTTTGTCAAACATTTACGTGTTTGAAGCATGTTTGATGCAATTTCATATTTTTCGTTTGATGCAATTTCATATTTGGCGTCATCGTATTGGGAGCAATCCTGTAATGATGACGTCTTTTGTAATTATTTGTTTTTAATAAATAAATAAATTTTGTTGTGTTTGACGCGTCAGAAGTGTAATTACGACAGCGTACAGAATCAGACTGCGCAGAGCCGTTTGACAAACCGTTCAAACCGACCTCAAACGGTTTGATCAAACATGTAAGGTTTGAGTCAAACTGTTTGACTCAAACATGTAAGGTTTGAGTCAAACTGTTTGACCGTCTACGGGGCCCTTTAGTTATATGGGCTGGTACTCGAATACTGGCCGCAAAATATGTTTTTTCTTTTTTCTTTCAGTCACTACTTGCGTGTATTTGTGTACCTATGTAGTGCTTTATGAAATAGGTACCAAATTACTAACGTATTTTCAAAATTCAAAAGCAGTATTATTATTACGGTGAAAGTAACTTTCTCACGTATGAGAAAAAAAAGAGAAGTCATCCAAATACGTACTGATATTATTGCCCTAATATAGGATAGGTTTGAGCTCTTCGGCCCTTCGTTATAGACTTCTTTAACAAAGAATCCCTTTCATTTCAACGTAAATGATACTGTTGCCCTAGCATTGTCACGTGAAAAAACACATTTGAAACTCCTCAATGCTACCTTTAACTTAATGGCCGAGACATTAAACTAATCTCTCCTGCAGAAAGTAACATTACTGTTAAAATTACTTTCCTAGTAACTGTTCGCCATTTACTTTTACTATTTAACCTTTACGCACTCGTCACCGCAACTTGACGCGAAACCGCTAAATATTTAGGCCAAGCTTATGTTACCTTAGCTCCTTCTAGCTACCTGAATTACTAGTACTATTTGATGTAAGGTCGACCAATAAATTGGTTTACCACCCTAAGGTTGAATGTCAGTTTCAAATTATAGAACAACAAAGATTATTTTCGTTTGCAGAACGATCTTTCAGATACCGAGTATAAACCTTATTGAAATTTTCGATAACTTGGAAATGAAATGAAAAATGGTAAACCACTTTCTTGGTCGACCTTACATTGCGTAGTTAATTAGTCGATCTAAAACTTAATTTTCCTGGTACCCGATAGGTTTTGCAATGTAACGGATTGTAATAGGTACTTAACTTATACTTAGTTTTCTTAATTGAAGTCTAGGATTAACATCAAGTTAAGTAGCAAACTTAATTGCAAGTTCAGAAGATGAAATGTTGGAATACTGGACAGATATTTTTAATTCTAACTAACTCGCATTTAATTTTTAAAGCAATAAGGCCGCCTACTTGTACACTTTGTATCTCTTCTGGATTTTTATGTTTTTGTTCCTAAAAGTGTAATTAAGTATACTAATTATAGTTTTTTTTTAAAGCCGATTTACGATGACCGGCAGATCTTGGCTTCAGAACTATTGAGTGGCTATGACCTGCCTCATGTGATGAGTCAATTCCGAAGATAAAATACGCAGACCGATAACCCACCCACTGAATACCAGCGTGTTCAAACGGACCCACAATACCTATCTTAGAACTTAAGGGCGGCGCTAGTAGTAATGTGAAAGCTCCGAAAGTGGAAACTACGTAGATAGATAGATAGATAGATGATAGATAAGATAGATAGATAAACCGTTTGTTCAATGATGCAGTACAAGAACAACAAAGACAAATTAATGTATACAATAAAGAGAGGGACAACAAAAGATATTATGCTATCGCTGATGTACTGCACCCCTGAAGGGGCCCTAACTCAGCATAATATTGCGACGACACGAGGCAGGCATGTCACAAAGTTGTTCTTCCGTTAGCGGCTATAGTTCCAAATTTGGCTACTTCACAGATAAGTTGGTCTAATTGTATTATAAAGATACTAGAATAATGGCGTGTTCTATATGCCGTTAATTTGCTAACCACGTGCCCTTCTAACCGGAACAAACCGGAATGCGATGATGCGGGCTCAACGAGAGGGTCACCGCATAGGGCCGATGCTTGGGGAGTTACTTTTGTTATTCTTCCTATAAATAAATTGTCGGTTATGACGTCATAACAAAATGGTCTAGGAAAAGTCGCGGGAAGACGCCGGATGTCGTTTCGTTGTACAGTATACAGTCCCTTTCAATAGAATCCGGCAATAATGTAAACAAGATAATTTTTTGACACTAACTTTCCAAAGACAAACAAGACTTTGATAAGTAAAAAATTAATATGGCAGTTTTAATAATTATTGAAAGTTTGGTCGTCCGAGTATTTTTTTATTAAAACAACTATCATAATGAAGTTAATAGGGGGCGAAATGATTGTAAGAAGAATGTATGGTTCCTTGAAATGTGAATATGATCAGGATTGATACTCAAATGTAAGTAATTACGGATTCTATTGAAAGATACGTTAGAGATCCTTATCTCTACCAAAAAGTGATAATGTAGAGAGATCCGTGGCGTCTTTAGTCTGCAGTCTTTGATAATGATGGAAATGATGAAAGGACATTTTTAGAATAGGACATTTTGAGAAAAGGGCTTTTTGAGAACCTTTATAACTCCCATTCCATACTCTGCCTAGTATATCAATGATTCTCTACTAAAAGTTAGAGATGGTCACGAGGAAAAAATGTGACCTTTGTTCTTCAGGTATTTTTTTTATCAGTCCATTCTAACGTTACTCGGCTTTATAGTGTTACAGGAGAGCGATCGCTCATGTTCAATATCATCAAATTAGCAGCCGACATTACGCTAGCACATGATACTTTCGATACGGCGGCGTCGGTTTCGCTGACCCGTGCCAGAGGTGATGGTAATAAATACAATGTTCTTGTAATTCCTCAATCCATACTAATATTGAAAATGCGATAGTCTATTTGTATGTTCGGTTTTACTTTTATATTCTCTTTCGATTTCGAAAAACTAAGAACAACTCTAGTAAGTTTTTATACTAAAAAACCTAAAAATGTTACACTGGTCACTAATTACGATAATTAGGTATGCAGCAAGAACTGTTAAAGACGAATAAAGGCCTACAAAATACTTCTTACCACACTTCAACATAAAGAGATGACATTCCATTTATCCTCGGAGGAAAGAGTACCGACTCTTTCCGTCTGTACCGACAGACAAACAAATAAGCAATTACATACGTACTGAAATAAGAATTTATCGTAAGCTAACAAAGAGGCAGATACTGTTACAGTCTCGAAAAATGTACTCGTAAAGTCACAAGGTAGGCAAGGACAAGCAAAGTTACAAAGGTCACTTTCTCATGTCCCTTTCGATTTCACTGGAATAGCAATAACTTGCAAAAACAAAGAGCTACGCCTACTTACCGTCTTTGTTTTTGATATTCTGATAATACGATAACAGTACCTAAAAATGTCGAAATGGCAACAAAAAATATATTCTCTAATCTCTAATCTTTTTCAAAGGCTTTAGGAAACACAGGAAATATAGGTATGAAAATAATTCGAAACAACATTTTTGCTAACATTTTCATCAACATTAAAGTAGTCTCTGTCTAGTGTCTGCCCGAGAACAGGCGTAGTTTTATGTATTTCTACTATGAAATTATAATTTAACACCCAAGTAAAATGCAGGTTATGAAAATGGCGAAACAATAACGGAGCTAATAATTAAAAACCTCAACAAAGAAAGGCCGCCATTACAAAACCCGACAGCAGCGCCAAATACACAACTTAATTATTGCACAAGTGCGGTAAAAGCAATCTATTATAATCTAAATTCTAAACCCGACTGACTGACATGACACCGGTTGCAAAGTTAGGGTCACGGGTGAGCTTTGATAAAGATTTTGATTAGTTGCATGTTGTGATTACGAAGTATTTTTTTTACTGCTAACTTCGAATGGCTTATTTTTTTTCTCTAACTACAGAGTAGATAAATAGTACTTAGCTAGCATTCTCTAACTCTGCCCATTAAAATATTTTATCAAGTATATAGGTACTCCTACAAAACATTATAATTTAAATAAGAACATTATAATTTTACGTAGTGTCTTGTTTGCTTTCTCTAAAGTATAGTTTTATTCTGTAATTTAACTTTGAAACCTATTTTTATGTACAAATATAGGGGACTGTAGGTTTACATTTATTAACTTGTGTAATTATTTAAACATTTGACTGTTTGTCTCTTAACAATTAAAAAAAAACCTATAAAATTATGCTTACACTATCCCGTTTTACCAATATAAAGTTTCCTATAACATTTTGGTTGCCTGGCAGAAATTCATACCTAGCAATAATGCCGCAAATCTGTACACTTTTATAAGTTGATTTCAATGTTTTGTATACTAATTTTTTTGTGTGTGCAATAAAGTTGATTTCCTGCCAATCTTTCTTATCATGCAAACGGAAATTAACAAAAGGTTCATCAACAACAGCTCATTATACATCCCCATCGAGGGGCTCGAGCCTACTTTGAGTTAGAGTGATTAGGCCTTAGTCGACCACGCTGGCCCAGTGCGGGTTGGTCGACTTCACAAACAACCTTTGAATTCCTTCGCAGGAGTGTGCAGGCTTCATCACCGATGTTTTCCTTCACCGAAAGAAAACAAAAGGTTACAAGATTATCATTCAGCCTTAGTTTTGCTTGCGTTTTTGTAAATGATTTTAAAAGTTACATAATAATAATGATATAATAAAATGATTTATTGAACCCAATTACAATTGATTAACTATACACACACACACTTCTGGATTTATAACTCTAAGTTTTTGTTAAAATTGTTTTTGTTTGTTTGTTATAGTTTATTTCTTTACTTTAAACACTGAACTTAAAATTTAATATTTAAGCTAAATAATAGTATTAATGCAAATAATTTAATACTTATAACTAAGTGCAGCTTAGGCCTTAAATATGTATAAGTGACCTCATCATTAATGGAAGAGTGGTACCTCCCAATACAGGCAACTTTGTAGCTTAAAGGGAGGTCCCAAACCTCAATAGATTAATAAGGCTGTCTGTTTAAAGAAATAAACATATTTTATTTTATTTATTTTATTTATATCTAGGTACACAAAGGTTGTAACTTATGGAATGTGTCAGATACCTAGAGACCCTGCTCCTTAAACTAAGATTATCTCTTGTATCTTAGGGAGCAGTAAACATAAAAGTTAAGTCTTGTAAGTCGTGTAATCTGTCCATATATAGACTAAGGTCCAAGTTTAAAATCCAATAACAAATTATTTTATTTAGGTACTTGATAAATTGATCCTGGATTAATAATATTGATTAATGATACTGCCTTCATTCAGAAGCCTAGATTAGTTATCAGGTATTTTATCAATCTTATCAAAAATGTTTACTAGATCACATAAATTACTATATAAATAAATGCTCAAAACACTAACGATCGCTAAATACTACAAATGTCTATCAAGACAATTAATTTTTAATACTCGTATCTTGTATTAATATAAGACTTTTATATAAATATTCGTTGATTAGATTTAATTGCCAGGCGATATTCGTTTCTTTTTTCAATAACACATATATCTGAAGAGTTTTTTTTGTCATAATGACATTTTCTTATATTCAATCAAGCGCCACCGTGTTTTACGATATTATAAAATGCTTCTATTACTATGCCAGCCGACCTAGCCGAGTGGTCGAGATTTCGACGCCCATTACGGAGGTTCCGGGTTCGATTCCCGGTGGGGACACTATCAATTAAAAATCTATTTGTGAAACTTTCCCCAGTTTGCTTAGGACGTTGCAGACTGAATCACCTGATTGTCCGAAAAGAAAGATGATTCCGTGTTTCGGTGGTCCGGCTACTATCTAGTCGTTACATGAGCCAAGTCAGAGGCCTTTGGCGGCTCTATAACACTGACACCAGGGTTTGTGAGGTCGGTTGTCGACCTTACAACCCACACGATAATGATGATGACCTTACTTTTTAAAAATAAATATATCAGTACGGAGTAAGTAAGAATTTTAATAGCAACTTCCGCAGAGGTTAATTTTTATCATTTGAAGAATTAATTACTTGATAATATGCAGGTGTCTAAATCAAAATATTTTATGGTCATACAGAACTTCAGCAGAAACAAAAAGGTCTATTACACCTCGCTGCGTATCGTGTCCAATTTGAATTATATTGTTGTGTTTAACCGCATCTGTGGTGGTAAGTTAGTATAAAGAACAAACAACGATCAGTAGTCACCGACTGAAGAGCGTCGGTGGTGTAGTGGCTAGGGCCGCTGCCTTCCGTCCGGGAGACGCGGGTTCGATCCCCACCACGTACCAATGTGTTTTCGAATTTCGAATTCATATTACGTTTATTTGACGCTCTTACGGTGAAGAAAAACATCGTGATGAAACCTGCACACTCCTGAAAGTCGACCAACCCGCACTGGGGCAGCGTGGTCAATTAAGGCCTATGGTCCGGTGGGGACGTATATGAGCTGTTGATGATCAGTAGTCAGAGTCCGATATTTAGGTAGTGTAATAAAGTTGTTGAAATGAAACACGGACCCCGATTCCTAAAGAAGAACTCTCAACGTAGAACTAATTTCGTCCAACCTATTGCTTTTTAAAACAAAACAGGGCAAGAGGATCTTTTTATTCTAAGAACTGTCAAACATCTAATTTTGACATCAACGACGCATTAAAAAAATTGCAAAATTGTTGGCTTTTTATAAATCTATAGATTTAATTTCACGTTCATTTAATAATCACTTTTCTAACTCAGAAAAACTAAAAAAAAGTTAAGAAGAAGAATAAGTTGAGAAGTTTTAAATATAGAATGTTAGTATTGTTAATGCAGGACTCGGTAACAATGGCTTCGATTCTAGCAACAATTCAACTGAATTTTTAATTAAGAATTCAGCTAAACTGGTGCAAATATACAAAGAGGTGTTTTGTTTCAAGTAAAAATTATAGAAATGAGAATGTGTTCCATATGAGAATGACTTGTGTTATCGACTGTACCTCCTACACTTTATGAAACTGCAAATTATGGAGTAACGACAAAACTAGCGTACGTTAATAAAATAATCTACTAAATGTAAATATATAATCAAATACATACATTGTAATCGTAAAAGAAATTCCCGACACAAAATACTCTTTGCCTAAGAGACTCCTAAAAGGGTCTTAGAAATCTAAAGAACCATTACTAAACCTCTTTCAACGAAACAGGATTACTACCCTCACAATTGAGAATAATGGCACTGAGTGACGTCATTCACTTCACACACCGGCACCGACATCCCGGATGGCAAAAAGGCAAGAACATTCTTTTTCAAAGCCTTGACCAATGAATTTAAAAAATAAACGAGTTTTGCACGAGCAATAAAATGTCTGAATCTGATACGCTGATAAGAAAATAGCTAGCGATGACTTCACGTGGACCTAAATTTTTTACGCTGTGAAGGTAGATAACGATAACGTTCAACTAAGAAGAAATTTCAAACGACAATATTCTACAATAATGCAAAGATACGAAAATAATAAAAATAAACGCTCGGCACAGTTATTTGTTTACCGCCGGATGATCTTTGATCAAACTTACCACAAAAACACCACAAGAAGAAAAATCCAAGTTTTTGGGGACACAAAAAAAAACAAGTTTCACAGACACACACTATTCAAAATTCTAAAGATCCACTCACGTAATCCACAAAAACGCACGGTGACACAAAATGGAACGTTTTTGATCACTTTTAAATTGAATTAACGCATTCTACAGCGAAATTACGCGGGAGTTGTTAAATAAGGCGATACGTACACGTCCGACCGGGGCGGTTATCAGCCTCGACTGGAGAACGGAACGAATGAGCCGAATGCCGCAGCGAGTGAATGATATCGAACGAAAATATACGAGACAGCCAGCGGCGACTGGTCAAACCGACTTGACTCCACACTGCCATTAAAGACGATTTGATGAATATGAATGAGGAAAATGGAAAATAATTTCCAGCCAGTTACAGAACTAAAATACCTCTGAGTGAACCTTTGTTTCTAAAAGCAAGTCACCCACTTTCCTGAGTGTGTTTGAAGAAATGGTTAGCGATATCATGGTAAATGCAAACAATAACAATGCTTTCTTTGGCATTAAAGTTACCTTTGCACTTAAGAAATAAGATTGTAATTTCTTTGAACGCTACAACGAGTTTAATATTCTCATGTCCGGTGTCCGTGTTCACGTTTCCTACGATCATTCACGCGTGCACATTTTATGCTCGTCAAACAAATGATAATATTTTTTTACGGAGCTCAGATAGTTCATTCATGAGAATCGGCAAACGGCACGCAAAGAACGGAAGCGAAACCATAGAAAGCTGCGGAACATGAGCTGACGAATATTAATTACGATGTGCAAGCAAGAAATGTAAATATGAAAGAAATCGGAGAAATTGCAGAAGAAAATGTGGATCAGAAATATTTGGTTGGAGAAATGCTTGAAGAAGCAAAAGGGCGTTTTAAAATAAAACTTACGTAGTGATCACATTATGATTTATGTAATGGATTAGATATACAATAATCTGTACTTAAGCAAGTAAGAAGAAAGAAACATACATAATGTTATAATTTACAAGAAACTATGCATTAGTAAAAGAGTAACATTCATGACATGACAAAGTACCTAAGTATATGATCATGCTTAAAACATTTTTAATGGGGAGAAAGGTAATGATGATGACAAGAAACATTAATCATATTGATTTCGAAGATTAAGTAATTACAGTTTGGAACACTATGATTTTGACTGTAATAACAAGCCGCAAGAAGAATAAGTAAGAAATAAAGACGCAGTAAGTAGTCGTATTTGGAGCACTATACCTACCAAGATTGTACAAGAATTACCTCTGCGGTGGGCCTTTACGGTACCGCAGTAAAAAAAAACAATGCCACGGCAATCGCGTGCTACTTATAATATCTTCTGTAGAGCAATCAAGCTGGTACAGTAATGCTACAACAATGGTTCTGTATGATAGAGAGAGAGTGATGTGGCAAGAATGCATAATGCTATCGATATCATTGAAATAAATGAATGGATAATTTTGTGAGAAAAATATATTTTCGTCGATCCTAGACCACAAATTTTAACTTGCGTCTCTTTGAGTAATCTTGGTCAACATAGACACATTTCAAATCATTCCACTAACATACATACTGTGAAAGGTAAACAATATTAATATCTCCTTTAAAACGCGAGAAAGTATTAGCGTCAAAAATGTGGCACGGGAACCTTTTTACATGGTTGTAATATTGCCAAAACTCTGCTGACTCCACACTTACCTGAAACAAAAATATATTTATTAGAAAACCATCCAGACAATTCGATACAGAACTCTAAAAAGCTCGTAAGAATCGATTAGCTTGTATCGATTGCCCCTGGTAGCGGTTGTGGGAATGTAGGTAGGTTCATATAAATAGTTACTTAACGACGATCTAGATTTGCAACCCATTGCGATAAAGACTAGGCAATTGAATAGTTGCTGCTGTGAGCATATTGTTTTGTTACTTGCAATAGGTGTGAAATGTTTGGCAAGATTGTAATGGCTTTTTAATTTTCTCAGTTTATTCGATTGACGTCTGATAAAGAAAATTTATCGTGTGCTTGAACATGAACTTGGAGAACTAAATAAATTTGTTTAAATTTTCTTTCTCTACATGATTGTACTTACAGTGGATAAGACAGATAGAACACTACGTATAATGGTATGTTATTGATCTGCGTGGGGCCTATAGTGAATATAAGTATATTTTTTACTTACTCAACAAGAAATGAATTAATTGTATCCTATAAAAAATCTAATGAGATAAAATAGTAAACGCGACACTAGTAAATCATATAATAAGTATCGTAAAGTATGAAGTGTTTATCCTTGATCATCCTTGATGGAACTTGTAGGTACTTAATGAAACTAATCGCAATAAAAAATGTAAATTCCAAAGGAAGCTTTATGCGGTCATTTCATTATAAATAAGAAGACATTACGCAAATTGCGAGGTTAGAAGAAATAAATACTAACTAACTTTATTGCTGATTAACGAACTTTAAAAAGTAATAGGAATACATTTACGAACTTATTATTTAACGTATTCAAACAATACTTAATAATTTGTTCGGAATCGGATAGAAAACTTTCACGAAAAAGCTTTTGTGTAAGTAGTTTCTCATGCTATTATAATGACGATTTGCTCGTGTTTAAGTTAAAAAATCTTTAAAATAAGAATAGGTTTATTTGGCTTGGAATAATTAGTACCTACATTGTTAATAACATCTTCAAGTGTGACTTAATAAGAAAAGAACAACCCACTTTTTTAATAGATTTAGCAAAAGAAGAATGCATTACATTGCATTTCTGCGGACAAAGCGTCGAGATCGAGACCGACTGAATGATTGACCGATTAAGTTTATTTCTGTGGGCATTGACATGTCGGTATGTGTCCTGCCTGCGTGTGCGGCATTCCTTATGTGATCGCTACCGTGTACTAAAGTCACAGGTCTCTCGACACGTCGTAAATAAATAGAGGTGAGGACCGATTGTGCGTAGCAATAAAGCGTTGTTTTTGTCATGTAATCAAGAATGGGGGATTTTCTTTTAGTTCTACAAAGGCTCGCTATGTGGCGCTGGGTTCCACTTTTGTCCAACCTGAACTACAGCCTTCCACTTAAATAAGGTAAAAAAAACACATCACAACTGTTTTACATATTTTTATATAATAATTTTATGTAATTAATAAAATTTAGTAGCAAATGTAATTTAAAAAACATATTTAAGAAAAAAAAATTAATTGCTTATGTCAAGGAATAAACCAACAGGGTTTACTTTTAAGGGACTTTATTTGTGTCACAGCAACATTGACATCATGCTGGCTTAAATAGTCTATACCCAGAGCCATAAACCTGAATAATAAAGAAACTTGCGTTGCGATACTCCATACCCAGATCCATAAAATTATATTATAAAAAAACTTCAATTTGACAACTAAACGCACTATGGTCACATAAAACAGACACCTAGTTTTAAAAGTTTTAGAATGAATCTTGTCAGTTTTACGAAGAGAGGTTATTATATATATATATATATATAGTATATTATTAGTTTACACGTTGCAAATGATTAAATATTTAAAAAAAAAGAAGTCTGTTATTCGAGCAGTCGAGTATCACAGTGCAACAGCATTCTTCGTAGTATATTGTGGTGCAGATACCACTGAACACAAGTCAATGGTAGCATTCTTGAGCGCACCCTTAATACGTAGCTTTAGGATCGGTTGCTAGGTCGGTTTTCATTATTAAAAGTGATTCTACTAACGTCACAGAAATAACATACTACTGTACTGACGTGTAATGTTATTATAGTGTAGTCCTACCGAGCCGATATCTGATATCTGCATGCATAACGCATTCCTTAGCACTTGTTTTGTTTATTGTATGTACACGCTTAGCAGTATCAATAAATTTATCTCTATAATTTTATTGATACTGCTAAGGAGTAACTACTTTTTATTAATAATTGTATGTTTTGACTTTTATTCAGAACTTTGTGGAGTTGACCTTTATATTTCTCCGAAAAAGCATTTTTTTTGTGAACGTGCCAATTCCGGTAAATTATTCCGTTTTTATTTGAGTTCTGGTGCCGTGACATCATCAGACAGAACAGGAAAAATGCTCCAGCAATATACTCCATTGAAAATTGGATCAATAACAGCTGGCTGTAAAAAAAATAATCTTGTGGCACTTTAAAATGTAAAACCTGAAACATACCGGTCTAGGCTTCTATACAAATTGTAGTAAAATAAAACCCTCAACTCACTAAGATAAATGGGTGTCCAAAGGCATTCCAAGTCACTCCCTTGAAACAACGACAAACACGGGTCTGCTCTTACTAAAACTACACTATAAGAGAACTTGACTCGAACACTGCTGGCTGGCTAGCAGGACAAGTTGCACCACGCCGTAACGTTGTTAACTGGCCCTAATGGCTTGTCTAAGCCCTGCCAGTAAACCATGACAGTACTGTAGTCTCAGACATGGAAGCTTTACTGGTACTGTCTACTGTCCTAGTCAGAACGTGAAGTATTTTCAATTGTTTTGGATTTTGCGTTCATATATTCGTTGGTTTATATTTTCAAAACTGGCACGAAGTCAAATGTAAATGAACTGTATATTATAACTTTGTGATTTTGAAGAGCCAAGAGCTTCCATAGTCAAGCGGTCAGAGGGTCAAGCTTTCAATCTGGAGATTCCAGGTTTGAATCCCGGTAAGGACATTGTTAGCAAAAATTGTATTGAGAGACTCCCCAGTTTGGTTAGGACGTTGCTGGTTACATCACCTAGTTTTTCGTGAATTCGTATTTTCAAACGCACGTTAAAGAAAAAAAGGAGACATGTGAAGCTTTTTCAAGCTTTTTGAATTTAATATGAGCTATGTCAGAGGTCTTTAATGGCTCAATAATTCTGACACCGCGTTTGCAAGGTTGATTTTGCAACCTATGCACCACGTCACGATAATGCGTCTGTCTTCAATAATCAATTAATTTAAGTATTTTTCCCTGATGCTTGATATGATTGTTTCTCGTAACAGTGTACTTTCTATGATATTTCCGGATACTAAAACTGTATTAAAAACTATATCCAAGGTTAACTGGAAAGATGTAGACATGCCATAACCAGACGTTATCGGACCTAGCGTTAATCTAGCTCGCAGATACATCGGCCCATTTCGGCTTATCACGGCTCGAGCCGAGACATGACACTGCGCAAGTAGAGGTACAGTTAGCCGTCCGTTGGTTAGGGTGACTTGGCCACAGAATAAGTAATCGTATGACTCGGCATAGATTAGAAGATACATAGAAGGTTCAGGTTTAACATCGGGAATTAAAGGCTTTGGTTGTTACCTAAGTGCCCAAAGTAAGCAGTCTGCACTCTTTATCTTTCGTTTTTTTGATGCCATTTTACACTGCTTGTTTTAGAATATACATTGTTTTTGCGATATTTTTAAATAAGTTATTTCTTTTTCCCTCTTTCTTTATCTACATCATACTGTTGTCAAACGTGAACATATTGCTTGTTTAAGACTTTCGCGCTTTGTAATCGTGCGTAAGACAAAAAGACGTCATAAAACATGAACATATTTTCACATCACATATAGCAAGCAAGGCAGTAATTTGAAATAAAGGATAAATAATAAAACGCCTAGTTTTACAAAATCATCATCTCCTAGACTTAATTTAAGAAAAAACAAATATAGCTACTTGTTTTGTCATTTAAATCAACGTCAACTAACCTCTCAGAGGTCCTAATTTTGTAGGCATGATTAATAGACAATGCTGTTGACGTGTCTAGATCTTATTAGTGTTTGAGTTGGTCCAGCGGTACCGTTACCGATCTTCGAACCGCGCGGTCCAATGATCGGTGGATTATCGAACGATCGCAAGCGCAAGGTCGCTCGTAATAACAATCCCACCCAAATTAGAACGGGAAAATGGGGCCAAGTTTTGTCGAGTTTGCAGTATCTAATATGTTTTTTAATTATTTTTAATTATTATTGTTAATTATTTAAAATTGTTTTTACATGCACCTACTAGGTCATATTACTAATAATATTTTAATTCTGTAAATAATTGGGTACTCCAAATAAAATCCGCCAAAGGTCTTTACTATAGCTGTCCGCCCACGGATACGCTCACGTTATGTAAGGTTTTTCCCGTGGGAATAAGACTTTTCCCATAAAAATAATTCTAAGTGGTAATACAGGGTACAAACTATATATAATCCAAATCCGTTCAGTAGTTTAGGCGTGAAAGCGAAACAAACATTCAAATATTTGTGTGATTGTTTGCGCTTCAAGCAATGGATTCAAGAGTTAGATAAAGATTTTTATACGTCAACGTGATCCTCAACTGTTCTACTTTATGTCTATGTCTATTCCTAGTCTCAAGGTACACCTTTCAACGGCCGGTTACAGTCCACTGCTGGACTATGAACCTCCTCCACTTAAGTGAAGGGTTTTGCCATAATCTCCACGCTTGGCAAGCGGGTTGGAGATCGCAGATTAAAAGGTTACTGTATCAGAGAGCGCTGCTGCCCGTTCCCTGTTCAATGTGTAGTCCCTAAGTCGCCTCTTACGACACCCACGGGAAGAGTAGGGGTTGGTGACAAATGTATTCTACTCTGCCGTCACCACACGGCAAAGGTACACCTTTACCTATTTTATTTAGCTAAATATTTTAAATTGTTTGTGGAGACTTGGAGCGAGAGCCCGTTATATTGGAACTTGTCGAACTCTGCCGTACGCCTGAGTCATTACGAAATACCTTCTATTCCGCTGCCCGCTGCATTTATTCTGCGGTTGAATTGAGCATGCACCCTCATAGCTGGCAATGTACCGTTTTTGATGGCAGGTAATATCAATTTAGAATTGTAACAATATCTCTGTTGGTATAAGATTGGATCTAAGGTGCCCATTTTCCAAAGCTACAATTTACGTATTATAATTCGATCTGTATTATTTGCGTAGCCACTATCAGATTACAGGGGGCTCGGGCTGTTTCACGAACTTACAAGTTACAAATTACAAGTACAATTCGACGTACATTGCGTAGACAATGAGCTAAAACGGTAAGAGCTAACACTTTAAGCGAATTGGCTACGCAACGAATATCAAATTGTAACTTGTTACTTGTAAATTGTTGCTTCGTGAAACGGGACCCCGGTAACACAGGCACAGGTAAGTCTGTTTACTTTATTTGCTAATAAGAGTCAGTGTCGAATGGGCTACCGAAAATTTTACCTTAAATTCTGGCAGTAACACACATGAAAATAAATAAATATTATATTTATTTTTTATTATTGAAGAGAACAATCTCACACCTAAGGATGCCGAAGAATGGGCAAAGTGGAGAAGATTGAGTAGGAATGCGGACCCCAGCACTAGGCCGGGGAAACGCTGGGACGAAGAAGAAGATCATCTATTATTATTATTATTAAATCTCGACGTGAGAAGCATTAGGTCGGATCTACCCGACCACAAGCACTTTTCAGCATGGTAGGCATACTGAAATACTCTGGATCTGGCCACTTACAATAAAAAAATGAAAAAACAATTATGGGATCCGAAAATGGAACTCTTTGGGAAAATATTTACTTTTTAATTTGCGAGACTGCTAAAAAGTGATATCATCAACATCAACGGCTCGTTACAGTCCACTGCTGGACTTAAGTGGAGGGTTTTGCCATAATCTCCACGCTTGGCAGGCGGGTTGGAGATCGCAGATTAAAAGGTTACTGTATCAGAGAGCGCTGCTGCCCGTTTCCTGTTCAATGTGTAGTCCCTAAGTCGCCTCTTACCACACCCACGGGAAGAGTAGGGGTTGGTGACAAATGTATTCTACTCTGCCGTCACCACACGGCAAAAAGCACCACATTTAATGAAAACTAGTCATTTTAGTATTATTTTAATTAGGGATTTCAGTTAAGCTCTACTCGCGCCTGTCTGTGATTTCCTTCACAGCTAGAGCCGATCAAAGGGGAGAGGATCACAAATCCCCCAGCAACACATGAGATCCTTAATCTCAAGAATTTATACGTATCCGTATCCTTTTCATCCTTGACTTGTAATATTCATTCACTCGACGCTACAACAAACGGCTTATCGTTTGATCTACGTGTTCAGGCCCTAGCCGCTCTCGAGACTGCTTAACATTGCTTAATATTGGACTCAGGACCAACGGATCTGGAGAAGGGGCCTCTTGTAAAGGACCCTTGATATTTGGGCCGACGACGATGGGAACGACAGTACTTAGCACCTTACCTAAGTACCTGAATTTGCTGAAAAACGAGAAAACGTGTCAAATCAATTTTATTTCGAAGCTGGACTTTCTTCATATTTCAGTAACTTGAGCAAATCTGATGAAGGATCAGATCACGAAAGTTCTTTGTCAAAAAAATGAGTCTATTTTCATAGAAAATATCAGCCCTGTAACGAATTCACCACGTTTCTAATCCGTTATTATCTGCGCCATCCGCTTCTATTTTTGTAATTTCGTATTTGTTACATTAAAATACAAGCTTCTGCGAGAAGATAGCGGTTTAATTTCGACGCTTCACCATGCACGACCCCGTAGACGAGGCAAATCCACATGTCGCGTTGTTAAGCGTTTAAAGGTAAGAGACCCGAAATATATTTCTAATATCCTCTCCTCCGGCTCCGTAGCCCAGGTGGTAGTGTATCTGCCTCCGACGCACAGGGTCGCGGGTTCGAATCCCGCCCAGGGCAAACATTTGTGTGATGAACACTTGTGTTTGCCTTTGTTGTTGTTGTTTGTCTATTTAGGTATGTATCAATTTGTGTATTGTATATCAGCTGTCTGGTACCCATTAGTACAAGCTCTGCTTAGTTTGGGATCAGATAGCCGTGTGTGAGGATGTGACTCAATTTATTTTATTTAAAGAAAAAAATATTAAAGAAAAAATGTTCAAATGCCATAAAAATATGGCATTTGAAACTATTCGTTTCTCGTAAATTAGAAGTAAAGAAAATATTCTTTAATGCCAAATTGGCAGAAATGAGCCTCAAATGGTCACCCTGGACGCAGGCGCCGCATATGGGTACGGTTCGCATTGATTTAGATGACAGGCCCTAGGGTGAAGTGATTTTATAGCGTCGCCACTAGACAGTTTTATTGCTTGTAAGATGTCCCCACATATTTATTTATTTATTATTATTGTTTTGTCAATCTATCCTAACTAATACTAGTAACATTTTATATCCTAATTACTCGTATTTATCTGATCATTATAAGTATTTTATGACATTATTGACTGTTGGCTTGTGTTTTCAACCGATTATTCAAATACGCAACACGAAAGGTAGGTATATAGTATCGCACCTAAAACAAACACGTTAATAGGCGCTACTTAAAATTATCACTTCAAGATCGTTCGGTAGTTATCTACTAATATTAACATCAAACAGTTCTTATGTAAAACCGACTTATTTATTTAGGACAGCTTTTTTCGTATCCTTATCATTTTAGGTCAATATCATCAACGTGAACTTGAGCAATCCACCGCTGAACAAAATGTAAGTGCACTGTTCCACTAATAAATAAAATAAATAAAATAAAATAAAATTATTTCAGACTATATTATGTCCATAGCACTACATAATCACAATTTTAAAATTAAAATTAAAATCAAAATTAATAAACATAAGTACCGGTGGCCGTTTCACGAAGCAACAAGTTACAAATTACAAGTACAATTCGATGTACATTGCGTAGACAATGAGATTAAAACGATAAGGCCTTACAGTTTAGGCGAATTAACTTCGCAATGAATATCAAAATTGTAACTTGTTACTAGTAAATTGTTGCTTCGTGAAACGGGGCTCTGGTAGTTACACAATTTAGGGTGAGATCACTGCTATCACAAACCAATTGAAAAACAAATGAAAAACACTCATTTTTTTTCTCTAAAATAGCTCACATAAACAAATGGATATTATCTTATCTTATCTTACGTTGGAAGACAAAGTTTCCATTTTTACGTGAGTGTTTCAATAATGGATACCTGTCTTGTTTTAACATAAAATAATATGTAGAAGGTAGCCTTTTCTATAAATCATCATCATCATCAACAGCTCATATACGTCCCTACCGAGAGCCTCGAGCCTACCCTGAATTAGGGTGACCAAACCTAACATTTCACGATGATGGCCTAGTGCAGGCTGATTGACTTCACACACAACCTTTGAATTTCTTCGTAGGAGTGTGCATGTATCCTCACGATGATGTTTACGTTCACCGTAAGAGCGTCAAATAAACTTCAATATGAATTCGCTTGAAAACAAGAATCGAACCCGCGTCCCTCTGAAGGGAGGCAGCGGCCCTAGCTATTACACCACCGACGTTCTCTCACGAACCAACAATTTACTAGTAACAAACTACAATTTGATATCCATTGCGTAGCCAATTCGCCTAAACTGTAAGCCCTTATCATTGTCTACGCAATGTACATCGATTTTTTTTTACTTGTAATTTGTAACTTGTAGTTTCGTGAAACGGCCCCTAGGTGTAATCTATTATAATTTATGAGGCACATCACATGTTAGTAGATTAGAATCAGGATAGGCTTTAGCAGCGATTAGGTGAAGAATGTTATCAAAGCTTAGATATCTAACGCGTAGTTTCCTAATATTAATATGCAGATTAAGGTCATAAATTGTGAAATATTCGAATTTTTTGAAACAGTATCGTAAATTGGTACAATCAAGTACAATAACCTTAAATCCTTTGTAGAATTTAGCTTCCGTAACCGTAACCGACCGAGCGCGGTAGAATGTCCGGCTTTCATTTACGGAGATTCAGGTTTCTTGAAACAAATAGCATTAAGAAGGAAACAAAATATTATTTATTATCCACCATTATTTAATACATAATACTAATACTTAACTGAAGGCGGATAATAGGGGACGTCTCGGTTTATGCTGCCACCGGAACAAGTCCCGGGGCAGCCCTGTTTTTCAGACGCCCCTTTTATCTGTATTTGGTGATAATTTATATAAACGTGTATGTTTGTGTAAGTGTGTGTGTATGAGAGAGAACAAGTAATAATAATATGTGTAGGTAAGTGTGTGTATTTATGTAAATACGGCTGTTGTTATTTTTTAATTAATAAAATTAAAATTCTAGAATATGTCTACAATTAATCAATTTATGTTTTAATTTTGGGTTACATTGAATGTAAATCTTAGAGGTTCCGGAAAATGAGGGGACACTGGTTATAGAAAACAAAAATAACCTCGTGAAACTGTCCTCAGTTTAGTTATTTTCAAACTGTCCCAAGTTTGAACATAGCATTATTATTACATTTTCATTTTGTTTTTTGTTCAAATTCGTATTTTGTAAATTGTTGTTTATTTGTATTTTGTGATTTTATTTTTATTTTGTAATATTTGTGCTGTCTGTGTTAAGTATAACAATAAAGTTTTTATCTATCTATATGTGTGGCACTACTATAACTGTTGGTGCGATCGCGTGGACTGAAACATAGGATAAGTGCCGCACAGGACTATTGCTGGGATTGGGCCGTCCGGTTGAGGGTCGTCGAAAAGAAACACCAGTATTCTGTGCAGGATCGCTTCCTCGGTCCGCTGTACCACACTACACCGTTGAGGTACTATTTGCACTGCCGCTGCTACCGTTCCTCTTTCTGTTTTCCTCTTGAGGCTTCCGAACTGTTTACTGTACTGTGAACCACTGCTTAAAACACACTGTCGGTGCATTTTTTTTTTTTTTTGACGATGACCTAATGCTTGTGTCGCAAAATCGACGTATCAAGCGTAACCGGACTTTTGGGGGAGCGGAAGGCTCTTACCCCTAGTATTATAGCAACAGCCTAAGGGCGCCCACTTGGGGGCACGGACCTCGGCCTAGGACGTTGCCATGGCGAGAAGCGCGTGGGAGAGGAATGACCCTGACGGGGTCTTCCAGGATTATGCAGAACTTGATTGGGTCTACCGCGTCCCCGCCGGCGGGTGCGGTTGCTACCAGAAGGGCATTCTGTGGAGTGTACTCTATTGGCAATGGCTCTCTCAACAAAAGACTGGATGGGATCGACAGGATCGGACAGAACATGCTTAGGCCGACGTTTTGTACGCGTAGCGGGGAAAGGGAAATAACCGGCGGTTTTCACGACCAGAGGATTCGGGTGGTGAGGCGCGGCATCGAAATAGCGACGTGAAGCGTCTATCATAAAACCTTTAATGGACGGTAGCTCGAGATCTACATGAAGGTCGACGTTACGAACGAACCACGGGCAACCGGTTGCCCGACGTAGGAAGCGATTTTGAATGAGTTGAAGCTTACGAATGTGAGTGACACCGGTGTAAGCGAAAACTACACTAGCATACGTCATGATAGGACGAATACAAGCGGTGTAAAGCCTCACCTTATTCCTAAGAGAGACTTTACTCCGCTTGCCTATCATGGGGTGAAGACGGCCTAGAACGAACGCGGCGTGATTGCGAACTTTCTGGATGTGCTTACCGAACGTGAGCCTAGCATCGAGAGTGACACCTAGATATTTCACCTCACGCACCCAGGGTACCGGGTGATCGAGAAGTTTGATCTGGGGGAGCATGGGCTCAGGGCCACGAGTGAAAATAATGGCGGAACTTTTGTCGGGGTTTACTTCTATTCTCCATTTGCGGAACCATTGCCCGAGGGCATCTGCCGCAGTCTGGAGATTCGAAACTATCTGAGAGAGACGGGGGTGATTGGAATAAACGGCAGTGTCGTCCGCATAGAGGGCGAGTTGCACGTTCCGAGGTCTAGGCATGTCGCTAGTGTAAAGAGAGAAAAGGATGGGAGAGAGCACGGAGCCCTGAGGGACTCCGGCGCGAATCGGTCTGCGAGTCGAGAGCACGCCTTCGTATCTGCAGCGAAAAGAGCGATCGGTTAAAAAGTCTCGTATGATGTGTACGAGACGGTCAGGCACCTCGAGTTTGTAAAGCTTGAAAAGCAAGCCTTCGTGCCAGACTTTGTCGAACGCTTTCGCTACATCTAAGAAGACGGCTCCTGTAGGTCTGGGCTTGTTCTTGAGGAGAACAGAGTAGACGTCCTCCACTATGCGGTGGACTTGTTGGACGCACGAGTGTTTGGGACGAAAACCAAACTGCTCGTTGGGGACAAGGTTGTGGGAGAAAGCAAAGTCAGAGAGTCGAGATCGGATTACTCCCTCATACATTTTACCCATGTTAATGAGTAAACTGATCGAGCGGTAAGAAGTAGGGTCGTCGGCAGGTTTGCCAGGTTTGTGAATGCCGATGACGACAGCTTCCTTCCAAGCTTGTGGAAAGATGCATGCCTTCATGGCCGAGTCAAAGATCTTGGTCAGAACTGAGATGAGGTGGTCGGGAAGAAGTTTCAGGACACGGTTGGTGATGCCGTCCATGCCTGGGGATTTACGGGGAGCTAATGCCTTTATGAGGTCTTTCACCTCCTGTTCTGTGACGCAGCGCAGGGGTGGGTCAGTCGGCGGGAGAGAGGCTCTGCGGTTGAGTTCCGTAGAGACCTCTATGAGAAAGTCAGGGTCTGCAGGGACTGTGCTGGGAGTGCACTGTGCTGCGAGGCTGTCTGCCAGACATTCCGCTTTTTCGTCGTCGTCAAAAGCGGGGGGCTGGTTGGGACGTTTGAGAGGGGGCATGGGAGCGACTGCGTCCGCTTTGAGCGAACGAGATAGGCGCCAGAAGGCCAAGTGAGAAGGGACAAGTTTACCGAGAAACTTCTCCCACCTACCGTCCCGTAAAAGAGCTACCTGTGCTTGCACCTCCCTGTGCAAGGCACGCATAACCCTTCGGTTCTGTTCGGTGGGAGCAGCATCGTAAGCGCGAATAGCGGCGTTTCGCTCAGTCCTCAGAGCACGTATTTCGGGCGGCAAGTCAAAGCGACCGTCAGGTCGTACTGTAACTTGCCGAGAGCAGCTGCTCACAACGCCCTGTATGTGCTTGGTGAGGCAGTCAATGGCGAGGTTAATGTCGTCTGGGGAGGAGAGAACGGGGGGGATGCTATCCAGGTGAACAGACCGGGAAGAGGCCAGCGAAGACTGGACTCTGTCCCAATCCACCACCGTTTTAGTCGGTCCGTGACTGTCAGGGCCGGGTACAGGGGTACGCGAGTCGAGACCCAAGAGAACTGGGCGGTGGTCGGATTTGAGTTCATGTCGCACTTCTAACTCACTTAAGCGTAGGCTTATGTTCTTTAGAAGTGCGATGTCAAGGATGTCAGGCTGGTGGTTAGGGTTGTCGGGATAGTGAGTGGGTTCGAGTGGAGCAATGACGTCAAAGTTGAGAGGGTCTGACAGGGAATCAAGGATCCGGCCCCGGGTGGTGGTGACCCTACAGTTCCAGAGAACATGTTTGGAGTTGAGGTCCCCTGCAACGATTACAGAGTCCCCCAAATTAAAAAGAGCTTCTAAGTCCGACCTAAGCAGTGCCCTATGAACAGAAGGGGAAAGGTACGCGGAGACAAGAGTGATTGGGATATGCCCCGTCATGCCGATCCGGCAGCATGACGCTTCGATAAACTCTAAGGGAGGAGTGTCGATAGGGACACAATGAAGCGAACGTTTATAAAAGATGAGCGTACCTCCTAATTGTTCAGAAGTGCGGTCATTACGTATGATATTGTAACCTGCCAAACGCGGATTACGCTGACTGGGTTTGAGAAAGGTCTCTTGGACCATGAAAATATCTAAGTTGTGGTCGTTGAGGAACGTGGCGACATCGTCGCGCTTACCGTTAAAGCCTTGAATGTTAAAGAAACCTATTCTGAGGGATCGGGGTTTGGTTCTGCATGTATTGCGACTATCCATCATTAGTGTTTAATTTGGTAATTCCCCAGGCGTTGGATAAGAGGGGAGAAACGAGCGTATACGGAGAGGAGGCCTACACCGTTGCCTTGGTTTTTGCGGATGAGGTCCGCAAACTCCACGACAGCGTTGAAATCTATTTGAGCGGTAAAGTCCGCTACGAGCGCGAGGGATTCGTCCAAGGAGGACGGAAAGTTGTGGGAGACTGCCTGAGGGGCCTTGGGAGTGGGAAGAGGGGCCTTCTTGGGGGCCTTAGTGGCCTTAGAGGAGGTCTGAGGGACCTTGGGGCTTGTCCTAGCGACAATCTGGGAGAGCGTAGGAGAAGCGCTCTCCGCCTGGGGAATGGGAGCCAAAGAGGGCGAGATAGTGGGGTTGGACCTAATCTCCGGAAACTGCGCAAAGTCAGAAACTGGAGGAGGGGGTTTCGGCTTGCCAGTGGGCTGGGAAGCGCGTTGAGCCCGCTGAACCGCCTTGGGGTTCGCTCTCGGAGCGATCGGGCAACCGCGGTAGTTCGCGGTGTGCCCAACCTCCTTGAGCCCCTTGGCTTTGCATAGGACGCAAGCAGGCGGTTCAGTGGGCCTATCTTCCCCTTTCTTGGGACGGGTACAATCTATGGTACCATGGTCACCCAGGCATTTGACGCACCTGGGTTGCGCAAAGCAGTGAGTGGCGGAATGGACTGTCGGTGCAGCGGGCAGTGCTCCGTATTTATACTCCTACCCGTTAGGGTAAGGGGAGGTGAAGGCGGAGTGAGCGGGGCGAGGGACCGATGTTTGTTTATTAAACAATAGTTGTTTACGACAAATGACAATGGGTTGTTTACCTATTATTTTCTAGAATTTTCTAGCTAACTATGACGAACGTAAACAACATCGAGTAACGTAAACAACATAAAAAACATCGGCTCTATACTATTCTTTACCGACTAGATTAAGCGAAAAGGTGGGTAAAGTTCGAGAATATAAAACTGTAAGCTATTAAATATCTATAACTACTTAGGACACTAAAGTTCTTCCCTATAAACCTATAAAATACTATTCTAGTAGGAAAAAAGAGTTTAAATCAATAAACTTAATCTACAATATCTATAAGGCTAAGTCTTATGCTAGCAGTTAATTAGAGGCCGTCCCGTACACTATATATCTAAGTATAGTTAAACAAACAAACATTCTTAGAACACAACTAATTATAGTTATATACGTGACAGTTAAATATTTACCTTTTCGCGCCATTATTTAATGTTTAAGAACATACTTCTATTAATTCTTCCATTCAGTCAATAGTGAACGTAGGAGCGGATATAAATGGCATCGGAAGGGAACGCGACAGCAATCAGGCTTCAGGAAGTAGCAATTTGGAGACGATGGTCACGATTCACACAGTCACAGTTCGTCAGTCCTTTTCATCTTTTAAAGATTAAAAAGGGACAGGAGATGTCCATCCTAATATTAGAGCTGTCAAATATTTGAAACTTATAGACGCGTTGATTGCACAATTTTAGAAAGCACGTAAAACAACCGACTTAAAAATCTCTTAATCTGACAGCTATGCCCTTATTTTAGGTTATCATTCATTCAAAATAATATCATTCGTTCGTCTGAATTCATCACCTCTCTATCATAGGTCATAAAAACGAAAAGGATAGCTGGATTTTAAAATTAGAATTAGAAGATGACTTCCTGAATCGAGGCCGATGTCGCTTCATACAAACTCTTTTATATAATGCCACATATATTGAATCTTCCTCGAAGATCATGCGGCCATTTTCACTTAGGTATTGGGTAAATATTCAGAGTTCACGCACATAAAAAGCTTTTTTAATCGAATCCAAAACCGATAAAAAAATCGATAAAAACCGAATTGATATTTAAAACTAATCAAATTATATTTTTATTTGAATTAAGATTTTACAAAATAATTTTTCGACGAGAAAGCTAGCAAATACCAAGGATAAGGAAAGCTTGTTCATGGTTGGCACTACTAAAGCAAATTACTTATCATCACTAATCATTATCATCGCTCATAATCGTAGGGACAAAGTCGACGACAGACCTTATAAATAAAATCAATATTTTCCATGGACAAACGTGAAATCATGGCTAACGTGAATCATCTAACTTTTTGGTGTTTCAGCCTGCAAAATCATAATTCTTGACTGACCAAAATTATCCCACCGGGATTCAAACCAAGTACCTCCGTTATGAGGGCCGAACACTGTATTGTAGCCACGGAGGCTGTACGCGGAGGCTCGTTTATCAACACCCGAAAGACAACGTCATAACATCCAAATCAAACTGCTACCAGAGAGGCATGCGGTTTACTGCGTGTGCACATTGAATCAGTCAGTCAGTCAGTAAACAAACACGCGCTTGTCGGAAGAGGCGGCAATCCGAGTAATCAGCCAATCAGAGCTCAGGAAGCGGCAATTTGACGACAATTTCTCGACGCCTGCGCAGCACTGCGCCCGGGATTGATTTGTGGGAACAGACCTCTCACACGCTCCAACACGTTCAGAGTGCAATGCTAGTAATGTATTATTATCCTCTATCATTATTTACAAAATGTCTGACGCGTGTTCTCTGCAGCATTTAGTTTGGAAATTCTATACTACATTACCTTATTTATGTACCAGCTCTCGTCTCGTGCTTGCCAGCCAGGTCAATCTAGTTATTTATTTAAAACATAAGAGTTTTTTTTATTGATATGGTCACTATAAGATGTTGTTAGGTTAGCTAATTACATAATAACTTAAGACAAAATAACCTACTTAAGTAGGGACTGAATAAATTAACCGACTTGGTGTTACATGGATATCACATCTTTTGACGGTAGAAGAACTGAGTCGCGAGACTTGGTTTTTTTTTTACAAGTTATGTTTTGATGGCATTTACGTACGTTTATTCGACGATCTTACGGTGAAAGAAAACATCGTGGTGAAACCTGCACACTCCTGCGAAGAAATTCAAAGGTTGTGTGTGAAGTCGACCAACCCACACTAGGCCAGCGTGGTCGAAAGGCCTAACCGCCCTAATTCAGGGTAGGCTCGAGCCCCTCGGTGAGGACATAATGAGCTATTGATGATGAAGTGCTTTAGTTGGAAACATAAATCATCATCAGTAATTTGTACGGATGTACACAAAGGCCTCGGTAGCTTGGGGTTGAAGTGGACTCTCTATATTGCTGTGATTATTCCAGGGGGTCGTGGCACAGTAAAAACACCGATTGTAGTTAACAAAGTTTGTTATTGAAATTAGTATCTGCACGTTAATCACTAGCACATGGAGAGCCGATACAAGCGCCATGCCAGAAGGGCGGAAGGAAGTAACATTTGACAGCAATTGTCAAAAAATTATATTTTTCCTCCGACACGCTCGAAAATGTGATCATTACTGTAAAAAAACTTGAAAAAAACAGTACGCGAAGTGACTCATTTTTGGACAATGTTTCCCCCATACAAAACAGCGGCCGGCAATGTGCCCTCAAACGGCCGGCAAAGTAACTTTCGTTCAGAAATTTCAATGTTTTTGAATCTTTTATAGCATACTCTTCATAAGTTTTAATGTTCTAAATTCAAATTTTATATGAATCGTACACAACTCGTAGTAATTTGAGTTGGCTGTATGCTCTGTATGACACTGGCACAAAACAAAATAAATAGAAAAGTGTACAATATGGCGGTTTGTTTGTAATTTTCGCCGCTTTTATTGTTACTTATTTTTCATGATGGAGTTCACTAATCATGGAATTGGGGAAATATTATAACTATAATGGTTATAATGGTTCAAGAAATCAAATTAGAAAGTGATAAAGATTAGAACTTATATTATAAGTTTAGTGCGATACAAGTAGACATCTAAATTCAAGGTACCACAATATTTTTAGTATTTTGTAATTTCCTCGCATATTTCAGAGAAAAGCACTATACAAGCCTCGGCCGCAATAACTCTTGCTGGACTCGTACACAATAAAAGTCCTCGCCTGCGGCTCGGCCTTTAAACGTGTCCTCGTCCACCAATAACTAATTTTGCGGCCGCGGCAGTAATGTAATATTAATTGTTATTGGTGTTGCCACCAGTAATGAACACATTATTATTTGTCAAACTAACAGAAAATTCAAATCCTTTACTACACCAATAAGGTCACGTCACGCTCATTTACATAAACTTCCTTCGACAAGATAATACTTGTACAAGATACTTGTTACTTCTGTATTGTTTTTGTGTACTGCAAATAAATTTCTTTCTTTCTTTCTTCTTTCTTTCTTTCTTTATACTCCTCTTCTTCATCCTCTTCTTTCTTGTTCTCAGAAGCTTTAACCGAAAACTATACATAATGTAAAGGAAACACATTTCGCAAGAGAAGCAACATAGTAAATTTTATTGGCAGCGCCATTCCGCTGAATTACAGAAGATAATAAATAAAATTTTACTGTCAGCTGTCAGTGTTATATGAGGGACAGTAGTAAAATCCCTGTAGCAAACATATTGTTGAAACAGCAGTATGAATATTCACTTGATATTACAAAATTTGTCAACGAATGCAACAGGTCTCTGCATTTAGAAGGAATATCGTTAAAAACAGGAGAAGCTAAGGTTTTTTCTCAGAATTCACTACGGTTCAGATCACCTACCATAAAGGGCATCACACACGGCAGTTATAATATATATTATAGCACGAGGCAGCCTGCTCTCTCGTCGCCATTCACTTTCACGCAAAGCGGGGGTCAAACAAAATGGCGAATCAATCAGTGACCAGCCATTCTGCTTGACCCCCGCTTTGCACACAAAGTGAATGGTGATGAGAGAGCTGGCTGCCTCGTATATATTATAGCTCCGTCTGTAACGGGCTTAAGGTGTTTACTTGGATAATGTGATAATTTGGATGTCCACTTGGATGATATAATAATGCTCCAGAAACAAAGCAAACACTTTTAGAATCATGTTTTTCTTTAAACTCAATTATAATTTATCATAGGTACTACGTACAACAGCCTCCGTGGCCGAGTGGTCAAGATTTCAACGCCCATTACGGAGGTTACGGGTTCGATTCCCGGTGGGGACACTGTCAAGCAATAATCTCTTTGTGAGACTTTCCCCAGTTTGGTTAGGACATTGCAGGCAGAATCACGTGACTGTCCGAAAAGAAAGACGATTCCGTGTTTCGGAAGGCACGTTAAGCCGTTGGTCCCAGCTACTATCTAGTCGTTACATGAGCCAAGTCAAGCCTTTGGCGGCTCTATAACACTGATACTAGGGTCTGTGAGGTCGGTCTTACAATCCACACGATGAAGAAGAATATTTTAAATATTAGCGCCAATTTCCGTTTAATAATCCAAAACAATTCAGACAGTCTTAATAAGACAATAAAAGTAGAATTTCATTTAATTTTTGTATCAATGGTGAGATAAGAAAACGTCGTCCGGAGCCTAATCCGGAAATTGCAGGCTATTTTTCTATTCTTTTCCCAGTAAAGGCGATAATTTGGGCGTATTTAGTTAATCACTAGGAGGATCGCGACGTCTTTAGTACCATTATTTAGTATTATCTAGAGGTGGCGGAGGCACGCGACCAAATTAATGACCTTGTTTCATGCCTACGGTAATATTTGTTTTTTGATGGCTCCGTAGCCCAGGTGGTAGTGTATCTGCCTTCAATGCACAGGGTCGCGGGTTCGAATCCCGTCTAGGGCAAACATTTGTGTGATGAGCACTTGTGTTTGCCTTGAGTCTGGTTGTTGTTTATCTATATAAGTATGTATTTATCTATTTGTGTAATGTATATCAGTTGTCTGGTACCCATAGTACAAGCTCTGCTTAGTTTGGGATCAGATGGCCGTGTGTGAAGATGTCCCCACATATTTATTTATATTTGATTGTGTTTGTTTTCTGGTCTGTTTTCTTCTTTTCGAATCGATGACTATATCTTCAATGTTTTTTAGCTGCTAGAATAGCAATTCAAAAGTGCAATTGTAAAGTTATTTAAATAAACATTCTAAGACCATCAGTCATCCCGGAAAAGCTAAAGGACTTACATGCAGCTGTTGAAAAGAATGATAATATTTTATCATCAGCCAAAAGAGGTGCAGTTCTCCACTGCTAGACAAAAACCTCCCTTAGTAATACTTCTTTAGAAAAAGGGTTCGTAATATTTAAAAAAAATGTTTCGTATTGAACAACCTGTGATGTGTTCAAGAAAATTAATAATGTTCCATCGTGACAGAAAAATTATGTCAAATCTGCTATTATTTCCCCCTTTTTCTTTCATTTAGCTCTATCTTGCTGTTAACGTATTCAAATAGTTGGTCCATCCAGTGCGGATTGATAGAAATTTACAACCTTTGAATTTCTTCTCAGATGTAAGATTCCATGGCTTATCCTTCACTGTAAGAGCACCAACCATAATATTATGTAGTTAAAATTTACATGTGTGTGAGTAATTTACGACCGACGGCGTCTGCTACCTTTACATTCCAGGGATTCATGTAAATCTAAATCCTATCCTTGATTGGTTTGATTGATTGATTGATTGATCCTTGATTGATTGTTCAGAGGTTTTAGTTGTTTTGGTTTTGTGGTTTTGGTTTTGAGATTTTGGTTTCAATTGTATGTTAAAATTCAAAGCCACTCGTTTCGTAAATCACAAACAATTTAATTCGTGCTACAAAGTACACTCCCTATTAAGAATGTGCAGGAGATCCTCAGTAGCAATACGTGACCGTACTCTGCGCCCGCGCGTAACTGTGGAGGCTTAGATCTAGGATGTGTAAAAGTGGAGAGGTGGTATTTGTTGTTCGACCTCAAATAAAAAAAATGTTTTTTGAATGTGAGGGGGCATCCATAGTTGTAGGCATTGTAGCGGTAAACTCCAAAACATAGGGTAAGCCAAATAAAATCCGAAACCCCCTACATGCTAAATTTCGTCGAAATCGTTGCAGCCGTTTCCGAGATTCTTATTATATACGAGTATATACCTATACAAGAATTGCTCATTTAAAGTATTAGATTTTGATATTTCGGAACATAGGTTCGCTAACGCTCCCGTTATACACTGGATATGTTTGTAGATGTGTGAACAGTTTTGTGGGAGAGATATCTCCGTATTTACTAAGACAATTGTTAAAATAACCGCTCTTGTTTCTAAGATAGTACTTTCTGACCTCTGTGCATATATGCATGTTATGCTCTCCCTGGCAGCTGGCTGAACAATATTGCATGAATTAGCCGCGAAGCGGACACGACTGCGCGAGCGCACCTAACTCATAGTCGTGATAATCGCCACAACGAACCATAAATGGACAACACGGCGAAAGCTTAGCAAAAAAACATTAAAAACTATGTAGAGCAAATGATAGTGTTATTATGCAGAGAAAAAAGATTCTTAACTTTAATGAAAAGACAAAGGGCCGAAAAGTTCGTTATCGCATTCGAACCCTTTACCTAAAAATGTGTTTTGAAATTCAAATTAATATTTACGTTTCTTTTTTTTAAGTTTCATGGTATGGTTACCAGGTCTTATTAATTAGTCCAAGCTAAGACCTTTAGACCTAATCTTATTTTGTGGACACATCACTTCATTTGTTAGAGTTTTTGCACAGTAATTTTATTATTTGACGATCATACGGTGAAGGAATAATTAAAAAAAAAAAAAATTGGCGAATTTCCCTGATACGTGATTGGTTTTTCTTTTCTATATTGAATTTATAAATGACTCTCGAACCTTCCATAAACCACTAACGAATCGGTAACGATAAATTTTCTTAAGATCCAGAACGCATTACCTTGCTAATATAAATCTATAATACTTGCTACGTACTCTGTGCTTGCTACTAAATCACTCAATAATAAAAAGATAAATAATTCGCTCCCTGCGTGAGCATGCTGGAGTCCTCGCGCATCCGGCGTGCGCAGGATGTGAACGTGAGATTCATTTACTATTACCACGATTTTGCATAATAAAACAAAAACAAAAATCGATATAGGTAGGTACATCTCAGAGTAAGAAAAGACGATGGCTTCACTCCCTTGGAAATCTTTGATAAACATATTCTGTTGATGTCCTAGGGGATCGAACTACATTTTTTTATTTTATAAATCCAAACTTCTTAGTTTCAGCTATCGAATCGAAACTAAAAGAATATTTGCTCTATCTTTAAAATTTACCGAGTTATAAAGGTTTGAATTTCAAGATTAGACAGAGAGGCACATTGTACCCACTTGTGACGTCATTTGTTAGTAACGCCATATAATCTCCATACAAAAAATCGTTTTTGAAAGAGACAGACATATTGAAACTTTAAAAAATCACTGAAAATTCGTTTTTCAACCGATTCTGTTTTTTTCTTCGCTAATCGTCTGCTACTAATCTATATTTTAAAAATAATTAATAAAATATGGTAAATTCATAAAATATGGTGAACAGTCCGATCCCTATTCACAGCAAAACTTCCGTGTCTCGGCTGACAGCTGATGGCTGACGGAGGACGACGGTTTATGACAAAGATTTCTGAAGCGCGAAGGGAGCGAAGCGATCGTCTTTTATTTTCTCTGAGGTTTATGACAGACCGAAGATGGCCGCCGATCGACGACGCCATTCACCCAATTGAATTGAATTGACGACAGACTGTCGCCGATTGTCTTTATCTGTTGCAAAGATTTCTGACGCGCGTCGCCGAATGCCCTTCAGGTAGCAACCGCGCTTCTCGCCCTGGCAACGTTCTGGGCCGCGGTCCGAGCCCGTCTGAGAGCGCCCCCAGATACGTTGTCATAAATTTCCTAAGGGGTACGAGCCTTCTGCTCCCCGCAAGTCCGCGCCCACTATATTACCACTCTGGTATAAATAGCGGACCTAGTCCGTAAAAAAAAAAAAAATGCGCGTCGCCGAAGCGATCGTCTTTTGTTCTTCTGAGATCCGTTGTATGTAAGCCGTCAGCCGCGACTCGCGAAAGTCATACCATAGTTACATGAATAAGTAAGTCTAAAAATCAGGAATGCATCCAATTGACATCCCTTATCCTAGATAAAACAACATCAACAAGACGAACGTGCCTGTCGCTGCGTGTGAGAATTCGATTCCTTATTACGTTTTGAGAGCAGTCATACAAGCAATAAAACTGTCTAGTGGCGACGCTATAAAATCACTTCACCCTAGGGCCTGTCATCTAAATCAATGCGAACCGTACCCATATGCGGCGCCTGCGTCCAGGGTGACCATTTGAGGCTCATTTCTGCCAATTTGGCATTTGAGAATATTTTCCTTATTTTTTTCTTTAATATATTTTTTTTTTAATTATAAGTTAAAGAAAAAAAAATACTCAATACTAATTACTGGCACTTATTTTGTAGGAAATAGTTTTACTGATGACCTGGGAATTCCTGTTCCAAGATACACACGTGTTGTGTGTTGTCTGTTTTTGTTGTTATAAATGGTAAAGTCTCCGTGTTAAAGTCCAAATTGTCATTGACATAAAATTGGGTAGTGCAAGATTTTTTCTTTGAAACACGCGTTTTGTTGTTTCGTTTTCACTTCCAAAAACATTTTATTATTTTTAACATTTTTCTTAGGGTGATCGGCAGATTTTGCCTGTGTGTGACGGATTCTCCATTTTTCCAATGGTCACCCTGCCCGCGTCGCCTCGGTCGCTTTGCATATTCTAGGAGGCTTGCAATAACACGCCTTGATAATAGATTCCAGTATAGCTGGAGATTTACTGCTGGATTTCGGTGAAGGCGGATTCGGGACACAATCTGCGACATAAAGTTGTCTAGTACGTGTATATCCGACTAGAGGTTACGTGAAGACATTATTTTTGTTGCAAGGGAATCTAGAAGAATTTGAAGTTCTTGGTGGTTGTTGATTTTAATTGGAGTCAAGTCATGTGTAATAAATAGACATTTTATGTAAAACACATATTTGTATGTGGTTGTCAGTCTACTATGAGACTAGAAAAATTCTTAAAGCGATAAAAATAATCGGATTACATTAACAATACGCAGGAAAATATTTATTGATAATTTATTAGTCCGTTGACAGTACATTTGTGCCTAATCTGGCGTAAGACTCAACACGTCCACACAAAGAATACACAGACTGCTACAAATTGAATTGTGTAAAACTTCGCCTTAGCAGCATAAATTCCTCTTCCAATTGGTTGGACTAGGGTTGCCTACCGCTATTTTTATTTTATGTAAGTTTTGATCAACACAAACAAAACAGAAATTGATAATTTTATGATAAAAACGCCTGACAATTCTAGACTATGTAACCGGCTCTTTTCGTAACTAGTGAATTAAGTCTTAAAATAATTAATCTGGACGAATTTTAAATATTTTAAAGGCCGAACACTTTAGAAAGTATCTAAAACAGTTTTTTTTTTAATATTTCAGAGTATTTTTACATCTTGTCTAATTTTGTCTATAAATCCGAAAGTCCTTACCACCATATTTTATTTCTTACAGGTGTCAACCCTACATGGGACATAAATTATGCGGTTTTGATTTCGTTAAGTGACTTCCATTTCCTAATCAAGGAAAGTAATATTACGGAGCTTCTGTAATCTGTATAATACTTATTATACTATAATTTTCTGATGTTTTATGTTAGCTAGTGCTAATTACTGCCCACATTTCAAAATTAAAATGTTCTTGAAGCCTGGGCCTTTGGTGGGTGGAAGTATAATAATACGAAATATCCTCTTTTCGTCATGTGATAAAGTCAATGACCAACCCCGCTATCCTTGGTGGTCAGTAGTAACGTGCCTCACGAAGCACGGAACCATTTTGTGTTTCAGATTATCTGGACGAAATTCTAATAACGAATGCGGAATTATAACAAAAACCCTTTTAAACCGTTTTTCTCTTACTTGTTTGTTCAGTAGCCACTGTTGCTGTCTTTAGACTTTGCTTCAGACCTGCGCACTGACATTTTATTTAGCACAGTATTTAATGTACCATAAGTACACACAGCAAAAACTCAAAGACAGTCGACTGTCCCCAATGTACATATACGGACAGTCACCGTCCGCTGGTAAGTAGACAGAGCAGTATTTCTACTACTTTTTTAATCTTCGTTCTGGAAAGTTCTAAGCTCTAAGATTACGAAAAAAACTTAGTCAGTCTTATTAGAAACTTAATTGGTTTTTTAGGTTTTGTACAAGGCTATTTTGTATAGACTATAAGCTGATTGTAACGTATGATTGTTTTCAGTATTGAAAATGTAGAGGAGGGGAAAATGAAACGTTTAACGTTTTGCGTCGTGTTTTTTTTTTGGTGCGTACAGCACGAGAGTGGAATGCTCTTCCAGCGTCTGTGTTTCCGGAGTCTTATAATCGTGGTGTATTCAAGGCAAGAGTGAATAGGCATCTTTTGGGTGAGCGTGTATCATCTTCGACCTCGTCATCATTTTCCATTAGATGAGACTGTGGTCAAACGTGAACCTTTATTACATAAAAAAATAATTACATTTATAATATTTTTTGCGCTACGTCTTTTTTATTCTAAAATAAAATTGTTAAAAAATCTAAAATACTTTTTTTTAATGTCTTGTATGTGTCCAACTCATCCAGTTTTTAAGATGGATATTAAAACATTTTTAATCATCTCAAAACGAGAGAAGTTAGTTTTTTTTGTGTACAAAATTTCAAAAGTCCGTAGATTTTTTTTACTAAATTTTGTACTGAAAGTATGTTCTCAATTATAGCTGTGTTTCTAAATTACCCTTAACACCATTCTATTTTTAGCGTTATTACAATAATTATACCAACAAACACAACAAGAATGTATAGAATCGACTCGAACTCTCTCAGGTTATTGTCATTTCAAATTGACTTCTCTCGTGTCTATGCCTATTTATTGACATTTTAAATTACCTTTACTGTTACAGCTGCATCTCTAGAATACGAATATAACCGATAATTACCTATTAATAATGAACATAACATAGGATAACATAGGCTTAACATAGGCTGATTGATCGTGGAAATCTTTTTGAAATAAAAAAATTGATAGAGTAAGCAATTTCATATTTTTAGAATAGAATAGAATAGTCTTTATTTGCATTAAACATGGTGGGTTATAGGTATTATATAATACATATTCAGCGTAAACCTGTTCAGCTAAAGTCAAGTAGCATGCAAATTTATGTCACCTACTATTTTTGAAAATACTGATTAATATTGTTGCTATTATCAGCGTATATATTTAAGTCCCCACCGAGGGGCGCGAGCCTACCCTGAATTAGGGTGTTCAGGGTTGACCATGGCCCAATGCGGGCTGGTAACTTCAAACACCTTTTAAATTTATTGGCAGATGTGTGAAGATTTCCTCCAGATGTTTTCCTTCACCTCAAAAGCGTCGATCAAACATATATAAAATGAATCGGTAATTCCAAAATGGCGGCATCTCCTGATTTAATATAAGGTTTTTTTCCTACAGGTTTACGAAGTACGGGCAGGTTACCACTATTCAAATGTTCAAGACACCTAGTTATACATGGCCGTCCAGGTCACAAGTGTATGAACGCCATAACTCTATTTGCGTCGGAGTTGAAGCCTAACAGACCATTCAGCCTAGACAGTTAGACGGCCTATTGACCACACGTCTTCTTGCCTCTGGGAAATAGCTAGGCTTTTTGTCTTTGACTGTACTAGCGGTCAGCCACGTCATTCATGGTTGACTTTGACAGGTGGGTATTAGAAATAGCGGGTCATAGCGGCTTTGATTGAACTGTTGCAGAATGCGCTTATTCACCGTGTGCACGAGAAAATGTTGTTAATTAAGGGTCGGGCCGGGCCACACTGATCGACGGCGATCGACGGTTTGCCTATACAAAACGCGTGCAAGTATGGAAATCCTTTCGCATCGACGATCGCCATCGATCAGTGTGGCCCGATCCTAATATACCTCGCACTGAGGGTCTCGAGCCCGTTTGTCTAATTCACACGTAAATTGATTTTCTTCGCAGGTGTGAGCACGTTTTCTTACGATGTTATCTTCCACCGTGAGCGAAAATTAAACGTGAACGCCAAATTAAAAAAAAAAACATATGTACGTGGTAGGGATCGTACCGGCTTTTCCGGAAGCAAGCACGCGCCTGCTATTTTATTATTTTAACGTACAATTGTACGTTAAATAGGTTAGTTAGGAAAATAGGCTTTTCCCGGAAGCGAGCCAGAAACGCTAGCTGACGCCCTTATTTTATTATTATTTTATGTTCGTATCGGAACGGAACCTAGCCTAGCCTGTTCAAAAAGGCACTACGACTACATTACACCACCGAAACTAAGTTATTCGTAGCAACCCCAACACGCCAATAACGCCTCAAACTCTATACAAACACAAATCAACAAACAAACATACGGAATCCGCATTCAGTATAGCTTTGTATCGAGACAAGAACCTTTGACAAAGTAATGACGCCACAGACAAAGGACCCCCAACACCCCCTCTAAGCCCACCCTCTAAGAGGAAGGGTGGCACTATTTTCAGATAAAAGCAGGATTTGTTTCGGGACCAAATATTCGGAGGTCCAATGTTTGCAAAGCATATTCGTTTGGGACTGTTAGGACTAACCCACTAGTATTGTTTGAGTATTTTGGTGATGTACCAATAACATTCGCGTCAGAACAAAAAATGTATACGTTTTAGCAAAATAACGAAAAACCTCAGGTGGTAGGTCAGCCCGAACAACTTTTGTTCTACAACTTTTTAAATTCGCAATTTATTTTTTTACGTTCATACAAACGAAACGATTCAGCTGATCGATGCAATTTGCAGAAGAAAAAAAACTTGCGAATAAGCAAAAGATGTGGTCCAGAAGTGTAGCAAGCTGCAGTGGCAGTGGGCTGGCCACGTCTGTCGCAGAACCGATGAGCGTTGGAGCAGACGGGACGGGGACTCGAATGGAGACCGCGTCTCGGGAAACGTAGTGTGGGACGCCCCCCTGCCAGGTGGACTGATGACCTGAGGAAGGTCGCTGTGGTGGCTGGATGAGGAAAGCGGGTGACCGTGCGCTTTGGCGTGCCCTTGGGGAGGCCTACGTCCAGCAGTGGACTGCAATAGGCTGATTGATTGTGGAAAAATGTTGCTCAGTTAAATGGGCTAACCTACCACCCGAGAGGCTTTACGCTATGAACGCTATGAAGAGGCATGCTAAGTCCATAAATCTAACAGAAGAAAATAACTCGTTATTTGACAAAATAAATAGACTTCTCTGTCAGCCGATCAGAACCACCGAGATTCGAGATTTACATATACTGTTTTGTCGACATACACCCTTTATACAAAGGGTAGAAAATTATAATGGACTTTAAATAAATAAAAAAACAGCCAAATTAATAAGCAGGAAAACATCTTGGAGTGGATAATGCTGCAGCTCTTCTCCACAGATTCCGCCATTGTGTTAGTGAACTCACCCAAAAAAATGTAATGACGGATCTAAGTGATGTAATAACATCCTATGGAAATAAATTATTTTGACTTTGACTTTGACTTTGCAGTACCTACAAGAACTCTGCATTTCTGAAAATATTTTTTCATTTTCTAAGAAATTCAAGAGAAAATTTGCTAATGTTTTGTTTTATTTATTGTGTAGTTACTTACTGCCCGTGTTGTTTTCAGCTTGCTTTTATCACTCTTCGGTAAGTAAACTATCTCTTAACTAACAAAAAAAAACGAACATGCTTAATTCATCGTTTGTATGATGCTTAGTTCCTTATTCTTCCTCATTGGGTGTATTGAAAGTCAACAACCGACCGAATAAAAGAGCTACATAAGAAGTGAAGCTTCTGATCAACTTGAATTGAAAAGATTTATCCGTACTATACCTGTCGCAAAAAGTATGGCCGCCCTAGCGTGGTAAGGTAACCATACCACATAAGATGCGGGCACATTGTATAGGGCACTTACCCTCGCCCGCTCATTACCTCACGTACTTCATGTGGCTTGATGGGAACTAAGTTTCAAGACTAGTTGCAGCCTGAAATACTAAACAAGTTATTTATTCAGTGTGAGTGAAGGTATGCTACCTTACCTAGTGATGTAACTACAGTTTAATCTTTCATTTTAAATTCATTTTCAAATTTAGATTTCTTACGTTTCGTTTTTGTCTTTTTTCTGCAAAATTTCTCACTTCATGTCCTAATCTCCGATAGTCTTAGAGCATTAACCCAACTTAATGCTCTAAGCCGATAGTACATACCTTTTCTACCATTCTTTACTTTCTGTCAGTGACTGTTATTTATCATATTAATATATAAATACCTTTTCAGACTGAACCCTGGTTTCTTTTGCCACGTTTTAAATTTAAAACCTCTATAACATCCTTCGTGTGGTGCTCAGCGGCTCCGTGGCTCCATTAAGGCCTGTATTCACTTTGATTTATACTTTGACAAGTGCAGTTGCAAGTTGCAAGTACAGTTGTCAAAACAAAAGTGTCATATTCATATCTTCCTGTTGTCAAAAAGCATATTATTTCCCGTTGCCAAGGAAACACTCGCACTTGCAATCAGTAACCTGCGAGTTAAGTTGGCCGATTAAGTTAACTCGCAACTCGCACTTGCTACTTGTCGAAGTGTAAATCGGCCTTAAAGTAATATGAGTGTTGTCGATGGATGTATGATTAGGATGGCTACCATGATTGCTACGTATGTTCTCAAAGCTGTAGCACCACTTGACGAGCTAGTCTGCTAAAAGCTTTTTTTTTGTTGTCTCTCTCTCTCTCTCTCTTTATTATATACATTCTTTTGTCTTTGTTGTTCTTGTACTGTATCTTTGAATAAACAGTTCATCTATCTATCTATCATCTATCTAAAAGCAGGCAGGTTATGTTGAGTCGGTCGCTGACCTCAGTTGGCCGTCAAGTCAGTGCTGACCAGCTACTCATCATCATCATCAACAGCTCATATACGACCCCATCGAAGGGCTCGAGCCTACCCTGGAGTAGGGCGATTAGGTCTTAGTCGACCACGCTGGCCCAGTGCTGGTTGGTCGACTTCACACACAACCTTTGAATTTCTTCGCAGGAGTGTGCAGGTTTCATCACGATGTTTTTCTTCACCGTAAGAGCGTCTAATGGTGGTGGGTATCGAACCCGCGTCTCTCGGACGGGCTACTGCTATCAGGTAAATAATTGATTTAAATCAGTCTGTAAATCTGTTATTTACACGATGGCAGTCCTGGGTCATAAACTATAAACCAGCCAGCCATTAAGCCTCCGTGGCCAAGTGGCAGAACGTCTGCCTCTGGTTCTGGGGGTTCCGGGTTTGAACAATGATTTTTACCAAGTTTCCCAGTTTGGTCAGGGTATTGTAGGTTGAATCACCTAGTTGTCCGAAAAGTAAGATGATTCCGTGCTTCGATCGGAAGACACGTTAAGCCGTTGGTCCCGACTATCAAGTGTGTAAGCCACATCGGAAATCTTTGGAGGATCAATAACTGACACAAGTCGGTCATCAACTTTATAATCTATACACGCAAGTTTATGCGCGCGAAAACTTGTAAATCAAATTGCGACGTTGCCATCTCGTACAATGAGTTATGCATAATGGATAGTTAATTTGAAGGCATTTAGTTTGTATGAAAATGACAAAAAAGGTAAAAATAAAAGTACATAATTGTGTCCATAATGAGAAATGACTATTTCAATGGTCTGAATAGCGTGCCAAAGTTAATGTATATCACTGGGAAAACGGTGTATAATAAAGAAAAAGCATAAATTTAAAATTGTCCTATCCTTTTTTTTCTAAACAATTAAAAGAAAAGTAGATAAATGAACGGTATTTCGAACGAATAATAACCTAAATTAAAGTAGTTGTGACTGCGGTGATGCACTTTTAAATCAGGATATTATGCTCTTGACTGTACAGTCAAGTATAAAATTTTGACTTTGAAGCGCCTTTGTGCCGACGTTACGTGTTAAGCTAGCCGTGCAGCTGACTGTACAACAATAACAGTTAAACTCACCAATGCCCATTACTCATAATCCCGCCATAACATAAATCCTGGAGACAGCCAGTGGTACCAACTTGATAATTTTCTCCCGCGTTTACGGAGGCAGTTGCGTGCTATTTACTATGTGCAAAAGTTGTTTATGTTGTTTACCACACTTGCTAGGGTAATACTTGTTGGGTAACAGCACAAACAAATAAATTTCATTGCAAGTAATAATGGAGTTCTAGAGTTCTCACTCTGAAACCTTGCATAATAAACGTTTCAACTGAATTACGCAAAATCTCTCAGGTGGTAGCCCTGTGCGTGATCTGCGCAACTTTAGTTCCAGAATTTTTCAAAATGTCGAACAAACCATTTTTTTTTTCATTATGAATTTCGAAAACTCATAACACAAAGGTTGTTCAGATTCACGAGCTGAACTCACCACGTTGTATGTATGTTGAAATCATGTCAGGAATGATCCGCTCTATGCGTCTAAAATACTAGGTAGGTATACGATTTTCGATCATGGTGTCTCCTTATTTGCTACTGACAAATCTATGACAGCTTCACGACGACATCCATCTATCTTCCATCGTCATATCCACAAAAAAACCAAACAAACATTTCAAGTTTCAAGAGAGCCTATTCCTTCATACTTTTTGCTTGACAGGGATTGAGATGGCTGTCAATGCGAAAAGAATGTATGACAAGATGGCAGATAAGCTGTAATTATACAGGAGTCATTTCCAAGGAGCCTGAATCCATTAAATCTGTAGTTAAGCTTCTTATAGAAATTTATTTTACCTATATTATATATATACTCGTAGAGCTTGTCTAGTTTGAAATTACGCGCCCCAATACTTATTTAGTTGTTTTAGATGTGCGAGTGCAATATTAACAACGACACTCTGTGTGGGAGCGTCAACTGTTACGTGAACAACTGATTTGTATGCCTATATCATCATAGTCAAATAGAAAAACTAAAACAAAAAATTGCGTATGTAAATGCGGTAGTGGGGCGCGGCCTAGACAAGCTCTACTAAGTATAGCAGTGTAGCTTCGGAAGAATTTCGAGAGTATAGAGATTATAGTGCGGGTGTCGTAAGAGGCGACTTACGGACTACACATTGAACAGGGAACGGGCAGCAGCGCTCTCTGATACAGTAACCTTTTAATCTGCGATCTCCAACCCGCCTGCCAAGCGTGGGGATTATGGCAAAACCAAACACTTAAGTGAAGGAGGCGGGAAGTGGACTATGAGTCCAGCAGTGGACTGTAACGGGCCGTTGATTTTATTTTATTTGAAGTATTAGTTGTCCTTCTTTCACTAAATAACAGACCAGCGACGACGGATCGTCGATATAAGTAACTTAAGCTACTTTACCGCGGAAAATAAGATAATTTTCTTGAAAAAAATACAACGCGAAAGTAGCTGCCACGGGCGGATAGCAAAAAATAATCCTTTTATATGCAAGCAAGGATTTACATCTTCGCCACAGTAAAATGAGATGTACTTTAATACCATGTTGTCTTTTTGTTCGCCGGCCTCATCATCAGGACTGGAAATACCGCATCATAAGTGGAAAAACCTGTAGCATTTTCTTGCGCATACGCCGGCCCAGGACATCTGATCCGCTAATAAGGAGTCTGGTATGAAAGCTTGATAGCACGTGTATTTAAAACCGGTTTTAATACCTAGGAATGCTTCCTTAACTATTATTCTCCTTTAAATATTAGGTATTATGAGATCATAGTTTGAAGTTTGCGTGTCTTTACTAAGTAAGTAAATTGCTTTTCGTTACGTTTGCCTTATGAATACATAATGATTTGTCTAGTATTTATTTAACCATAATTTCATCTATACCTTGATTTTTAATTCCGTTGAATTCTGACAGATGGAGTGTTGCCAGGCAGAAAACAGGTTACCAAAATTACAGGTATCACATTTTGATGAATAAAAATAACACAGTGAATTATTTTAAAGTCATACTATATGCAGCCTTCATTATATTTCATTTTTTCAATTGTTGGATGACTATAATATTTTTAAGTTGTAATCTGTTCAAGTTACTACATTCAATGTGGGAGAATTTTTATTAAGGCCGGGTATCATTTTCAAATAAGCACAGGTTGCAAACAGTTGGTTAATGTTTCTATTTCTAATGCAAAAAGGTTTTAAAAATGCATGGAACCAAAAAAGTAAAGGTGTTCTTAATATAACATATTAGCAATACTATTAAAATAACAATTCTTCGATGCAAACTTCACTTTAATTTCGTATTGTATGGCCACAGATAAAAAAGCACAGCGTAAACCATACAAGATTCAAATAGAGTTTGCACAAGCCACTGGAATTGTTATTTTAATTGCATTGTATGTAAATTATGATTTGCCTGTCTTGTTATAATAATGATAACAGAAATGTACATGTGAAAAAAGGTTTGCGACACCTGAGAACTGTCAGAATTCTACGGAATTAAAAATTAAGGTATAGAGGTAATTGACTTGTTATTTTTTTGCCATTTCGTTGGATACACACAAGATTCTAAAACTTGTTAACATAATGGTGGTCATCTCGGATCCTTTCGTTGTAATAGGTTACTATAGGTATAAATTGGCATTAATTTTATATATTATTTAACAATTTATTGTACACGCTAAAGATTACAAGGACAAAACATACAGTAAAAGGACACAACAGGCCTACTTGTTTCCAAGGAAATATCTTCCAGTAGACCTAATTTTGATTCTAAAGATTAATTTAATCTTTAAGTGTTAATGAGACTGATTAATCAAAGAGACACGGCGTTTACCTTGAATTAAGTCAAATTAACGCCCGATAAATCATTTCATCTATGAATTAATAATTTTGTTTTTTGTGTTTTTTTATCACATCAGACTTATGATTTATTTTTGTTATTTATTCGCCTATTAATTTATTTGAAACTCAAAAGAAAAAGGTATTAGTTTACTTTTTATATTTTTGGCAAAGGAGAACAATTTTTATTAGTTTGGATACTAAAACAATGAAGTAGTGGTTTTACTACTAACTTAAAATGAAGATATACTTGATATTTTTCAGTAATTGTAAACGGTTTTGTACTATGGTACTATAAACACATTTACACTTTCTGAGTTGTTCCACAAGCGTTAAGAACCTTACATTGTGGAACGAAGGTGGAGGTAGTTTTTTAACTGAAAGATAGATATTTCACAAGAGATGTATTTATTTTTCTTTTTGCTAGATCTTTACACACGCGCAGTTTAACCTAGAATCACCCTCTTTTTTCCAAGTCAAAACTTATATTCCAAATTCAAAGAAAAACCAAATGTTTACGGCCAGCAACAGCCAAAGAGGCAAAGAGGTATAGGTATGTACACATACCTAACACATTGTTTAATAATTAACACAAATATTAATATAATATTAAGGTACTGTATTAGTAATTATAATCCTTATCCTTACTAATAATTTATAAACGTAAATGTTTGTAAGTATGGATGTTTGTTACGCTTTCACGCAATCACTACTGAACGGATTGGAATGAAATTTGGTATAGAGATAGTTTGTACCCTGGAATAACACGGTACACGAAAAACGGTACGGGAAAAAGTTTTATTCCCACGGGAAAATCTTACACAACGCGAGCGTAGCCGCGGGCGGACCGCTAGTGAATGATAAAGTTCACTGTGCTATTCTAAGCTATAACTAATTACAAACCAAAGTAGCTGCAATCTTTATTCCGATCAAACTATAAATGCATGTTCAAAGAGAACCGGTCGGATGGTATCGCGAAGTTGTTTTATTTCTTACGTTTCGTCACCTTCAGTGTTGCCAACTTGAGAAAAATCGGCGCTGGCAGCTTTAACGGGTGTTCGAAACCGTTTTCTTGAATTTCTTTGCAGGTCACAGTAAGAACGTCGAATAAACGAACTAGAGTTTTGACTGTAATTGTCAGTCTATCATAATTATAATATATTACCCACCACCCCATTCTAAACGGATTTTTTAAAATGCTAATTTAGTTTTTTTAGCATTGTTACTCAATAGAAAGTTCACGTTAGTGATGTCGTTTCGTTGAACACATCAATGTTTCCGATAAGGCTGCGGTTGCGGCTGCGGTATAGCTAGCGGCACGTATCTTTAGCTCTGAGCGAGCGGTGACTCTCTTTCTCGCATAGGGTAAGGGTGGGTGACTGAGAGACAGGTACCGCTCGCTCAGAGCTAAGGATACGTGCCGCTAGCTGTAGCACGAAAACCTTCGTTCTGTTATTAAAAAAACGGCTTTCTCAAAAACGCCTTCAATGCGTAAAATAAAACGAATAATTAAGAAGGATTTTAATTTGAAACATTTTATACTTACTTACCTACAAATAAAAATAAAAAGAATAATAAAAAAACTGGAATTAGACAAAATTATAAATCTATTGCCTACGGTAAGTCTGGCAACATTTTTCACGTAACGGTCAGTACAACCGGTTATGTAAGCAAAAACGGTTATCAAAATATAACTGTATTGTGTACTTGTCTGTCAGATTAATTTCGGATGTCATCTTGGGATATTTAGAAATTATTACTGCTATGTTGATTGTTTTGCAATATACAATTTTTGTTATTAGCGAATAAAATAATTTAACTTTCGCCATGTTCAGACTATATAAGATATTTGGGCTTAATAGTCCATCTGGTGAAGATCGCGGGAAGTCGCTGGATGCGGGCAGCGCAGGACCGGTCGTTGTGGAGATGCTTGGGGGGCCTTTGTCCAGCATATATGATAGTCCATCCATAAAGGACAAGGCAGGCTATACCAGCCAGTTTCTTGTCGTGTCTATATTTAGTTTTATATATATCGGGCTTTGGTGGCTCTATAACATTGACAAGGTTTGTGAGGTTGGCTGTCTACCTAACAACCCACACGATGAAGAAGATGAAGAATAAAATACTAATACATTTTGATAAAACTTACATCAAGCTTTCGGCGCTTCTGAGGCCCGCTTAACGAAACCAAAAGTTAGGTTAGGTAATCTCGTTAGACAATGTTTCAAGCTAAAACGGATTTAACTCATAAACAAAGCCCATTTAAATTACAGGTTACTAGTGATATTTAGCTTGTAAACATCTATTAACATTATTCTGCACGCATTATAAAAGGTAACGTGTTTTCACTTTCATCTCGAACCACCCGAGGCAATCACAATCATATAATTTAATTTAATATGTCTTCATACATTGTCTTACACAACATTACTAGACAAGCTTTTGACCGCGATTCTAAAGGAACATTTAAAACTATTCAGTAGGTCTCGACCGCCCAGTTTCACTCTTTGATAATTAAGGACAGGAAGGAAGGTAATATTTTTATCCACTTATTCAAACTTTGCCGTGTGGTGACGGCAGAGTAGAATACATTTGTCACCAACCCCTACTCTTCCCGTGGGTGTCGTAAGAGGCGACTTAGGGACTTCACATTGAACAGGGAACGGGCAGCAGCGTTCTCTGATACAGTAACCTTTTAATCTGCGATCTCCAACCCGCCTGCCAAGCGTGGAGATTATGGCAAAACCCTCCACTTAAGTGGAGGAGGCTCATAGTCCAGCAGTGGACTGTAACGGGCCGTTGATGTTATTCAAAATTCAAAATTTTTCTTCAATCAATCAATCAGCCTATAGCAGTCCACTGCTGGACTGCTGCCTCCCCAAGGGCACGCCAAAGCGTACGATCACCCGCTTTCCTTATCCAGCCACCACCAGCGACCTTCCTCGACTATCCACTTATTAATGATCGCCAAAATTGAGTATGTTTTGAGCTTGATATCTTTATATCCCACCTAAATACAGTACCATTTCAAGCACAAAATAATCAAAATTATATGAGGACATGACTTCTCCCTTTTTCCTGGAAAAACGAAAAGGACAATACAGGACGGAATTAATGTTATGATTTGAATTTAAAAGAATATAGCAGTTAGAATATAGGCCATTATCCGACCAGCCCGCAATAAACTATGATGGATGATTGCAGACGGACAGACAGACACACAATGAATTACTGTAGAGAGCGAATTTATAGCAATTTGTTTGCACTTTATAACGTGCCGGTACACACTTTTACACGTATGCTTCAAAACGCCGCCGCCGTCGCCGCGCCCGGTAAGAAACAGCAATCCTTCATAGATGTAAAAGATTTTTTATGGCAAATGGGTTCGCTTTTGGCCATAGACTCACCTGATGGGAAGCGACGACGAGGCTGAAGGTCGGTCACGCTTACTCAGAAGATGTCTGTGTACTAAAACCATATTCTAGTAATCGTATAGTGAATAATTTGCGCGGGTGGTTGTTTGATTTAAACTCCAACTTATTGGCACGAAAAACTCACATTTATTTCGGACGAAAGACACAGCGTCGCTCACAAATGGTTCACAATATGAAAAGAGGAAAAACAAGGAGCGCAGCGCCCTCTATACGTAAATGTCATGAAACATGATTTTAACTTTTAAATCCATAACGCGCTAGCTTTGAAATGGAAAATGGCGTATTTTTTACAATATTAATCATAGAGATGTAGAGATACAAGAAGTTGCTGTATTTAGGAATGATATAGATTCTTATGCATTATCTATTGTTTAAGAGTTATCTACTTACTTAAACACTACATATTTGCTACACAAGTAAAGAATAGGATAGAGTAACGTTTTTGGTTGTTTTCTGTGAATCTAAAACATTTACAATTTTATTTTAATGGTGGCTGTTTTTCCTCCCCTACATGTATGTCTACGCACTTTCTTACGTTTAAGAAAAATCGCAGCGTTGCTGACATCTGTGTAAAAGGGCCAAATCGGTTGCAATTCTATTTGTTCTTTTCATTTCATTTTGCGCAACTGGTGATAAATCTAATCGCGTTAACACACTTGTCTTGTTATTTGGCAATTATTTATCTGAATACCTTTGTAATAATTTTATAACGAGATTTTGGAACTAGAGCGTGTACGCACTGTTATCACACTAATATTGTAAATATATATGTATGTTTGGATGTTTATTCCGCTTTCATGCCTAAACTACTAAACAGATTTGGATGAAATTTAGAATAGATAGTTTATACCCTGGATGAACATACTTATATGATATTTTTTACGGGAAATAATTTTGTTCTCACGGGAAAAATCTTGCTTCCATAATCAAAATTACAATGGACGGCTTACAGAGTTTACACAAGAGGTGATCCCTTTCTCAAGATTATGAGGTGGCTTTTTGGATAACAGGTTTATCCAGCTAGCATTCCTGTCATAATGCATAATTCTAAACCGCGCGCATCATGTTCGATGCTCCGGCCGCTATTTCCCGCGCATCTTAACGCATCTTCCGCGTGTTGCGGTCGCCCGCGCATGTAACCAAGATTACCCTGGATATTCAGGATGGGAGTTTAGACGGTGTGGAACTAAACTACATCCGAGTTCATTACCGGTGTAACTGTGAAAATAAAGTGCACAGATGTAAGGCTGTTTCTCAAACTGTTTTGACGACGGAACCCTATTTAACTAAATTTTAAGGAAGATTAGCAGGCTTCATTCTACATAGTTCTTAAATAAAAATCAAACAATACGTTCGTAATAAACAACATAGTATTATCCGGGTTTTTGCCATTTTGTTGACTTGATTCTTCAACGTGTCATATACGTCCCCACCGAGGGACTCGAGCCTATCCTGAATTAGGGCGATTAGGCCTTTGTCGGCCACGCTGGCCCAGTGCGAGTTGGTGGACTTCACACGCAACCTTTGAATTTCTTCGCAGGAGTGTGCAGATTTCATCACGATGTTTTCCTTAACCGTAAGAGCGTCGAATAAACGTACATATGAATTCGAAATTCGAAAACACATTGGTACGTGGTGGGGATCGAACCCGCGTCTCCCGGACGGAAGGCAGCGGGCCTAACCACTAGACCACCGACGCTCTACAAAATATGAAGTGTTATTTGTTGTATTTTTTTGAGCTGGGAATAATCCGAATATATAGGTAGGTAATAATAGGTATAGAATATGAAAGTTGTTCAGTTAATCTACTCTGAATATTGTTTCAACAATTTGTAACATTCTGTTTTACTATAAAGTGTATGTTTTATTTTTCTACCAATTCGCGAAGTTCTTACGGTATTTTCTTTTCCGTTTAGAAATGAGGCTCCAATCAAGATGATGTGCGATCGAGCGCATGAAATAAAATAATTTTAACAAAAAAATAGAAACCTCCTTCAAATTGCCTTATATGGTTATCTCCACTAAAATGTAACAAATAAAATAACATTTCAGATGGAACATGAAAAAAAATATTGCCAATATCCTCAATTAAGTAGATAAGTAGTGTATTAAGTAAATATTTAGAATTTTGTACTTCCTTTTGGAGTCGGTGCCAGCCAAACTGGAGAAAGTCTCACAAGGACATTTTCGTTTAAGAGTGTCTTCACCGGGATTCGAACCCGAAACCTCCGTAAAAAGATTAAAACACTCGACCACTCGGCCATAGAAGCTAAATTATTTATGATTTCCAATACAATATCCGAAGATTGCAGGTTCTTGTCCTGTCACGGTCGCCAATAATGTGTTAAAATCGAATAAATGGAACAAGGGAAACGTAGATTTTCAGCAAACTGACAAAACAAATTTATTTCGTTGCCTAGCAACATTCCACCACAAACGGTATCGCGCGCGTACCATGTTGCTATCACTGGTTGAGGAGTTTCCGCTTTTATCTCTTATTCCATCATCAGATTTTGATAAAATTTATACGGATTTATTCCTAAAACACATTCTATCGAATGAAATAAGAATCCTTAAAATCTGTAAAAAACTGACTGAGATATGACTAAAAGAATAGACGAATAACGAAGCGAATGTTACATTCAGTTGAGGAATTTCCAATTTTTATTATTTACCTCATGTTCCACCATCAAATCTTGACGAAATTAATATGGGACCAACTTGAAAGTAAATACTATCGAATGAAAAAAGAATAATTAATATCGGTGTACAATTGACGGAGATATCTAATAACATAAATAAATAAAAATACAACTAAATTGAGAACCTTCTTTTTTTGAAGTAGGTTAAAAACTCAGTGTTCGTGCAAACATATCGACGAGTGTAAAACACCGTTAAATGGGTTACAATTTCATATAAAAAAATTGTAGGAAATCGAAAAGTGGATACCTTTCCTATTTTGAATCAGTGAATATATCGCGCAAACAACAATCTTCCCCCGGGAACATATTAAATAATTTTGTAAATCATTGTTTATTTTTCCGGGTTTTTGTAATTAGCTCTAAGCTCTAACGCACTTTTTGAAGCACATACTACTGATAAATTTTACAAATTAAACTCACATCAATTCAATATCAAATCAGAGGCAAGAGCAGAGCAAGTAGCCATGGTAACTATAAAATTGTTGTATTCTGAAAAGCTGACACCATAACTTGAGGTGATTAAATCAAAGATATTAAATGTTTTAGATTCACAGAAAACAACCAAAATGTAAACCTTCCGGCGGGACTTGAACCCACGACCTTCGGCCTATATACGCAGCCAAAGTGCTTTATCTTACCAAATACACCACGGAGGGCATAGTGGCAGCGCCAAGATTCGTTCTTGCTTGTTTTCTATGAAATTATGACGTCATCATAATAGGCAACCACTTGGCACGTTACAGCCTTTTAGCATCAAAGACTGATGTTTACAAAATAGTGCTGAGTCAGGCAATGTGCGAGCGCACCGCTAATTAGGTAGAAAATCAGTTTTATGAGTAGGTGTGACCAAAACCAGTAACTTGTTTTCAAACTGAAAACGTGAAAACACAATATTCATATCTTCTTAAACGAAAATACATTTGTATTATGATGTTTTCAAGCTTTTTAATATTTGTTCATAGTTACAACAAAAAGAAACAATAAAAAGTTTATAATTATTATTATTATTATTTAATAGGTAAGATAATTCCACTCTTTTCCTATAAATTCTAAGTATAACCTATTTTGAAACAGACAATTTCTATCAAGTTCACTACCAATCTTTCTTATTCTTTATTCTTTATTGCACACTCAAATTTACAGGATAATTATTAAAATTAGTTATAAAGGCGAGCTTATCTCTATAAGAGATCTCTTCCAGTCAACCTACAAGGTGGTGGAAAAGGTGTAAAACAGAGCGGGCACAAGGATGTGCACTAAACAAATTAGCCTAAAATAAAAATAAAAAACATTTTTTTAAATACAACAAATATCTACATATACCTAATAAAAAAATAGGTACACACATATATAATTATGAAATTACATAATATTACATATTATACTTTACTTACATACCTAATAAAACACATATCATATAATATATAAATACATACACACAATAAAATAATATCAAGAGAGATGAGATAAGAAGTGCTCTTTTAATTTAAGTTTGAAAGTAGTTATGAACGAACAGTTCTTATTCTGGAATCTACGGAAACCTTAAATGCTTGTAAATAAAATCTTCTGACTCTTAATCATATTTTACTGCAAACAGCCCAGAATACATAAAGTACAAATGCCAGACGCATAAACTACAGAAGTTAGACGCGCGAAAAGGAACGAGTTTTGACCGCTACCTGCGCGAGAGTCGATCATCGAGCAAAACACAGAGCCGGATTAAGATGCTCCTGCTAAAATATAAAAAAGGCCAAGGGTTGATAAGCCATATTGGAAGTGAGAGCTAAAGAAATGAACTCAAATATTATTGCAAGGATAAAAATTAAAATTATAGGCCTCATGAATGCGTCGCTTTTCGCAACTACCAAGGATACGCCTTAGTATCAGTATCTTACGCCGGTAAGCCGTGTAAGCCGTGGTAAGCATGTGGTGACGGCAGAGTAGAATACATTTGTCACCAACCCCTACTCTTCCCATGGGTGTCGTAAGAGGCGACTAGGGACTACACATTGAACAGGGAACGGGCAGCAGCGCTCTCTGATACAGTAACCTTTTAATCTGCGATCTCCAACCCGCCTGCCAAGCGTGGAGATTATGGCAAAACCAAACACTTAAGTGGAGGAGGCTCATAGTCCTGCAGTAGACTGTAACGGGCCGTTGATGATGATCAGTATCTTATGGTATCTCAAACCATATATACCTGTTAGTAGTCTTTACACTGATCTCCGATAATTTTTGTAAAAGCGACGCGAATTTAGACCTAAAAGTACCTAAGTTCGACCCTTGCAGAACAAGCATCCCTGTCAGCAATAATATAGGACAGACAGCAGCGACGGTGGCGCCACCACCTAACAGGCGCCAAAGTACCTAAGTCCGTCCCGGTTTTATAGCGTTTTAATGTTCCTTACTCCGACTCTGGTTAATGAAACACATGCCGCCCTACGTCCGTAAAATAAACGAAGACATGAACGCAATCTTCAGTAACTAAACCAATCAAAGGCTCTATTCTATAGACTTCTGTTTACTGTGTTTTGTAAGGAGAATGGTCTTGAATGCTATTGAAACTGCTTGACTGTTTTGACTGATCTATTAGCCTAACCTAGCCTGGAAGGCGCTAACTTTTATGTAGAAAACATGGAACAATAAAACGAGTCTTAGATCGTCAAATATTAAAGCTACATTTTGTTAGGTGCTTTAAAAAGTCCTTAAGGTCGTATTCAAATTTTAAAAAAAATCAACGGCGGGTTGGAGATCGCAGATTAAAAGGTTACTGTATCAGAGAGCGCTGCTGCCCGTTCCCTGTTCAATGTGTAGACCCTAAGTCGCCTCTTACGACACCCACGGGAAGAGTAGGGGTTGGTAAGGTCGTATTAGTATACTAAAAATAAAACTCGAGCGGCGAGCGCACATCAACGCAAGGTTTTTATTTTAACAAGCTTGAGTAAATATTTAATTAAAGTAAATAAATTAAATTGAAATTAGGTTCTTACTTCAATCACCATTCCCCGACGCACCTTTGAGATCACCTTTGAGATCGTGTCCTGTAACGAAAGATAAATCATAAATACTTCCTTTTTGCGATAGCAAACACATATAAGCACAGTAATAAAATAAATCACTTCAGTATAAATAACATTTGAATTACGTAAGCGGTGCTGCAGGCTAAAACCATTACTTAATTTAATAAACAACTTTCCTATGGGAATTGCAATCTTGAGAAGTTATTTTGTAGGTGTTGGTTAATAATTCTAAATGCCATATTTTTAGGTTAATTCAGGGGATGAAGAAAAAGTTTCTCTGACTGCTACAGAACATCCATTCATTGGATATTGTACCTCTGAAGCACATGCATCAAATTCCGATACTGATAAAAAAATGAAAATAAGGTAGGCTATTTGCTACATTACAACTTTTGCAGGCAACCCTCCCTCTGTAGGTGTTACCTACAAAATTGATCATTTCGATCGCCTTCTCTCAAATCCAACTTTCTACTGCTTATTTACGATTTCGTGTCAATGTAAATAGTATTTACCTATTTACCGCCGATTTCAAAACCTAATAAGATAAACAACGTGCCTAATGTCGCGTGCAATAAACTCTTAAATATTATAAAGCTTGCATTTGGCTTGAATAATATTACCAAGTTTGAAAATTACCGGGTAGCTGGACCAATTTGTAGACGATAAAGATAATTCGACACAATGCGGGGGCCCTAGCAATCTGTTACCAAGTCGGAATTATAGGGTCTAACTGGATACATTAAGCCACAAAATATACAAGTTTGGTAAGGGCTGTTCATAACATTGTTTTGCATTGTATAATGGCAACAGTTGACCAAACCGGGTTGGTTTAGGGTATGCTTGAGACCCTCAGATCAGAGTAGAGTATGTATCACAAGTTTGGTAGCTATTTAATATCATAGCATATTTGCGATGATAATTATTTCATAGTCAGAGTCCATGGTAAGAGTCGATCAAGCCATCATTGCAAAGTCGATCGAATAATATGCAATAGCCACATCCAAGATGATATCATCGAATACATTAGTTAGTATCAATGTATCGATCGATAGCTAGATCACGTGTAATACAAGGGTTATTTACTAAATATTTTTAATCTGTGATAAGGATCTAATGCGCGTATCAGTCTGGAAAACATATTATGTATGCATATTAAGTTCACCTTTTCAAGTTTTTTTGTGACTATTAAAGTCATCAATGTCGATCAATACCACCAATCGATATTTTAATTGGAAACGACGTCATCTCGAAACCTCCCTAACAAAATGTTCCTTTGTACTATTCACGATACACAAAACTAGTATTAAGACTTTGCAATTTAGGTTTTGTTCACAGTACAACATAAATAGGTTGAGCATAACTTTGGCAGGTTGTCACAATAAGCCATTCTTTCTTGTCATTATTGGGTCATAATTAACGTCATTAGTTTATTTACTAGCCACATTTATACCGTAAGCGGGAGCTATGAAAACAGGTAGTGTCTAAGTTTTAAAATACTGCGACTTCTATAGTGGGAATTTTAAGATAATTTTTATTTTAACTACGATTAATACAAGTAAGTAATAAAACGTCCGTAAGTCGCGCTTCAAAAAACCTCTGTATCATTGTAATTTTCGTATGGCAAATATGATTAAATAAAATAATAAACAAATAAGTTATCCTCCTAAAACTCAACATCCACCTCTACCAACCATTTTTCTGCACCGGCGTGAGTCTGTGTAGGCAACATTAAGCATATTGGTCGATTATTGTAAACAATATTTTTAATAAAAAATAGAAAAGTACAGAAGATGCGAATTGTGGAGTTTCTTCCGGCCGTTCTTCTCGATCGAGTTCTCCACAGTGAGCGTACACTAATTGTAGTGAACGGGTCATCTTGCTTTGACCTCGAAAAATGATTTTGTTAAATCTCACTTCGAATCTTTATTCAGAGAGAGTTTTTTAAGAGTGTCTTTACACTCTTTGTTTTAATCTTTAAGTACAGTAGACTCCTGGGAAACCTCCTTAAAGGACAGTCGTCGACAATGTGCTGGACGGTCTGTTCGGCAACTCCGCAGTCGCAGGCTGGAGACTGGAGAGAAAAACCGCCATGTATAAAATTTCTCGTTCTGTTTTTTTGAGGACAGGAAGGGGGGACATCCAGCTATTTGACTCGGCAGACCTCAAACACGAGTCAATCATACTGTAGATAACGTATTATATAGGTAGTTATTTTATTTACGCTTTACCTGCATAAAAGCTTGGATGAGATTATTCTTCGTGTTAAAATGTGAAATGCATGAACAGGGTGAAATGTGATTCATAAACTGTCAGTTGCCGCATAATTTCCGTTCAGAGGCCAAACCACAAATCAATAAGAACCAATTGAATGACAATAGCTAACAATCCGTAGCCGTGGTGATCATTGAAATCTATTGAGGTGAACGACCCGAACCACAGCTGTTTATATTTACTTAGGTGGTTCTTATAAATGGGATGAACACTTGGGTTACCGAAGTAAGGCAAGAACAAAAAGCCCTCACGAATACACGATAAAAGAAGTTAAAAGGTATATAATTAGCATTAATTTTGTAATTGACAATATTTTATTTAAAAAAGGAAACGCAAAAGATGCGTCGACTGTGGAGTTTCTTCGGTGAGCTCTTCTCCACAGATTCCGCCATTGTGTTAGTGGATTCACCCAAAAAAATGTAATGACGGATCTGAGTGATGTAATAACATCCTATGGAAATAAATAATTTTTGATTTGATTTGATTAGGTCTTTTTGACGGTGTTCATACCAAAGTCAAAGTTTAGATATGCTCTTAGTGCCAACGAATAAAAACTGCTTCAGCTTCCTGTGAAGAAATTCAAATGTCGTGTGCACTGAGCCAGCGTGGTCGACTAAGGCCTGATCGCCCTAATTTAAGGCAGGCTCGAGCCCTTCAGTGAGGACGTATATGAGCTGTTGATGATGGGATAGGACTTAAAACATGTGTTTTCGTACAAATGACAACTCAAATAAACCGCGCCAAACAAATGAGGCGTAGTAAATTTCACATTACTCATTCGCCAAAAAGTTTTCACAAATTAAAAGTTTACTATCTATCTCCTCGCTTATCCCTTTCACCACACCTTGATTTAGCAAGCTTGCGAAAGCCCAGTAGGTACTTACTTACCTTAGCGGCAAAGCTGCCTGCGCGCATGCTTACAACGTAAATTGCGTGTCATGCTCATGCGCACAGCTCGACGACACGCAGCTAACAAGATTGACGATTTAGCTTTTTTATTTTACACTAGCTTTCCGCCCGCGGCTATGCTCGCGTTATGTAAGATTTATTCCGTATCCTATGTGTTAATCCAGGGTACAAATTATCTCCATTCCAAATTTCATCAAAATCCTTTAAGCTTTAAAAGTATTTTAATCGTAAAGGCTGAACAGACATCCATAAATCTAGACATCCAACCATCTAAACATACAAATATATTTTCACATTTAAAATTGGGAAGTGTGATGTGGTGTGATGTGAAGTGTGATGTGATTTACAATCTTATCATTTGTGTTAGACTAGCTGTTTGCCTATGAGTGCACTCGCATAGTTTTCGATTTAAACAAGTTTGTGATTCCATCACACAATATGTTCTTAAAAAAAAAAACTTGAAAAGAATAAAATAGTGATTCAATGAAGAATGTGGTGTATTCAATGCGACTGGAAGTTATTCTTGTTTGTAGTTCTATAATAATATTATCGAGTTTTACGTACCCACACGGTAAATGATTTGGAAAAATGGAGAGGCTAAGAAATCAACCACCATTTCTTTAATAAAAAACATTGAAATGAATTATTAGTTCGTACACATATCTTCTAGAAAATTATCAGCAACCGTAGGCTTTAGTTTTTATTTGAATACTATTATTAGGTGGTATTAGCTGCATTTTGTTCCCATGGCTATGTACTTACATAGACATTTCTACTGATAGAGTGGGTGATGCAACCTGTAATCCACCGTACCACAACCTGACCTTTGCTACCAACTTTTTTATACACTTTCGTTGAATCTGAAGCAATCTGCTACGCCCCTGCCTCCAAACTACGTCACACAATAGATAATTGTCCATACAGAGTCGTAAATTCAGAAGACATCATATCATACTAATGTTTGTCGATAAACATCATAGTCAATGCTCAACAACGGATCACACAGCTCGAGATGATTTTCTGCAATACTTTATTTGAAGGACAGCTTCATGGACAGGTTACAACAAGGAAGTTTTACTGAATGAAATTTTATAGCCGCGGGCGAACAGTTGTTTAAAACTAAAGCAAGCTGGTAACACCCTGTATTGAGGAGGTACGGAAATCTCAATAATTTTCAACCTTATTAGATTTTGCTAAAAGCCATGAAGACGTCAAATTAACCCTGCGTCGACTTGAAAGGCGAAAAGGCCGTCAGGGCTCATATTTCTTGGAATCGTATCGGGTTCAGCTTTCATCGTCATATTTACTACAAAACGGACAGTGTGATGATGATGATGATGATGATGACGGACAGTGTAAACGTGCTTCAAACCGACTGTAAAGGAACTACCATTTGACAGTTTAAAACCCGTGTATTTACATCATTTGATGACAGCAGTGAAGAAGATAAATTAACAAGCTGTTCGTCTGTATTGTTTAAATTCTCGAGGAAATAAGTTTTCAATATTTCCCACAGTCAAAAGTAGCCTATGTCCTTTTCTTGGGTTCAAACTTTCTTTGTACCAAAGTACATCAAAATCGATTTAGAAAATTTGCCCTGAAAACGAAACAGACAGAGTTACATTGCAATTCTTAATATTATTGGCAGGAACAACAGCAGTATGACAGTAGAGAGAAAAATTAGAGAGTAATCGGGACTCGAACCCGGAGCTTTCATATCGAGACCAGAAATACTGAGGCTGTGTGTGTGAATGATGGTGCGTTGGCTTCTTAATGTTATTGGCCACTTATGAAACTAATATCATATACACACCTACCTGCCTGTGAATTGTGATACACCTAACCCGAAACATTGACCTTGCCGTGAGAGCCATGATTGTTGCATATTGTTTAATGAAAACACGATTTAGTTTGCAACACTGCAACGGTATTCATCGGAACAATGGCGAATCCATCTCGACTGTCAAACCTTATTGTGAGAAGTGCAATCAAATTTTAAAACAATCAAGGGATCTTTCCGGTGCTGAGCTCGTTCAAGAGTTCAAAATATAAGGCAGATGATTTAATATCGAAATACAGCTTCCGTAGCCGAGTGGAAGTGTTCGGCAGTCATTACGAACGTACTAGGTTTGAATCTAAGACTATAATCAACAGCTCATATTACGTCCTCACCAAGGGGCTCGAGCCTAGCCTGAAGTAGGGCGATTAGGCCTTAGTCTATCACGCTGGCCCAGTGCGGGTTGGTCGACTTTACACACAACCTTTGAATTTTTGACACTGTGGTCGAACTTAAATTATAGAGGTACTGGGTTCATATCTGGGGACACTGTGGTCGAACTTAAAATTATGGAGGTTCTGTGTTCATATCTGGGAACACTGTAGTCGAAATTAAATTATGGAGGTTTTGGGTTCATATCTGGGGACACTGTGGTCGAACTTAAATAATGGAGGTGCTGGGGACATTGTGGTCCAGCTTAAATTGTTTTGCAAGACCGTCCCCAGTTTGTTTAGTACGTTGCAGGATAAATTACCAGATTGTCCGAAAAAGTATGATGATTCCGTGCTTCGTAATTTACTTTGGTCCCGGCTATTATCAAAGTTACAGAAATAGGCGTCACATGAGTTATGTCAGAAGCTCGATATCAGTGTCAGGTCAAAAAATAGACCATAAAGTCGTATCCTCAAAAGGGTGACCAGTAGCATATACATGTTTCTTATTTTCTTCTTTAATTATCGGATCAACCTAGTTGAGGAATTCAATATCAACTTAGCCTGACTCTTATTATTAAAAAATAACCTAAAAAGACAATAATATAGCAAATAGTTTTTTTTTACTGTATATTACATCCAATAGGTTGTTCATTTATTTGCGCATGCGCATTCACAAGAATATATGCGCTTTTTAATAGTTTTATTGCATTCCAAGTAATGATTCAACTTGCCATGCTCGTTGTTCGGCGGCCTAGGGCTCGATAGCTAATGTAAGTTTAATCGATGGTCATCCCAAGATATACTGAGATGTACTAAGAGCTTTCGAGCTACCACAGACTAATAAACAAGGAGAACGCTGAAGACACAACTCGGCACCTTAGACTCAATAGCATTATAAAAGTATAATTCCTTATCTAACGATAGTCCTGAACTTTTTTTGTTTGTGGCACTAATAGCATAATAAAATTGACAAATAAAGTGCCACGGCTGAAACGTTGAAATGACTTTCGAACAACAATCTAGCCTCTTCAAGCCATGCCATGCTCATGCCTTCATGAATTGTGTAATTTAGTCAGTCGGACCGTGTTACAAATCCCTTATTTTTGATAGTGATCAAATGAACTTAAAATAATTACTACAAAATGTAAATAATGTGTTTATCAAGCAAGAATGTACTGCATAGCAACTTTAAAGAAAAACTGAGCAAATAATACACAATATTGTCAATTTTATCATTTCTGATCTGACTGAAGCATAAAACTTTTGACTTTTATTGCTTGCGTGGTCTAAATAGGTTTGTTGGTCATTGGACGCCTAATATAGCCGCCCCGTGGCAGCGGCCTTGTGCAATTTGTAAATCGCTGTTCTCGCAAATGGGTTCTTGGTTACTTTGAGGCATTAAGTCGCGGTTATAGATTACTCCAGTACTTTTGTTTTACTAGAGTAATTGTTATTTAAAAGCGTATACGTAGAGAATAACCTTGGAATAATTTTAAATCCATCAGAAAACCAAGCGCTGAACATAGTTCACTTTTTTTTTGCGTCACCGATGTTACATAGGTTAGATAGGTAAATTTTAGGTTAAGGCGGGGTTATGTGGAAATAGCGCCCATAGTCGCTACTTTGACGATCAAATACTAGCACTTGTACTGATTCTATAAATGTAAAAAAATATATGCTAACAGAATATATCCTTAATTAAAATTTAAATTGAGTAGAATTTTTAAATACATTATAATAATTTAGAAATAAAAAGCACAAGTTTATAAAAAAAAGCAGCAAAAAAACTTTTTTGACGTCCTAGATCTCGTAACTTAAAGGGATAACCATCGTTTTTTTTTGTAAATATAACGTCCTAATTACTGACTTAGATTTTAAATCAATCACATTTTTCATAAACTCTGCCATTTTCTGTTAATAAGCAAAAGAGTTCAAGAAAAACTAGTTTTTCGCACGATTCCTGCGCAGTGTTCCGACACTGTGTAACCACCGTGAAGCATCACACGCTAATATGAACGTTATTTCAGTAATGCGTCGGTTGAACTTTCAACTAAACCGCGTTGAGTTGCTAATTTTTGCAATAACCCGGCCTTAATCGGATAATTCGGATATCAACAAGTGCTTGAAAAATTAATTGCAAAGTTCCCCATACAAAAGACATCAACGCACGGTTTTACATTTTCAACCATTTTTTTATGAAAAACAAGTATAAAAAAATAAAAAGTGCAAATGGTTTTATAGTATTTGAATTTTTGAGTAGATACAATATAAGCATGAATAAAATGAACTGGATTTTGAACCTCTCAAACTTAAAATTCTCAAACTTTAAAATTTTAAATGACAAACCGCTAATGTTAAATTAAGGTAAGAAAATTAGGTATAAAAAGACGTAATCAAAGTCACTATTAGCGCGTAAATCAAGATACGGCGTTCGTGGCGTTCTTCTATTTGGGCAATGTTAACTTAATAAAAAACTATGCTGTTCAGCGGGTCACGAAATCATATTTTGGAGTTAATAGATATAGAGGCTTAGGTCCTGTTGTTGTTGCATAAAAAAGCTTAAAGGGCTTTGAACCCTGATAAATGTAGGTGCTTATCTTTATTTCCGTCAAAGATAAAGATAAAAATGTGTAACGAAATAATGGTTGTGATTCTGATTCAACACTAACATGCAATATTCCATCCTTTCTTCTTCTTCTTCTTCTTAACGCAATTATGTTCCTCACGAGTTAAAAAATATTGAACGGCCAAAAGGTTTTTATCTAAAAACTATTTTGACAGCTGAAATAGTTCTAAAAATAATAAAAGTAGTATTAATCAAAATTAATCTAGACCGCTAGAAGAGATTGCTATGCAGCAATAGGGCCCCTACCTATACACCATTTCTTGTTTTTAATTCTATTTTTTTGTATGATTCCTAGTAGCACGAACCTAGTTAAAATTTAAGCACAAATTCAGTTCAGTATTTTAACTCAGATGCACTGCAAGTTTGCTAGAATGACATTTGGCGTACTTATCTTGAAATTACTGTAATTTTTCGAGGAAGGTACCTACCTATATAGGTAAGACTTATTATTTGTTAAGATTGCCAATACTACTCAGTATTTGCTGTCTTATAATATACTAGCTTTCCGCCCGCGATTTCACCCGCGTTTAATGAGTTTTTCCGTAGGAACGAAGTGTTTTCCCGCGGTAAAAAGTAACCTATGTCCTATTTCAGGACCTAACCTACATGTGTGCTAAGTTTCATCCCGATCCGTTTAGTGGTTCAAGCGTGATTCGGCAACAAACATCCAAACTTTCGCATTTATAATATTAGTAGGATTATTTTGTATCTTTATTACCTCAGATAAGTTTCAGTTAAAGGCTTGCGAACTCAGAAACTGAGGATCAACATAGATTACGTCATACAGTGCACGTACGCTGGGAGCTAACTTTTCAGTCTGAAACTAAAACTTAGATCAATAAATCAGACTGAAAATAATCTAAACTTGAGCCTGAGCTTCAAACTAGATTGAGTTCATACGAGTAAATTTTGCCGCGCGAACCACAAAATGATACTAAACTATTTATTTAACTTTAACCAAAACAAGGATAGCGAAGAGGGTATTTAATATTAACCTATATTAATTATATCATAGTCAAAGTCAAAATTATTTATTTCCATAGGATGTTATTATATCACTTAGATCCGTCATTACATTTTTTTGGATGAGTTCATTAACACAATGGCGGAATCTGTGGAGAAGAGCTCACCGAAGAAACTCCACAGTCGTCGCATCTTATGCGTTTCCTTTTTTAAATAAAATATTGTCAATTACAATATTAATGCTTATTATATATCGAAAAATGTTAACAGCAACTTAAAAGGTATGTTATAGTAATATGTTCTGCAGGAAGTTGTCAGGTAAATTATCTTCTAACCAGACACTTTTACCGTAACGCGCGTCGTTTAGCAAAACGCCGGAGTTCCCTAAATGACTGCGACATTACCCAACATTAGAGCTGATGTGGTGCAGTAAGGAAGATAATCTCTAAGTATTTCAAGTCTTACATTGTATGGATCTAGAGTCGACTTTCTTAAGTACAAACTTTCTACACAATTCATTTATAAATTCTTGGAAATTGAGTAAAAGTATGGGAAATGGAGAGCTATGCTAATCGAATAAAAATTATGAGATTCGCAGGTAAACCAAATTAGTCGATCACCCCTACACACACTAAAACCGGGCAGGCTCAAGCCCCTCGGCAAAGACGTTTAAGGGGACAACAAACGAACAGTAGTAGTCGAACATCATCATCAACAGCTCATATGCGTCCCCACCGAAGGGCTCGAGCCTACACTGATTTAGAGTGATTAGGCCTTAGTCGACCACGCTGGCCCAGTGTGGGTTGGTCGACTTCACACACAACCTCTGGATTTCTTCGCAGGAGTGTGCAGGTTTCATCACGATGTTTTCCTTCACCGTAAGAGCGTCGAATAAACGTACATATGAATTTGAAATTCGAAAACACATTGGTACGTGATGGGGATCGAACTCGCGTCTCTCGGACGGGACCACCGACGCTCTCGTAATCTGATAAGTCTAGTAAGCCACATTAAGTCAATGAAACGCTACGCTGCGATTTCATTCCGTACTACTTAACTTACTACAGAACTTTAAAGAGGCAGTCAGCAAAACCTCCCGTGATCTAATAGCGTGGCCTCGGGAAGCCCTACACCTTAATCCGAGGCCTTACTCTATGGGTTCTGCGGTTCTATAGCTCTTCAGCGTATACAGCTATCGCCAGGTCCAGAGAGGAAATAAGGGCTGGGGGGCCTCAACAATAAGAGCCTCGGGGGCCTCGGTCTGGATAAATCAGAAAATACCCTACAACCTACATCCATTATTAAAAAGTGAAGAATCACGGAAACATATCCATGTAAAGTTAAGTCAATAAGCATTTTTTTTATATTAAAGTTCATTGTGTAATTCATCTCTTGTGTAGCTATGCAATAAAGTGTTACTTATATATTATTTATTTCATTATTTGGCGTAGTAGTTTATTATTAAGTAGTTTATTCTATCAGACTAGAGAATTAGTCGAGCCTAGGTCAAACTTTAGGTCAAGTTAAACTTGTCCTAAAGTTGGGGTTTTCTGGTAACATCCTTACTAATATTGTAAAGGTGAAAGTTTGTATGTATGGATGTTTGTTACTCTTTCACGCAAAAACTACTGAACGGATTGGGATAAAATTTGGAATAGATATAATTTGTACCCTGGATTAACACGTAGGATAATTTTATGAATGAATTAATGAAATGAATGAATGAATGAACGAACGGACCGCTAGTATACAATAATTTAGCAGCATAGCATAGTTTTTGGGCAATATTTGCTACAACTAAGTTTCATAAAACTTTCGACGACGATTCGATTAGAATGATTGGATTAGACGCAATGTCAGTAGAGTTCTGGCCCTTATGGGGCCCTTGCTCACTGATTGCGGCTCTGACCCTGCACTAGCTGACGTTCGCTGACAATACAGTTTTATGCAAGCCACACTGATTTCATAGTTAATCGTTTCGAGTTTAAAATGTCTGTGGTGTTAACTAATTAATGTAAAACTCCTAGGGTGGTTTTGTTTTGTTTACAACTTTAATGCCAGAATATAGTTGTTTCCAGATTTTTTTTGTGCCAAAATTGAGGATTTTTTAAATCTTCTTAACCTTTCGTGTTTAAAACTATTCACCTTAAACAGATTTGTTCATCAATATACTTTGAAAAATTCCCATCTCATACAAGTCTCATTAATCCTTTCAAGTTTATCGATATCGATTTTGTTGATCGATCTATCCCGCGGCACTCGCAACGTATTTTCTGAATCGATGCAAAATTATCGGCGTTTCTCAGAATATTCTCATTCAATGCCTAGCTATTACCAACGTCTCATTGTTGCGGTCCCGTCGCATCCTAAAATAGCCGCAATGCAGCATAATAACCATGCATAGTAATCAAATTATTTTATACTACGATTCTATGTAAAATACCCCTCAGAATTTGTATGGAAAATTGCACTTTGTTGATGTAGATCGATGGATGATATTGGATTGAAAATGAAATGATCAAGAGAGCATTATGCGTCGACACACGCCCGTAAAAGGGACGTTGTCCGCCATTTTGTTTTTCTTTTTTTTTGTAATGTCTTGGACATGTCCTGTGCGCTATGCGGGTAAAATTATCTTCTCGATTACGTCGAAGCGATTGTTATGGCAGGAAAATGAGGCAATTTGAGTAGTCCCTATTAATTTTGTTGAGTTTCCAGCTGATGTGTTTATCTTTTATGACAGTCCACTTTTTGTTACACAGCCCTAGTGATGATCGTGTTTTTTTTAAAGAAAAATAAAAGTTTTCTTTACAAGCTTTAGTTCTTTATAAGCTAACCAACAAACAACCACCTTATAACCTTAACATCCGCTTATTGACCGAGCGAGCGAAGCGTCTCTGTTTCAGCTTGGTCAAATTTGCTTTTGTATGTCCATCTGTTTGTTTGTTTGTTTCACTCTACAGGTCTCGTTTCTCAACCGATTCTTGTGAAATTTTGTGAGCAGGTTCGATAAATTAATCAAATTTTTTTGTCGAGTCAGTTTTTGGAAATTTTAGAAATTACGGTTTTCGAAACATAGTTATAGGGGTTGCCAGCTTACAAGGTCTACCGCTGAGGCTGTTTTCCTCTACAGGTCACATTTCTTAACCAATAAAATAAAACAACAAAAAAAAGGTTAAAAAATAAAAAAATCAAGGGGTCGGGGATGTTTGTGGAGAAAAAATAAATATGAAAAGATATACAGACTTGCGAGGTCTACAGCTCACAGAGCCACTAGTAATAATATATTTCAAAGAAACCGCTGCTTGTTTTTCAGTTTTACATTACCTTCTCTTCTACATACTCAAAGCATCAACAAACTCGTTATTCTCATTTTGAATTAAGCTCAAAAAGAACTTGCCAGCCAGCAATACATCATTCCACGAACTCCTTAAATAAGAAAATTATAACTAAATTAGATTTGACCACACTTGACCACATTCTCTTATCCGTCCATCATGATTTATTACTGGCCGCTAATCCGCAAGATGGCGGCGGAATGAGTTGTAGGATTACCGCGGTAATCATAGTAATCAAGATTACAGGAGTGTGATTACAGTGGGCGACGGATGCGCGTAACACGGTTAGTGGATGCCACGTTACATGCCTACTGGACAGGAGGTTAGACTACGGTAACTGTGGAGCTAAGAACAGTTTTCTTTAAGCTGGTATTTTTTATACAAGTCAGGCTAAGATTAAACAACACAAGCTAAAAAAATTGTATGTTATAAAACTGGATAACTAGGTTAAAATTAATCTGTTTTTTTACAGAGTTCAAAACAGGGCTATATGCAATTGCAAAAACCTAGTTCAATTCTGTTAATGTTTTTTCGGTTGGATTGAACGTACTTAGAATATGTAACAAAATAACTTAATTTATGTTCCCTATTTAGTTGCAGATTCTTCAACAATAAATAATATTAGAAATAAACAAATTAATTTGGTTTAAACTGCAACATCAGATCAGAGCATATTGTAGAGTCTAGTACGGTTTTCAATTCCAGCTCCATTTTCACTCAACTGCGAAAAACACTAACAATTAGTACTATAATAAATACCTGCTAATTCCTATACACACCATTAGGAATTAATTATAACCAATTCGTACCTGAAACAAAAAGATGTAGATTAAGTTTGCTTTTTCTCTTACAGCTCTTTTACAGATTATAATAACGATTTACCAGCTGCGATATATTTCAGATAAACCTACGAATTATAATGTTGCATGCAAAAGTAATGCTCACGGCAGAACTATATGTCAGACATGTGTGTTATTAAACCGATAGTTTTTAAATATTAAGCAAATTAAACAGCATTTACAATCTTTAAATTTTTAACATTATATTTGAATATTTAAATTAGAATCAAATCATAAAATCTTTTAGCAGGTAAATAAAGCAAAGCGTTTTGTGATAAGTCTAATCTCGTATCTATCTGTACTTATAGGCATAAAGAAAAATATATGATCGAGAACTTAAAAAAAATTTCACTTGTAAAGACCTATATTCGCAGTTTATCTGGTCGTAGCAATTGTAGGGGTGGCATGTGTCCATAAGCTACGAGCCTCGTCCATTGAAATGTGGACCTCCGTTACGTGCGCATCTGTGCTCCGAATAAAGACCCGGTATGTACTGTCACCGGCAGGTCAAGCGTGATAAATACAGGTAGCCAAGACCTTTAAAGTGTTTAGGATATTTCTCTCTCACTCTTTAGTCGCCGTACACCTTTGCCAAGACTAAGTCGTTGCAGGGACTGTCTACAGGGTAAAACATGGATTTCAGTCCATAGAACTTAATATATACCTACCCAGGAAAATGGGACTAAATAAAAAAAAATGCTACTCTTATTTATCAATCAGATTCGTGGTGAGATTTTTCTTTGGAAAAACTGATTCATCATCATCATCATCATCATCGTTCATCTCCTGCCTATCCCATTTTTTTTTGTTTTATCAGAATAGTTCAAAAATCGAAATTGTAAATATTATAAACTTTTATAATCACAACTGTCTAAACTCTAAAGTTTAACCCTCCTAGTCACCATCATCATCGTGTGGGTTGTAAGGTCGACAACCGACCTCACAAACCCTGTGTCAGTGTTATAGAGCCGCCAAAGGCCACTGACATGGCTCGTGTAACGACCAGATAGTAGCCGGGACCAACGGCTTAACGTGCCTTCCGAAGCACGGAATAATTTTTCTTTTCGGACAACCAGGTAATTCTGCCTGTAATGTCCTAACCAAACTGGGGAAAGTCTCACAAAGAGATTTTTGCTTGACAGTGTCCCCACCGGGAATCGAACCCGGAACTTCCGTAATGGGCGTCGAAATCTCGACCACTCGGCCACCTCCTAGTAAAGTGCAAGATCACTTACTTGCACAGTTTTACATTTAATTAGACAGGTTTTTAATACTACGGGTATATCGTGTTATGTTAAAGTGGGGATAAAAACGGTACCAACTAAAATAATTACACGTTTACTTATTAATTACCGATAATTACATAAATTACACATAAAGCTCATTAGTTTGTAATACTTCTGGCAATTTTGAATTGGGAAATTACATATTTGTCGATTTGATTGCGGCATTTCATTTTATATATTGCAATCCATGTTTCAACATGGAATATCTGCAACAGCCTAGGTAATGAGCGTTTTGCGACAGTGGTGGGGGATTCGCATTGAACCTATAAATCATCATTATCATCGTGTGGGTTGTAAGGTCGACAACCAACCTCACAAACCCTGGTCAGTGTTGTACAGCCGCCAAAGCCCACTGACTTGGCTCGTGTAACGACTAGATAGTGCCGGGACCAACGGTTTAACGTGCCTTCCGAAGAACGGAATCATCTTTCTTTTCGGACAAGGATTCAGCCTGCAATGTCCTAACCAAACTGGGGAAAGTCTCACAAATAGATTTTTGCTTGACAGTGTTCCCACCGGAAATCGAACCCGGAACCTCAGTAATGGGCATCGAAATATCGACCACTCGGCCACGGCACCTATATAAGTAATTAAATAATGTATGTTTAAGGTAGGCTCGGGCCCCTCGGTGGGGACGTATATGAACTTTTGATGATGACTATAGTCACTCACGTTTCTGCGCTTGTGCCTACTTTGAAATATATTTTTATTTTAATTACGCCGTTTGGTGACGGCAGAGTAGAATACCCAACCCCTACTCTTCCCGTGGGTGTCGTAAGAGGCGACTTAGGGACTACACATTGAACAGGGAACGGGCAGCAGCGCTCTCTGATACAGTAACCTTTTAATCTGCGATCTCCAACCCGCCTGCCAAGCGTGGAGATTATGGCAAAACCCTCCACTTAAGTGGAGAAGGCTCATAGTCCAGCAGTGGACTGTAACGGGCCGTTGATGTTGATGTTGAACTTTTTATGTAATGTTTTGTCTTTGTCATTAAAGTCCCGTACACTTCACCCGTAAAAGCATAGATCGAGAAAAAATATATTTAAGAAAATTAGTTTATTTCAAAGTATAAATAAGTATGTACACGTGATACGACTGCATTTACCTATATCAATGTCGCTCCACGCTCGTTACGGTATCAAATTAATAATTAGATGACTACTAAAAATTAGAATGGCGTTTGATTAAATTTAGAGCTAAGCTCGTTGTAACAAGCTGTATCCAATTAGGAAATCAATCAATAAATTGCTCGTCGCGTCATGTAGGCTGTTCCGTATGCGCTGTTGTAATAAGTCCATTTCCGGGCACTTCCGGATCCGGTGCTCCCGTTGATTGGACTAAACGGAACATGTTCCGTTCTACGTTGGTATTGGTTTAGTACGCGTGGTACAGTCAGCTTCAAAACAGCATACCTAATGTTACGGCAAAAGATTGAAGTTTTTTTGAAAGTGTCTCTTTTTTTATGTAATAGTTTCAGCAACTAAACTAACCTACCTAATCTATCTATCATTTCAAAATAATTATGCACTTTAAAGGAAGCTTCGGCCGATCTTTTTCCATGGCAAGCATTTGCAGCTTTACTAAGTAATTATAAGCATGTATAGTCTACTATTATTAACTACGTTTGATTTTCCCGTATAAATAAGATTTTATTTCGACAAAATATAACCTATTTCACTGTGTCTCCGTCACATTTAATGGAGGATATGGGTTTGCCCTAGTCCCGGAAATGAGCCGACATAAAAAAAAAAGTAAGTTTGGACTTAGCGTACCAAGTGTACGATTACTAACTTGGTAAATGAAAGTATACAGAAAAAGCTTCCTACCATGATCCATCTAAAAAAAATTTAATAATAATTTAACAGATTAGCAGTCCTTTTTCTGTATTTTTTCTGTGCGTGCAATAAAGCATAATCATTTATCCAATTACTACGAGTATTAGACGGTACACATAGAAAAATCATTAAGAAAAGTTTAAGTTCAAAGCAACAATGACACGTCCATATTCATGTATCCCACACGTCTCCAAGAACGGAAATCGTCACAATTACAACTGCACGGAAAAAGAGGGAAAACCGACAATAGTACCGAGCGGTTCCCACGGGAAATCAGTGATCCCTCACGTGGGATCGTGGGACGACGGAGCAAATGTTGGAGTAATAGGGGATCGGACTGTTCACTATACTTTATGAATTTACCATATTTTATGAATTATTTTTAAAATATAGATTAGTAGCAGACGATTCGCGAAGAAAAAAACAGAATCGGTTGAAAAACGAATTTACAGTGATTTTTTAAAGTTTCAATATGTCTGTCTCTTTCTAAAACGATTTTTGGTATGGAGATTATATGGCGTTACTAACAAATGACGACACAAGTGGGTATGTGCCGCTCTGTGTAATCTTGAATTTTAAACCTGTATAACTCGGTAAAATTTAAAGATAGAGCAAAAATTATTTTAGTGTTCGATAGCAGAAACTAAGAAGATTGGAATTATAAAATTAAAAAAAGTAGTCCTATCCCCTATTATAGTTTTGCGAAATGCGAAACGGAAAGCCTATAGTATAGTCCAGCCTTTAGAAAAATGTAGCGCACGAAACCATGGTAGCGCATTTCATATTATACTTTACAAGCGCGGTCCACCCGCGGCTACGCTCGCGGTGCGTAAGATTTTCCCGTGGGAATACGTCTTTTTCCCGTAAAAAGTATCTTATATGTTAATCCAGGTTACAAACTATCTCCATTCCAAATTTCATCCAAATCCGTCCAGTAGTTTAGGTGTGAAAGAGTAACAAACATCCATCCATACATACAAACTTTCGCGTTTATTTATAATATTAGTAAGGATTCTGATCCAAATCTGGATATTATAAAATAACCAGTTTTTATATTTCTAGCAATTTTAAAATAAACCTCATCTGAACTGCCTCAAACGACGACCTATGACTATCATCATCATCATCGTGTGGGTTGTAAGGTCGACAACCGACCTCACAAACCCTAGTGACAGTGTTATAGAGCCGCCAAAGGCCACTAACTTGGCTCATGTAACGACTAGATAGTAGCCGGGACCAACGGCTTAACGTGCCTTCCGAAGCACGAATCATCTTTCTTTTCGGACAATCAGGTGTTTCACCCTGCAATGTCCTAACCAAACTGGGGAAAGTTTCACAAAGAGATTTTTGGTTGACAGTGTCCCCACCGGGAATCGAACCCAGAACCTCCGTAATGGGCGTTGAAATCTCGACCACTAGTGCCATAATAAAAAAAAAACTTATAGGGTGGGTCTATCACCGCACTATGACTGCTATAACCATAGATTAAAAAAAAACTAAGTCTATGGCTATAACACTGACGCCATAAGCAAGCTGTCATAATCGTAAAGCGTGAAGTCGTGAAGCCGAGGAATATCGCAAACCTTTTTTACAATATGTAAAGTTCGGTGTAGAATTTGAAATCCAATACTGAGATCTGTTTTGGCTTAGGCTGAATGCATCTAGCGTATCTATTCAGTATAAAAACTCAATCTTATCATTTGGGCATTAATCAAAATAATATTATAATGCGAAGGTATGTTTGGATGAGTGTGGCCCATAATTTCCGAAAATCAGTTTTTCTTGGTTAATTTTGTTCCATTCCCATATTTTCCTAGTACCATTTTTTCCCAATGCGTTATTTTTCATCAAACCAGTTTTTCTTGGTGTGTTTTGTTCTCTGCTCATAATTTCCCAAGTTTCCATATGTTCCTAGTGCCAATTTAGATGTTTGTTCCGCTTTCACGCCAAAACGGATATGGATGAAGTTTGGAATGGAGATAGTTATGTAGATAAACAGACAAGAAAAAGTCTTATTCCCTCCGGAAAACCTTACACAACGCGAGCGTAGTTTGTTTCTGATACTGTTCGAAAAATATCTTACGAGTTAACGACCACTCTACCTGTCACTGAATTTCACTACTCACGCAAAATACAGCATGGTGTTTTATTACAAGTCGTTATATGTGCGAAATTCTCACTTATCTCTGATACAAGAAATGAAAAAAGCGTTTTCGTAGCTTTTTACACATACGGTTCACGACACCTGCCCACAGGATGACTCGACTGTGATTTAGGATGTAATCTCTGCGTAGTGACGTCATAGACGTGTAAAAAGTTATCACGTATTACTGCCCGAGGTAAAGCTGTATGAAGGAATATTTACATTCAGCCAGTTTCATACTGGCTGTGCTAGCAAGTAGTATAAATAAACCACAGGCGTCTTAAAATATACCTTGTCTAAACTCCAAAGTCAGTAACAGACCAGACCAGCATGTTCTGCGCGTTTTGTTCTTTTGGGGAAAATTCAATGCAGTATAAGATTTCGTCGTCATAAACGGAACTCTTTTACGGATTTATCATGCTCAGAATCATGACACAGAATAGATAATAGTAGTGCCTACATGGAAGAAGTACCTAGTATTTGTAAAGTTAATATTATGTTACACAAGAAAAAAAAATATCCGCGTTTTTTGTGAAATGAAATGAAATGAAATGAAATTTATTGAGATTGTTATAAATGTGGTACATTATTTTTATGAGGTGGAAATGTCATAATAGAGTCCAACACATTTAGTCGAAATCCGACATACAACACATCACATTTTTAATAAACATGCATGATATTATTATCTAAGTAACACTAGTCATTAATAAGAATAATGCAATAGTTTTCCATCATAAATTAATTAAATTAATGTCAATATAGATGTCAACTTATACTAAGAAACTCTCTGACTGAATAGAATTGTTTCTCTGCTAACCATTGTTTCAATTTTCTACGGAATTCTTTTAAGGGTAAATCTTTTATTTCTAACGGAAGAGCATTATATGTCCTTACACACATGGCATAACAGTTTTTTCTATATACTACAGTTCTAAGTAGAGTTCTATAAACTAATCTATCTTTATTCCTTGTATCATGTCTCTGCGTGTCGCTTGCCTTTTTAAATAAAAATCCGTTTGTTTTTACAAAATTAGCAAGTTGGAATATGTATAGCGACGGGAGTGTTAAAATTCTTAACTTTTTAAAAAGAGGTTTGCATGGTTCATAGGGTGGCACGCCACACAAAGCACGTATGCACTTTTTCTGAGCGATAAAAGCCTTATCGAAATCGGTACTATTGCCCCAGATCAACAGACCGTATGTAAGGATAGAGTTCACATACCCATAATATGCAGTCAGTACAATGTTAAAGGATGTTACTTTTCGAAGTCGTCTCAACAAGTATACATAGCTGTTTACCTTACTACACACTTTTTCGACGTGGGCTTTCCAATTACAGACTTCGTCCATAATAATCCCCAGAAATTTAGTCTCTTTACATTTTTTTAAACACTCCCCTTCAAAGCAAAAGTCCAGCTCAGCAACAGGTTCACCATACTTATGGAATTGAACAATATTTGTTTTGCCCATATTAAACTGGAGATTATTTTCATTTAGCCAATTTGTAATATTAATAATCATAGATTCAATGTCATTTTTATATAGAGTAATGTCAGTATTTTTGTCACATGTTACAATAACTGAAATGTCATCAGCAAATAGAGTGCATTCATGACGGGTACTTTCTGGAAGGTCATTAATATATAAAATAAATAGCAATGGTCCCAAGATACTTCCTTGCGGGACGCCGACTGCATTTATTCTCTGCGTAGATTTATAGGTAGTCAGATTAGAATTCCTGTCAGTATTTGCTATCTCTACATACTGTTTACGGCTCCGCAAGTAATCTGATATCCAGTCCAGCGCTATTCCCCTTATTCCATAATTTTCTAGCTTACTTAACAGTAATTTATGTGACACAAAATCAAATGCTCGTTTCATGTCAAAGTAGATGACCGTAGTTCTCTTTTTGTCATTTAGGGCTTCAACTATTTTATTTATCAAATTAAAACACGCAGTTACTGTCGATTTATTTGCTTGAAAGCCACACTGCTCTTCTTTAAGAATTTTAAACTTGAGTATAAACTCACTCAGTCTTTTATGCATGGCCCTTTCGAATATTTTAGCTAGTATCGGTATAAGCGTGATGGGCCTGTAATTTCCAGGATCGTTTCTATCCCCTTTTCCTTTAAACACCGGTTTGACAATTGATATCTTCAATGAATCTGGAAAACATCCCTTTTCGAAAGATAGGTTTATTAAGTGTGCCAGTACTGGCGCCAGTTCCCTTTTGCAAAACTTTAAAACCTGTGTAGATACCTCATCATATCCCTCTGCCTTAGTGTTGTTTAAGGAACTAATAATGGTTTCCACTTCAGATATGCTAACGGGTTTGAGGTACATACTACTTTGTATTTTATATTTATTAGATTAACATTTATTAGAGTTGCTAGTATTACTTGTGTTTTCCTTACTCGTGGAATTAATTAGATAATCATTCATTTTCTCTGCTATTATATTAGGATCCCTTATCAAACTCTCATCAAAGATCATTTCATTAATAAAACGATTAGAGTCCTGCCTATTTTTTCTTTCCTGTATTATGTCCCATGACGCTTTACATTTATTTTTAGATTTTAAGATATAATTATTATTGCAATTTTTTTCGGCGACAGTAATGCAATTTTTCAAAATCCTAGAATACTTTTTAATGTTTGTTTGTGTGTAAGTATGTGTGTTTTAAAATGAATAAAATAAAATAAAATAAAAAGACATTTATTCATCCACACATGCTTAAAAATAAACAAATGGAAAAATTGTTTACAGATGATGTTCAAAAACTGTTTGGATGAAAAGGTTATGTCTCAGCTAGGTTGCTTTTCAGACATCACCTTGTATTCTAGTCGCTAGTACCAGTAGTTAACAATTAAAAACAAAATGGAACAATATTAGAAAAACCACAAATTAACAACCAAGAACAAAAAAAAAACTTAAAATAAAAATACATGACAGTCACAAAATCAGGTACCTCAGACAGTATACAAAATCAATGTTTAAAAGAAATAAAACAGAATGGCAGCTACTAGTAATCATTTCCATAAAGAAAACTCAAGTACCTATATAGATGCTTGTGTGTTTTTGTTGCTTTTGTTCTCGGCGCTAGTTACTGGCGCTGGTGGAACTCGAGTAGTAACTGGCTTAGAGTAAACATGGCTTAAAATGTAACAGCTCATTTCGTTAAGCTATGGCTGGCTGTAAATTAGACGTTTATGGTTCTGCGTGTAAGTTGACAGGAAATTCGCTATATTATGGTATTACAGCTCTCCGCACAATAGCATATAACATGTTGATCGTTTTTCTAATCCGTGTACAGTATATAACAGCACACGTTTTACACGCTTGGGCTAAAGGCCTATTTATACTTGTACAAAACAGAGGCAAGTTAAGCAAGTAGTCAGTAGCTGTCAAAAAAGACCGGGCTATTTTGTGTTTTGTTCTTCTTGCTACTTGACTGGGTGAAGCTCAGAGGAAATAAAAGACGATCGCTAGCGCGAGGCGAAGCGCGTCAGAAATCTTTGGGGTGAAATTGTATCTTTTTCAACTTCATCATCAACAGCTCTTATACGTCCCCACCGAGGGACTCAAGCCTACTCTGAATCAGGGCGATCAGGCCTTAGTTGACCACCACGCTGGCCCAGTGCGGGTTGATCGACTTCACACACCATCTTTGAATTTCTTCGTCAGAGTGTGCAGGTTTCCTCAAGATGTTTTTCTTCCCCATAAGAGCGTCGAATAAACGTACATATGAATTCGAAATTTGAAAACACATTGATTGATACGTGCTCCCCGATGGAAGACAGCGGCCCCAGCCAATACATCACCGACGCTTTTATACTACTTACTGAAGTGTAAAGGGGTCCTTACAACAGCGGCCATTACTGGCTAACAAGCGGTCTATCTAACAACCATACAAGCATACGAACTCGGGACGCGACAGCAAGTTTGAATTAAAACAATAAATTCTTCTTATCTCCTACACCTGTGCACTGTGCAGCCATTCCAACACTAACAACCACTGTGCAACTGTCCAAACAGAGAGACTAGTCGTAGCCCACCGTGGGGTAGATAAACTTTACTCAACGTGTTGAATAAGGTACAATACAACCCGCAGCAATTCAAGCGTGATACAAGAATACCGTCTCTACTGCTTCGGGACGAAACCGCTGCGATATCAAAGTGAAACTGTAAACCTTGATGTGCGGCTGACTGTAAGTACAACGTATTCAGAAGCACGTACCTTTACCTATTAACAAGGAAGGGATGATGATGGTATTTCTAATAACAGTTATTTATGTTATCTTGGATCATAGAACACATAATAACAACGTTGTCAGAGGTTTCTTTGCACCTATAAAAATATCAATATAAGTGACAAAGCTGAGAAGCCATCTCAAAACTTTTTCATGTCTTATTTCTTCTTTTTAATGAGTTAAGACTCAAGATAAGACTTGAGTTATCACTATGAATACGGCTCATATCAAAATATTACAATACTTTGCTTGTAACCTCCATGCAACAGATATGCACAGAAGTCTCTACAAACCCGAGGTCGGAGCTCCCCCATTTTGCATCACAGAATGAATTACATTAGAAAACACGCTGATTCTCTTTTAAGTTTTCCTTCTACCAACACCAGTGCACCTTTCTTAATGGAATCCCTATAAAAATTCAATTTGCTCTCTAGAGTACTAAATAGAAACACCTGCACAGTTCTTTTTACTTCGTTATTAGCTAGGTGGCTGTTTGCTGTTCAGATGGTTTCAACATTATCTTTTGTTGCTTTCTAAAATGGAATTATTGATTAGGTAGTGTATACGATTACTAGAAAACTTAAGATAATTAATTAATACAAACTCAAATTGGTACTCAAACTCAAAATATTTATTTGCATTTGTCATTATACCTAACAATTACTGTATTGACTATTGTACAATGACGCCCTGTTAGAGCACAGCAAACATGACATTATTTATAAGAACAATCTTAAACTTACAACATACTTTAGAAATGTATATGTCTTTCATACTTTTAATATAACTTAATTATTAGTTTTTATTTCACATTAAAACATAAGATGTCGAAACTAAAATAGGAACTTATTTTCTTATAAACTAAAGCTGTTTGTTTCTTATTATTTTTTAAGATCTTATTTATTTACTCTATTGTGTATTGAATATAGACGTCATCATCAACGGCGATGAGGCCTTAGTCGAGGAGGCTTCCGTCAACTGGGACCACAAGAAAGTGGGACCGCGGTCCCAGTTGCCGGATCCATTTAATTTATTTATTTTTCTTACGGCATCTGGGACCAACCTCGAAATGATTAAAAAAATCTATTGTTTAAATAAAATAAGGTACAGTTAAACGAAAAAGTGTTTAAGTAATATTTAATAACAAAGCTCTTTGATTGTAAATATCATTTATTTGTGTATTAAACATAAAAATCAACTTATTCGCAATTATAAAAAAGTTTAAAGTACTTATTATCTTAATGTAGTCATATCATATTTATTTTACATAATATATCTATGAACTACAAAAATTATTAATACTATCATAGTTTGTTAAAATAGTAAACAGTAAATATTAATATCGGTATTAGTAGTTCTCCAACATTTTAAACAAAACGTGTAGTCTTTCTTATTTAAAATATTTATGTTTTATATAATTTATGTACCTACATTTTTTGTTATATATTAAATAACAAGGACTATACTTACGTTTCATTCAATTAACACGGAATATAAATACAGATTAAAAAAAAATAGGTTAATAAGCTATTTTAACAGAATATGATATGATTGAAAATAATCAATAGCCAGTCCGATCATTTAAGTTCACCCACGCAGATAAGTACGCAACCTCAGCTTGTTTCGCCTACCTGTTCAATTAAGATGTTGAAGAACAATTCTGTCACACAGAATATTAATACAGATTGTTTCAAATTATTTCCTCAATATCTTAATTAAAACAAATTCTTCTTGTTGTTTTAAATATAATAAAAAAGTATACATTAAACAAATCATACTACAAATAATTAACAATAATCACAGTTTAGTTTACGGTCAAGTAATATAATATACCTCTCCTATAACTAAAGTTGTTATAAGGTAAAACATCAGAAATTAGTCGTCAACTAAGTTAAAAATTATTATTTATTTTATTATTTTATTTATTTATTTATTTTATTATTATTTATTTTGGTCGTATGATTCATCAACCAATGCCAATTCCCGTTTTGAACAAAAGGGCTCCGTAACCTTGAGATTTACAGGCGAAACGGGCTGGGGTTAGAACGAGATAGCATACGCGGGTGAAGTAAGTGAAAGGGCTGGTTAATTTAATATTTTATTTCATTTAATTTAGGAATAAACAATTATAAACTAACTATTACATATTTGCAAATATATAATAGTTACAAACCTATAATTCCCTAATTTTAAAAAGAATGTACAACAAATTTTGAAATAATTAAATGTATATGTTATGCCAAAAAAAATGTGTTATATTTTTACAATCAAAGAGTTTTGTTCTTTAATATCACTAAACACTTTTTCGTTTAACTGTACTTTACATCGCTTAAACAATAAATATCGGGAGTGGTCCCAGTTGCCGGAAGAAAAATATTAAAATTAAATAAATCCGGCAACTGGGACCGCGGTCCCACTTTGAGTGGTCCCAGTTGACGGAAGCCTCAGTCGAGCACGCTGGCCCAACGTGGGTTTGTCGATTTCACATACAACCTTTGAATATCTTCGCAGGAGTGTGCAGGTTTCCTCATGATGATGTTTTCCTTCAACATAAGAGCATCGAACAAATGGATTCTAAATTCGAAAATGACGTTTGGTACGTGGTGGGAATCGAATCCGGATGGACGGAAGACAGCGGCCCTAACTACTAGACTACCGACGCTTGTATGGGCAATTATTAAATAATAATATTTATTCCAAACTAAGAATTTTAATTCAAATAATATGCTTTATTTAAACAAAAGCGTACGTAAGTGTTCTAGGGCCGCTGCCTCCCGTCCGGGAGACGTGAGTTCGATCCCCACCACGTACCGGTATGTTTTCGAATTTCAAATTCATATGTTATTCGACGCTCTTACGGTGAAGGTAAACATCGTGATGAAATCAACACACTCCTGCGAAGAAATTCAAAGGTTGTGTGTGAAGTCGACCAACCCGCACTGGGCCAGCGTGGTCGACTAAGGTTTGTTTAATTCTGGGTAGGTTCGATCGAGCCCCTCGGTAGGGACGTATATGAGCTGTTGATTATTTAAATAACTTTGTGGTTTATAAAACATCTCATGTTAGGACATAACAGTGAGTGCAGCCATTACCTATATTGTTTTGGAAAGTTTTCAACATCACAGATTTTTATAATACTCAAATCAATTACATTAGAAATCTAAACATTATCTACCCTTCAATAGGAAGTTTATAAAATATGCATAATATTGTTACGATGGAAATCGATGGCATGCAGGGTTTGAACCTGTGTCTATGACAACAAAGCCTCGTGATTCACAACAAAAGCCCTCTAGCCACGAATCACTGGCTTGGAGAGATTATGGAACCTACGCATATTATAATTGTTAGGGGATATTTGCTGTATGGAGGGTGGATTTTTGAACGTTGATGTATTGTCGTCACGCAATTTGAATTTCGAATCCGCTGATGGCAATATAAAATTATAATGGATTGAGCCTGATAATACAACTTTATCTTAATCAAGTGATGCTCGCTTATTTATTATTGTGACGGTTTATCTGATATGAAAATTTTTAAAGACATGATCCTTCTCTACAAAGAAAATTATAGAAGGTGTAAATAAATTAGCTGACACTATTTTAAAGGATCAACCTACCCATGAAACTGAACAACTTTCCCCAAGAAACATGGGCTGTGGGACGACAAAAAATATGCATTTTCTATAGTAAATCGATTAGCTGGCCGCGCGGTATTGTATGAAAGGGAACAACGACATAAAGTCGTCCGACAGCCCATGTTTCTTGGGGAAAGTTCTTCAGTTTCATGGGTAGGTTGATCCTTTAAAATAGTGTCAGCTAATTATTTATTTACACCTTGTATAGCAAGGTATTTTTATACCTATCCTTTATCACTTTATACAGTTTGTAATAATACTCCTCTAACATCACGTTATGATCGAGAATGAGGACACTAGATCTTATAAACAACTCATGTTTTCAGAAATGCTCGCTTGGATTCCTATAACGGCCATTGTTTGGCAAGGTGTCAACACCGGGCTGGTACCTATTGTATACGAGTGACTTTTATCGGAATATGGTTATAGTGCACTTGACGTGTTGACAATACTGTTATGAGATCGTATGACACTTGACAAAAGACGGAGGTACCTTTACTTAGCTACAGAGTGAGAGGTGTAGGATTCTGTTTCAGGTTCCTATTACTTACATAAGTGCTTGTAAGGTATAATCTGATTGTATGTACTTTTATGTTGTGTTGTGTGTGAGAGGCCTATGTTCAGCAGCCGGAGGGCTGAGATGATGATGATGATGGCTATTATGTAGTTATCAAATGTGAATATTACAATGCTAACACAACTTCTTATGTGTATATTTATTTGAGTATAAGGTGACATTGGCCTCGATTCGGGATGTCATGCTCTAATTCTAATTTTAAAATCCAGCTATCCTTTTCGTTTTTATGACCAATGAAAGAGAGGTGATGAACGAATGATATTAATTTGAACGAATGATAACCTAAAATAAAAGCATAGCTGTCAGTTTAAGAGATTTTTAAGTCGCATGTGCTCTCCAAAATTGTGCAATCGACACGGCCATAAGGTTCAAATTCGATGTTTGACAGCTCTAATATTAGGATGGCCATCTCCCGACCCTTTTCAATCTTTAAAAGGTAAAAAGGACGGACTAACTTAAATTAAGGATTAGATACCCTAAATAAGTTCTCACTTCTTCTTCTTCTTCGTCATGTGTGTTGTAAGGTCGACTACCGACCAATAAGTTTATTGTTAATAAAATAAGATTCAAATTACCATAATTCGTTGTCAATATAAACTATATTTCTTTCTTTTTTAATTTTAATCCATTTCTCTGACTTCAAAGGACGTGGAACAGCATAACAATCAAATTAATTTTATGAATTTATTATTTAAATTATACTAATAGCTTTATCCCGCTCCTGACGCTCTTAAGATGAAGAAAAACATCGACTAACCCGCACTGGACCAGCGTGGTCGGCTATGGATAAGCAACTCAAGGAAGCTCAAGGCCCTCGTTGGGGACGTATACGAGCTGGTGATGATGATGATGATGATGAATCGCTTTATTAGCTTAACACCTAATCGAGAAAACAATATAGTAGGTATGTAATTTAAACTCGTCGTTTTAATCACCGTAATTCCTAACTAAATCTACACAAAAATATACTTATAAAATGTAAACTACCAAAAATAACACAAACCCGTCCAGGATCATCTCATCTAATTCGCATACAAAATTAATTACTTTGTCGGCCCACACGAGAAGACGGTCCGAAGACAAATCTTCGGTCGAAAGCTCTTCGGATGAAGCTAGCTAGAAAGCTAATATGTTTGTGGTTGTTAGCTGCGGGATGCCTGGGGGGTGCCTGAGAGGTATTTTACAAAAACAGGTTTGCTTTATTTCCTTAGGTTAGTAGAAACTGTAAATTTTTATTTGTACTGTTTCTTACCTTATTAAAAACTAATTTATATTTTGACAAGTATTTTTTGGTCTTCATAATGTAAAATAACCAGGATAGTTAGACAAATCAAATCATTTATTTAAAAAAAACTGGTAAAAACTACTCAAATTGTATGGTACTGACATTAAGATTAGAGCTTTCAATATAAGATTGTGTACATTCCATATACCAATAAAGATAGATCGTGAGTACCAGATTTCTTTTGCTGGACTGAAGTTTGTGGGCCAACCCGCCACGAAGCTGCCGAGCACCACACGAAGAATGTTGTGTGGCAAATAACCAGGGCACTGTCCGAAAGAAAGGTATTTATGTATTTATATATTATTTATTTTATATTATATAACTAACGTGGGAAATAGTACAAGGATAAGTTTACTGTTGGAGATCAGGAACACAGAGAACCTTTGATCAGGAAATGAAGCGAAGAATTTGGCAGAAAAAAGACAAAATCGAAACGTAAGAAATCTAAATTTGAAAATGAATTTAAAATGAAAGATAAAACTGCCAGCAAGAAAGGTTGCCAGTCATAAAACAGGAAAGAGGACGAATGCCTCGTTACAAGTTTAGTATTAGTAGTAAGTACTATGCTACAGCTAACTCCATTATCGGTATTACTCCGTTTTTTTTTTCCTAGAAGTTATTTAATGCGTCATCGTCGTTATCTGTTGATCTTTATTACTCCGCCACCACCCCCGCCCACCAAGTAAAAGAACTAAGTTTCGATTAAGATCATGTTTCTAATTACAGATTCCTGAAAACGATATACTCGTTAAAACTTTTAAATCAGAGACTTGAGAACAAAAACCCACATTATTTCCAAAGTAATCTAATGTTTTGCAAAAGAATTAAATTATAATTAATATCCACCCACACACCGTAAGCTATAAAAAGTATTTTACAAGAAACATTTTTAAATATACTTTTACAAAAATTCTTTGGTGCAGTCACCTTGAGCCAGGTATCCTGCTCCTAAAAAATCTACCTATGTTCATATCAATTTATTGAGAAGTAACACAGAAGTGTATTGGTATGCAGTTTGAGTTAGCGTCAAGAGGTCGTTATGCAATAATGGGTTCTAGGACTACAAGGCGCAATCGGTGCTGCATTTGTTACGAACATTGTTGACTGGATTCAACATTATAACTAGTTATTTAGCCATTAGCCTACATGGCTGAATACATTAAATTTGTTTATCATATTCTCGTAGGTCGGTGGTTTAACGGTTAGGGCTGCAGCCTTTTGTTCAGGAATATGTTTTCGAATTTCAAATTCATTAACTCAGATCACCCTAATACAGGACAAGCTTGAGCCCTTGATCGTGAGAGGAATATTAACAGCCCGTTACAGTCCACTGCTGGACTATGAGCCTCCTCCACTTAAGTGGAGGGTTTTGCCATAATCTCCACGCTCGGCAGGCGGGTTGGAGATCACAGATTAAAAGGTTACTGTATCAGAGAGCGCTGCTGCCCGTTCCCTGTTCAATGTGTAGTCCCTAAGTCGCCTCTTACGACACCCACGGGAAGAGTAGGAGTTGGTGACAAATGTATTCTACTCTGCCGTCACCACACGGAATATTATTATGAGCTGATAATAAGAAAAAATTGCGAGGTTCATATCAATGTACAACTCTTAAGTTTCCACTAAGGGATAATTACTAAAAAAATATATCACACTTAAAACTTAAAATAAAAACAATGTCAATACCGGCTATTTCACCTTGTAAGTTATCACTTTCTTCCAGTGTCACCCAGTACCAACTGCAATCCTGTTTTAGACGTCCCTTGACATTTTCACGGTATTCATTTCTTTGTCCACTTAACGCCAAAGTTTTCTTGAGATTCTCGTGTCATATTTTAGTGATAATCTGAAGGTTAAAGATATTTTGTTTCGAACAACGATACAAAAGCATTATAATAACGGATAAATAAAATATCAACGGCTTTTATGCAGTATTTCAATGGAACATTATTTTTGTTGATGTTACTATATTTTATCGAGTATTTTTGTTGTTTCAATAAAGCTGAGCATTTTTAGAGCTCTTAAAATATTATATTTGCCTTTTGTTTAGTAAACGTACAAGTATTTCAGTTTTAGCTACTTACAATTTCTAACATCATCAACTAATTATACAGGTCTTGTTTCTCACAGCGTTTTTCATCCAAAAACAGAACAATTCACGACTCTTTAACCTGTTCTCAAACAAATTTTGGCGAAACGTTATCTAAATATAAAATTCAAATATCTGCAAATATTTTCCTCTTAAAATTCAAGTCGTGTTTCCGAACTCGGCCCATCGAACATAAGATATGATCGCGAATAAAATGCACCAAATGCGCATAATGCCCGCCTCGTCTTCCGAGAGGCAATCTGGCGTACGCCCCGCGCAATTTGTGTCTTAAACTGATATAAATAATATCTCTTCAACGCTCTTTTATTTGGAAAATGTGGCCAAGACTCAAGTTAAGTAAATTTCCATAACAGGAATCTCTTAAAAATATAATCTCCAGGTTTTACGAGTATACTTAAATTAAAGTTCTGCCTGCATTATTCTAAAACAAGCAAATGTCGATTAGTGGTCAATCAATGACAACCTCTATAATGACAATAACTACTTATAAATTATAACAATAAAAGAAATTGGTGATAACATTATTTGGCCGATAGATATGGAAACAAATTATAAAAGACATCACTTTAAAATAATAAAAACAAAAAAAACATGTGACAACAAATACCTAAATAGCCAAGCCTCTTTAGCCAAGTTGCTGAGAATAAATCCTCTGACTCTTTGTTAGTGAACTTGGCGTGGCTCTGCCGTGACCCAGATAAGTTACATGTAGTTATAAAGTTATAATAATATACCGTCGGGCTTTCAGCGAGATAACGCGATCAATTATTATCGGAAATTACTACAAGCTGCGAGAGGTCAAAGCTTCGGGGAGATTCTTATATTGTTCAGACAATAAGTTGGAGTCGCAAGTAGGGTAAGCATCAAGCATAAACATTTATCTTATAATTTATTTATTTTTCCTATTTTTCTGCTTCTTGCGATCGGTCTTCCGACCATAAGCAAGAGTTCTCCAGGTACATATCACTTGTGGGTATAATAATCCATCGATTATGTAACCCTTATTTGGTCCACTCCCATTTATTTATATATTTATATTTTTTATAGGATGGTTTTTCTTTTTAATCTCCTGCTAGTGTTGCTTCTTTCCGAAAGTTGAGCTGCTAGTGGGTTCACATGTGTTTCAAGCCTTACTCGGTAGCTCTCTTTATGCTTTAGGATCACCTCCTTGACTGTTGGGATTTGTACATATTCATGGAGTTCCGATGTCTTAATAAACCAGGGTGCTTGGCATATCTTTTTCAGTATACTATTTTGATATCTTTGGAGTATCTCAACATTGGAGTTTCTTATCTTATAAAATAAGAAACTATTTACAACTTCTTATTACACACACAGTATTTGAGTTCAAATAGCACAGTAAACAAAGGAAATATCCAATTGTTCATAGTACACTAGCGGTCCGCCCGCGGTTACGCTCGCGTTGTGTAAGATTTTCCCATGGGAATAAGACTTATTTCCCATAAAAAGTATCCTATGTGTTAATCCAGGGTACAAACTATCTCTATTCCAAATTTCATCCCAATCCGTTTAGTTTTTGCGTGAAAAAGTAACAAATATCTATACATCCATACATACATACTTTTGCGTTTATAATATTAGTAAGGAGGCTGCTCAAATGCTCGAAACTTTAAGTAATGGGTAAACTGAAACTAAATAGGGACACTGCTGAATGTTTCTAAAAGATCTTTATTGGCTAAATAAAATATGTCAGATGGGTTTTTACTGTCCAAACGTTTACATTTAGAAGCACTCAAATGTGAATAACTGAAAGTTATTAGCACCTATTGTGCAGCTCAGTAAACTGAACCAGATTAAAATCTATGTAAAATATAAAAGCTTCATTAAGTTCGAACCGGCCTGCACGTTTCATATTTTTGGACACTTCAATGATTAATTATAACTTTAAAGTTGGGTCGTCTTTTTCTTGAGGCGCAAGGATCAAAATTTTTGTGTTTTACTTACAAATTAAAGATAAAGGTGAACAAGTACAAAAGGGAGAATTAATTGATTGATTGATTCATTGATATATACTTTATTGCACTAAAAAAGGGGTGTACAAAGGCGAACTTAATGCTATATAGCATTTTCTACCAGCTAACCTTTGGTGGTTAAGAGCAGGTTGAGGGTAGTGCCGCTAAAAACAGCGTTCAACTTGAACTACTACATTAATAGGTAAATATCAGACAATTGATAAACTTACTAATACGTAAATATACATGCAAATATAAAAGATTTCGTTTAATAACGCACAAAAAGATCAAAAGCAATCCTGCCGCGTTTAAATTTTAATAGAGGCCAAACGGAGCGGTAGATAAATTATGAATGACCCCAGCCCCAGAATAATTTGCTATGCTATTCTTGTGTGGGATTAGTAGGTAAAACAACAAAAAGGTAAATATACCGTGTGTGTATGGTTGTTAAGTATGTTTTTTCTAGCTCATGAAAAACAACATCTAGGGGTATTGCTTGGTAGTTAGTATGCAAAGGCTCTGTTCACTCTTTGTGGTATAAGAGCGTGAATTTATTTAACGTTATTGTGATTGGGGTGCATGAAACTGACTAGAAGATGATTTTTTTCTTGCGCGAACTTTTTCAGTTCATTTATGTCACTTCAGGGCCCTATTAGGTCCGAAACGATGTGAATCTCCATACATTGACTTTACAGATAACCCTATTCGTGCATTTAAAAAACAAAAGCGAGCCAATAGCTACCCAAAAATATTCCAACCATTTTAATCTTGAATGATGGCGCGGACTTCCCTTGGTCATAATAAATGGAGAGATCGAACTGTTTGTAACTTTTTTTGCCCAGCTTTGGCAGCGCAGCGTACGTAAATACACGAATAACGTTTTAAATTCAAATTGAGATGCTTGTTTTGTGTTGAATTATCGATGCATTTCTATGCGTTGCGTTGTTGTGTCAGACATTACAGAATATAGCGAAATTAGCCAAATAGCGCTATAAGGCGAATTAGACCAATCCGGCTACATATGTGTCGCTTATTATAAAAGTGGTGTAACTACATTATGTTTGTCATATGTAGTTACACCACTTTTATAATAAGCGACTCATATCTGACTTAAAGCACGCTAGTTAGTACTATTATTTATTTTGTGCTTAAAGCGCAAGCTCTATCTTAGGTTGCGAGTACTTTCTAAAGCAGAAATAATAGCAACACTACTTTATGTCTCAAAATATTGAGAATTCAATGAACTTGTCTTTTAACTCAGTTTGTTTATTTGAACGCTTTCTATGCATACAGTTCTTGCTTACAGTAACTAATCATTGGCAATAAACTTCTCTTTGGTGTTGCCAAGCAAGTCTGTGAGTCTTAAAACCTCCATTGTCTGTCACCCGAGAAACGCGACTTCGCACGTAGGCTAGCGGTCATTGCCATTAGTTTTATGGCTTTTGCGAACAAGCCAGACCGACCCCGTCCATCGTCTCGAGCTATCCACGAAACCGTGTATAGTTCCTGTTTATGAGCGGTAGGGAAAAGTGGTGGGGGATACTTGCCCAGGATCTGAGCCGACGGGGTCTGAGTTATCCGCTCCCTATTATTGTAAGATTACCAAAGTTAAACAACTTGCAGGTCTTGCTAAGTCACGAATAGGAAAAAAATAAATGAATGGGTCCTGCTAGGTCTTGCGAGTATTTTAAAATATTTACCGTATTTCGAGAGAGACGAGGGCCACGTTCAGCTAGGTAAGAGGGCGTTTAAACAAGGCTAGTTTGTATGCCTTCCAGCTGTAGCTACTACTATTTATTCTGTGGCATTAGAACTAGTGAATTAACTGAAATCTACTTACATCACATCACATCTATCCATCTATCCAATGCTTTAATAGCAAGGGATCCTGGGAAGGATACATGATATTTTGTACCTTCAGTTTCCCATTCAGTTGATTGAAAGTAGTACCTTAGGTTGAGCATTCCTCAACGGACGTATTTTTCATGAAACATGGTAGCACCATTTAATAGCTACTTGTATTACGAAAGGAGCCAATAATCTCCTACAGCTAAAGTTAGTTTTATTAATACAGATATAAGTAGGTTCCTAGTATTCTTAAATACTAGAGGAGCACCTCAATATTTCTTGACTTTTTTTCAAGTGCCTTCTCAAGATTTTGCGCATTTTAATTCATAGCTACTCGTAATATTAAAGAGATATAACTAATGTTATGTTTTATGTTTTATGATAATTCATATTATAAAAGAAACCAGTTTCTACAGATTTTTTAAAAAACAGAGAACTTAATTCGTAAATAATACTTGAGAAGTGTCTCAAAATTTCTTTTTTAAAGCGTTACTCTTGAATTTCTCTCAAATTCTATTCACCCTATTCCCAAATCATCTTAAATGAAACCTGTCGGCGTATGAAAAGGTTATCCTAATGGCCTTATGATGAAGTTTTTTATACAAAGCTCTATTCCTCGAAGCGATTGGTCCCGGTCAGGTCGGGCCCAAACGAAATCACTGGGTACAGGATTTTTATTCTGTTTTTTTTATCGTGCTTAGAAGGCGCTTCTTGATAATGTGAACGTGAAACGTTAATTTTGTACTATTATATCGGAAGATTAGTGGAAAAATTGTGTGGTAGGGGTGAAGGCTACAGGGCGTCCAAGTTTCTACATACCATAAGGTAGGAATCTATGCATTGTATTGCCATTTGGTAATCATTGGTCATATAATAAAGAACTCCGCTTTTAAAAGTAGCAATCGTGTACGCGTTTATGACATTTTTTGTTTCTTGAACTAATTTCCATTTCTACCAAAATAGTAAATATACCGTATTTATACAATGCCTGCTTGGTTACTGAAAAGTCAGGCTTCTAGTTTTATCCACAACGAAGTTATAGGGGGGTCGAAAATGGCCTGAACTGCTTCGAGAAAAGTATGGTACGGCCGTGCCGCTTTTTTGCTCGACTTGCAGATATAGCCAACTTGAATATTCTTTGGAGGAAATTGAATGAAATGAATAGTTTATTAACTTTTGGATGTTATATCTCTTAGTTTCGTCATTACATTTTTTTGGGTGAGTTCACTACACGATGTGCGGTCTCTGTGGAGAAGAACTCACTGGAGAAGAACTCATATATGACTGGAGTTCGCTTGAGTCAAATCTTAGTACATCCTTTTTATCCTTTTCGTGGTATATAAACCAGTCCAGATTGAGTTCTAGCCCCGAATCCTGAGCACTTTGACGCGCCCGCGCCGACCTATTTGTATGCAAATCACTTCACGAAGTTTTAAAATCGAGAGTTGGGAACAAAAGCCACTGTTTTGAATATTTATACAGTGAGTTTGTTTTTTAGATTTCTGGAACCGTAATCTATACAGCGTGTTAATTTCAGCGTATTTAGTCCGTGAACTTTTTTATACAAACTGGTCAGGCCGATTGTATGGCGAGGCGATTTGTATGAAAACACTATTTGTTTTTGAAAAATTGTGCAACAAAAGTTATTTCGTTTTATGGGCTGAACTACCATACGAGAAGTAATTGTTCTAGAAGCAACTGCATGGCTTTTCTAGGGTGCGAAAATAACAACTCTTCGGCGCTTTTTACCGAAGTTCTCTTACTCTAATATTGTACGTCCAACTGAATTGAATTATCATTGAAAAAATTGTTTATTAAAATATTTATTGGTGACATTAATTCGTACAAAGTTGTGCATACCCACCCATTTCAGAATTGCCATAGGTAGTGACTTTTATCTAATTAGCGAAGTTTCATTGCTTCTTCATATCTTATAGTTAACTTTAATCTGATTTAAAAACTTAAAATCTTAATTGATAGTGATAAAACGACTTTACTGCTTTAATATATTTTATGGCTATGTCATAAGCACGTGTATACCATTGTGGGGTTAGAACGCCATGCCACCCTCCAGCGCCGAAACGTTGAAACGTTGCCAAGTGGTCGGAACAGCAGCCAGAGGACCAAAACAGCCACCGCGCATGCGCGAATCACCCCTTGCGGACTGTTCGTTCACCTCGGTAATAGCGTAAAGAAAAGTGATGTTCCACGTGAAAGAATACAGCCTCATTATTCCACATTAAAATGCCTAAAACCCCGGCAAACAAATATTTGAAAATGATAAAATACTTTGTTATTCGACCGCATGTTAATACCATCCAAAATAAATTAACTTAGCTCTGTTTTTTTTCACTACTCAGTGCTACAATATTATACGACGTGTCTGTACGCGACTGTCCATACTGTTATACCTACAACTTCATACATGATGTAAAGGAGTGCTCGGAATGACAAGGTCGCTCGTAAAATTACTCTTTTCCTCTACGGCTCTCCATCTATACATACATACACATACATTGTCAATGTTTCAGTATTTGTGTATGTTTTTCTGAAATACTCAAGCCAGGAATAGACCTACAAAACGAATAATATATCACAAGTTACTACCACTAACAAGATTAAAATTTACCTGCCACAATTCAATTTTTATGCAAAATTACATGTAACTATAACAGCGAAAAAGGTAAAATAAAAAAAAATAAACAACTCGCAAATAAACAGAGCTAATAAAAATTTACATAAGTAATTTAAAGTTGTGCTCATTAACTTTTCCCAGGAGTGCTCACCGGGAAAGTTCCTCTCATTATGAACCATATTTTCACTGGAGTTAAAATGAACATGAACCTCTCATGTACAAGTTCCTGGAATACATTTCAATAGACAGGAATATGAAAAGGCTTATTGGAAATATAACCTGCTTTTACTACACCATAATATTATGTCAAATTAGCCCTTTGTTTTACAATCCAGGAATCTGTTACTCTATTGTCATGCTCTAATTCTAATTTTAAAATCCAGCTATCCTTTTCGTTTTTATGACCAATGAAAGAGAGGTGATGAACGAATGATATTAATTTGAACGAATGATAACCTAAAATAAGGGCATACCTGTCAGTTTAAGAGATTTTTAAGTCGCATGTTTTAAGTGCTCTCGGTGTTTTTTGTGCAATCAACACGACCATAAGGTTCAAATTCGATGTTTGACAGCTCTAATATTAGGATGGCCATCTCTTGTCCCTTTTCAATCTTTAAAAGGTAAAAAGGACAGACTAACTTAAATTAAGGATTAGAGCGTGACAGGGAGAATCGGGGCCATTTACCACAATATTGTACACCTTGGGCTCGAGCCTACCCCGATGATTAGTTTAGTTTGTTATATTATTGACCGAGCGATCGCGAAGTGCGAGCGAAGCGCCTCCGTTTCAGCTTGGCCAAAATTGCTTTTATATATCTATTTGTCCATCTATATTTGTTTGTTCCTATCTACAGGTCGCGTTTCTCAACCTATTCTCGTGAATTTTTGTAAGCAGGTTTGATAAACTAATAGATATTTTTTACCGAGTCAGTATTAGGAAATTTAAAAAAAAAATACACAGTTATGAAGGTTGAAAACGTAAACGAATCATAAATCAGCCAAAGAAAGTCGAGGTCTACAACTCACAGAGCCACTAGTTTTAATTAGCTGTGATCAGGCCTTATTCGACCAAGCTGGCCCGGTGTAGGGTTCTTCATTCATATTACTGTGATCAATTAGTTTTTTCACTTAGAGTCATTAAATGAGTAAAATAAGTAGAATTCAATCAAAATTGACTAAGTTTTTTATTGTTTTTATTATTATTTTTGACATTTTAATTTTAATTTTATTTGTATGTTCATTCAATTTGACATTGTATTATTATTGTTAAGTCTGACATTTGTATCAAAATTGGTATCACCCTAAATTAGTCATAACTTTTAATAATAAATTTATTAAAAGTAATCATAACGTCTATTCAACCAATGAACCACCTTTTAGGTATAATTTAATTAGACCCTATTTAGTTTGTTGTACATCTAATTCATTAAATAATTTACGTACTTCTAATTCAATGCTCTCAAATTTAAAACAAACTTCTATACATATGTACTTTATTTTTGATAAGCATACTTAGATTATGGGAAAGTACTACTTAAACTTGAGGTTTTCAAAGAATGAGATCGATGTCTTAAGATATATCTCACGCTCTACCAGTTGTAATCTCAAAGCCAGCATTTATAGGTACTTTAGATAGAAAGTAGTAATGAGCTAAGGCAACCCCACCCCATTGAGAGAGAAACTGATTAATAAGACCTATATTAATAAATTTTTACACTTAATCTTAAGTGTATCAAAAATGAGTTAAAGACTCAAGGCCGGTTTTTAATATGGTTCTGGGAGAGAGAAACAAAGCAAAATATTTAGTTTTATTTACAGTCGTCGTCATAACATTAATATATACCCTTGATAGTGTTCCATTCACATAAAAAAGAGTTTGCAACTAAAAAACAAAATAGCTTAAATATTTTTCCTCGATAACTTCTAAAACGCTAATTATTATTAGTACTAAATGTGATGCAAATCTATTTTAAATCAATAGGTAAATTATAATAAAAAAAAAACATGGAATTTATTTTATTTTAATGGACCTTATCGCTATTTTTTTTTATATATTATTTAAGCAGGCAAACGAGCGGACGAGCCACAGTGGTGGTAAGTGGTCATCGTCGCCCATGGACATTCGCAACACCAGGGGGGTTGCCAACGCGTTGCCAGCCTTTGAGAGCCCTGTATACTCGCCCCTTGAAGAACCCCATGTCAAAGCACAAGGGAAACACATTTCTACCAGAGTGGTAATATAGCGGGCGCGGACTTGGCCAAAAACATGCAATTTATTATAGTAAAGTGCTTTATATAGCATATTAAGTAGGGGCGGTATTCATAGTCACAGAATTAAATATAGTTGTCTCCTAACCTAAGTGTAACTTGAGTGTGACACTTAGCTTGAGAAGTGGCAGATGACTTAACTTAAGCTGTGCCTAAGCTGAGGACTAGACACGTTTATTGTCGGTCACGCTCGACCTCTAAACCTGTTTCCAACTTTATGTTACTTTAGGTTATATATATTAGGTTATATATGTAGTATTATGTAATTTCATAATTATGTATGTATGTACCTATTTATTTATTTTATTTTACCTATTTTTTTTATTAGGTATATGTAGATATTTTGTTGTATTTATGTTTTAATTTAAATTCCTTTTTGTTTTTATTTTAGGCTAATTTGTTTAGTGCACATCCTTGTGCCCGCTCTGTTTTACACCTTTTCCACCACCTTATAGGTTGGCTGGAAGAGATCTCTTATAGAGATAAGCTCGCCTTTATAACTAATTTTAATAATTATCCTGTAAATTTAAGTGTGCAATAAAGATTATAAGTCTTAGATTTAAAAAGTTACATTACATTATACACTTTTATGTACTGCTGGGCAAACAGGATGATGGCGCTGGCGCAGCGCAAGTGTGGTCGACTAAGGCTACTAAGGCCCTAATTTCAGAGTAGACTCGAGCCCCTCGGTGGGGACGTATATATAATATGAGCTGTTGATGATGATGATGATGATGATGAAAAGAAAACAAGAGTTTAGTAAAAATAAAGGCGATACCACGGAAACAAAAAATCTATGAGCGATCTTGCGAGTATCGTACATATGTACCTCCCTCTCGTAATCAAATAGGAATGGAACTCGATTTTATTTATTAAATAAACGAACAACACAAAAAGCAAGCAAATAAGCAGACATAAACGGCATCTAATCTAAGTAAATAATTATGTAGTTCCTTCTGTCACCGCGTCACTCTTTTTGGCCAAGCTGTATGAAAAAAAAACTAACGTACGTAAAAGTACAACGCGCAAATTCACAATAAATAAGAAGCTATTTAAATCTGTTAATTTCACACATTTGTTTAATAACAGAAACAGTAAACCAACAGTTTAGCAGTAAATTACTCAGTAATTTTACAATTACTGTAAATGTACTTCCTAATACCTGTGTAAGTTCAGTAATAACACTAATAACTCTTAAACAGTACTTGGAACACTTAGGATTACCATGGGAACGAGTACAATTTAATAGATTGCTTACCACGAAAACTATTATCTACCTAGGGAGGTAAGAAGATATTTATATTACGTACTTACACAGCAAAATTATGTAATTACTTATTTTGCAAAGCGCGTGTCTAATAAGAAAAATTATTTCTTATTGATTGAAGTCTTAACACCTGGCAGAAATGTCTCCAAATACGAGTTGACGATAGCCATGTAGGTAAGTTTAAAAAATAGGTTACTCTTTATTTAACCGTAGTAGCTGTGATAAAAATCCATTACCTACATAAGCTAATAAGTATAACAAGCCATTGCTACGTACTACTTTACTTACATAGCTAGTACTTCTTTCATTCAGCCGGTCTTTTCATATTTGTAAACAAAACTACCCACAATGTTGAATCTAAGTCATACAAATTTTCCAAACCTACTAACAACAATCACATCTTACATTCTGCCAAATAACTGCGTGATGACATCTGCAAACCGAAATTATTATACAGTATCTCCAAATTCGCAAACACTTACCTTTTCGCGTGAAATCAGCAGCTCCTTATCACAATCCAAACACTCGAGTATCATACATAACAACACACACACGAACGAAACATTCCGCGCCAAATTTAAATTTCGAACCACTGAATAAAAAAGAAAACTGTGGAATATAAAATGGGGTGCCAGTTCGTTTTCGCCGGAGGACGGTAGCAAAGCGACCGCGCGCGGGGCGGATTGGAGACTGGCCGGTATCGAGCGAGGACGGGCCTCCCCCCGCGCTCTAAACCAATTTATAATACATACGGAGACGCAGCATCCCCCACACCAACCCTCGCTCAATTTCCAACCTTACCATCGTCAAAACAAGACCGATTTTCCAACGAAAGAAAATGCCGCAGCGACAAAAACGCCGCTAGTTTTTGCAGAAAAGCGAGGGTGCGAATTGTGTGCGTTTTCATCAGTTTTCGCAGTTCATAATAGAAATCAACATCTGAGAAGTTTGTCAGTGAATATTTATATTATTGGATTATTAATTGACAGCCTCTCTCATAGCTGGAAGGACAATGGGAATAAGTTTTGACACAAACAGGCGCTGTTGGGTTAAACATTTGACGTTAAGCTGAATGCTAAATGGAATTAACGGCATTTCGCTTTGAATATTGAAACAGTTTAAAATTTCGCAGTTAACGTTAATGGTTGGTACTAAGGATTAATTTATCACGTGCCATTGCAAAACTGCTGAAACTTGAAATTAATTGTTTTTATTGAATGATTATGTTCTTGAAGATCCAAGTACAAATGGTACAATGCGATTAAAATACCAACCGATTAAAATAAAATTAAAAAAATACCGTTTGATGGGTTTGACTTCACTCGAATCTTGTATGGCCACAGATAAGAAAACAAAATTAAACTTAAGAAAAATCTCACACAAGATTTAAAAAAAAACAAATAAAATACAACAGATATGTAAGCCTAGGTTCCTAACCCAGTTTTTTCCGTATCTGTGGAGCGTAGAGTGATAGGATCGGCGGCGTATTGTTTGCTAATGTATGGGAACATACAAACAGAACATTCGCTTGCAATTAACGAGCCTGACAGCCCGTGAGGTAACAGTTGTAACGAAACGCATGTTATTGCAATCCGCCTGCCAAGATCTGTACAACGTCACAAGAAGTCTGGATTGTAAGATATAAGGAACCATAGAAAAAACTTAATCAAACAGAGCTCTTATTCATCAACAGCTCATATACGTCCCCACCGAGGGGCTCGAGCCTACCCTGATTTACACCGATTAGGCCTTAGTCGACCACGCTGGCCCAGTGCGGGTTGGTCGACTTCACACACAACCTTTGATTTTCTTCGCAGGAGTGTGCGGGTTTCATCACGATGTTTTCCTTCACCGTAAGAGCGTCGAATAAACGTACAATGAATTCGAAATTAGAAAACACATTGGTACGTGGGGGGGATCGAACCCGCGTCTCTCGGACGGGAGGCAGCGCCCCTAGCCACTAGACCACCGACTCTCTCTACCGGCGCTTTTATTAATTTATATTACCTAACTTTACGCGAATCTTGTTTGTATCGGCTACAAGTAATTTTTCGATCAGACACAGCGATGACGTCACAAATTTTCGGCCGTCCAGTCGCATTGTACGGTGCCACAAGACTAAATGTTGTCTGGAAGAATTTGGTGGGCACGCATCCTGTGGGCAGCAACCTTGATTATGAGATGGAAGGCATTATTGATTATGAGATGGAAGGTAGAAATATTGTAAAGTTTCGATTTAAAGTTGATTTATCAATACAAGCATAATTTTATAACTTTATTATGTTGTTTTATTGATTACTGCTATTAAATAATACAACACAAGAGAAGCTGTAGATTTACAGTTCCATAAGTAGAGATTTAAAGTTTCCTACAGCTTTTTGAAAGCTGGTTTGCAGTTTTTATCTAGATTGGGGTTGGCTTAGCTCTAAAATTGGGAAGCTAGAAATGTGAGAAACGGTGGTGATTGAGTCAAAACTTAAATCGCAAAAGACGGGATTTAGCCCTTTAGGTCTTTAGCTGCAAGACAATCAGACAAATCCTATGTGCGTTTGAAATTCTCATGCAGTCTCGAGTGGGTAATGAAGATTCCAGTCGCCATCGAGATCTTAATCTGATTCCAACGATTCCAAAGCCGGGATCAGTTTACAAATGCACTACTGGACGTGCACTCTCATTTTTAAGGTCCTGCACGTAGGTAATGGGCGATGACCTAACTTTTTAGTTGTAAAGGTTCCTTAGGTGTGATGCGGGGGGGTAAGGAATGACGTCTGTATTCACATTATATGCTGAGCAAGACAGATTCAATAAAAACTTGATTATTTCTACACTGGTCTCTGATATTTTGTACTGACATGTAAAATTTTCAAGTTCGGCATTTGTGAATAAGATTTGCTACTTGATTTATTTATTTAATTAATGTCACATCACAGGGATTATTGACACTGTTCTTTTTTCTATACTTAAGTTAAACATCTGACAATTATTATTGAACTGCGTTAATATATAATATAGAATTACCACATCGGAAAAGAAAATCTTTTATGAATGAAAATTACATTACGTTTTTTACGGTATATTTCACTATTTGTTTATATTCAAACAATAGAAAGATATTCTATATTTTAGATTCATAGAAAACGACCAAAAACGTAGGTATAGGCCGAAGGTCGTGGGTTCAAGTCCCGCCGGAAGGTTCACGTTTTTGGTTGATTCTATGATTCTAAAATATTTAATTACATTATGTTCTTTGCTTAGCATTTACTAAACACTAATATATGGCTCTCATTAGCTGCAGTCGTTTGTGTAACAAAACATATTATTGTAACAACTTATATCTCCAAAAAGCTTTCGTTTCACGACATATTTTAAATTTTGCACGTTTCTCCAACGATAAACATACAGTTCCACAGCCCACACCACACAGTACTACTTACTGCTCTTTTTGTTGGCGAGAACACTATCAGACCGTGGTCTAACTCGCACACACCGGCTTTTAGTGTTCGCTCCCCGCGCGGCCAGTGCGTGCCGGAAAAGAACGTAAAAAGAAAACATTTATTTTTCCTCGAATAGCACTGGCTGTAAAAAGTTTAATTTATTTTCTGTAAAACGGCCTTCGAGTCTTAGGTCAATAAAATCTATAAGCACTTAATGATGTGGCTCATAAAATTGGCTATCGAAGATCTAGTGTTTATAGGATGAGCACTTAGCAGGATTCCAATTATTAAATTATTAGTAATAATGATCTATTTTTAAAACGATACCTATGGCTAAGGCAAATAAATAGGCAAACCCTACATTTTTTCTTATTATACTAAAATTAGGATTATCTTTCGAAAATTCCTTTACAAACACTGAAAGTCATTTTACAAACTTTAAAACACAGCAATAAGTATTTGAAAGAGACATACATAATTTAGTGTTATAATAAAACAAAAAGACGAAACAACATGAAAACTAAGGAAAGATACCAATAGAACTGAGAGAGAAGAATCGTTAGACATTCTACATAATTACTTTTAATGGAATGAGATGATCGACCTCTTTGTGAGAAGAAGGATAATAAATTGTAAATCGTGTTGTATATCCTTGAAGTTGGAAGAACATAATTACTTCGTCTCGAGTGTGAGAATAAAGCGATCATTAACCTCGTATCCCGCTATTAAATACTTTAGTCCCGTGGGGGGGCGAGGCACTAAATTCCGCTGATTGTCTGATGTATTCCCTCCACGGGGTTTACCGTGAAATTGGACTCTCCAGTTAAAGCTTTTATATATCTATATACAGAAGCAAACTAATGTCGTGAGTATTAAAACGGTTACATATTATAACAACTAAACCCAGTCAAACTATTTTCGATACAACTACGGTCCAAAGACCTACTATTTAAGATAACTAAAGACCGTTTCACAGATGTTTGTTTAAACTAATGAACGATACCCATAAAGGTGAATTCACCTACGGTTTGTTTAACTACAATTAATTTACCTAAGGTTTATTGAAATAATGGACGATTCACCTACAGATTCGACGTTTCATCATTTCAGATTTAAAATTATAAACAAAAACACTTGCTTTATATAAAGAAATATTATTTGTTATTTGCCTTTGTTAAAACTAGAGTTAACTAATGCTGAAAATCGAGGCGGGTGCGAGCGTAGCGAGCACGGGAGTTCGGGGCACCCCGAAATTAGGTTCGCTCGCCTGGCTCCCTCCGCCATACCCTTCGGGGTTAGGTTGTCTTGTGACCACCCATGCCTGCTTGCAGGCATGCAATATTACTATTGAAATGCAATATTTCATACGTAGGCGAGTCGTCCATTAGGTATTTCATACGTAGTTGAAACATCCTATACAATGCACAACGCACAATAACATATATTTTCTTCTCAACTTTTATTTATCTCAGTCTCAAGATTGACATATTAATATGATCAATAAATTTTAAACATCAAATCACCGGCGCGGCGCTCAGTTTTCAACAGCCAAAGGAACTCGTAGCGAAAATACATTTAATTTTATTGCATGAAATAAAAAATATTTCTGACGTTCATGGTTAAGTTAAAGTTATGTTAAGTCAACGTGAGCAATGAATAAAAATGCATTGACGTAGAATTACGTGCAATAATTCATCAAAATAGACCCGAAGTTTTTTAATATAAAATATAAATAAAACAATATAACAATTTCGCAAGACAATTCGATGCGCCTACGCGACGCAACCGTTAATAGTATCGTCATCATCAAAGAGACACGATTCTATGGAAGAATTTAGAAAAAGTCGGCTCTGATCGCAGGCAGATGCGCAAAGACAAAAACTCTGCCTCGTTCTTCGGAGAACCGTCGAGGTCTTTTTAACTAATTAAAATACGAGTACGATTCGATTTGTACAGCCTTTTTATTGGGCAAAAACGCAGTCGGTTTCAACTCGACTTTTTCTGTGATTGGTCAAAGATCAATTTGAATTTAAATTAGACGCAATATATTACGATCAGTGTTAAATCAGTTTTGAATTTTAAATCTCTACATTATTAGAGACGCTAAATGCCACGTCTTATGTCTCCGTATTTTGTAACAGACAAATTATTTTATTTAAAAAGGAAACTTAAAAGATGCGACGACTGTGGAGTTTCTTCGGTGAGCTCTTCTCCACAGATTCCGCCATTGTGTTAGTGAACTCACCCAAAAAAATGTAATGACGGATCTAAGTGATGTGATAACATCCTATAGAAATAATTATTTTTTTTTTATTTTGATTTTTTTTTTCCGCACCACCAAGCGATATTTTATGGCATAGATTGTATGCCTTAATATCCCTAACCAGCGCGTAATTAAAAAGTAATAGTATAGAAGCAAAAAGTAATAGTAAATAAAAGAAATTCCTTAATTTATCTATGATACAGGTTAATTAAGTGTGCAAAGCGCGTGTGTATCACAAACAAAAAATTCTTTACTTAGCTTGATTCATGTACTTTTTAAGATACTGTAACGACTCTCCTACAGAGAGCCGCCACTTAAAATACAAAACTCACTTCTCACAAAATAATAACTGTTTTATTATAAATCAATGTTACAATACTTGCACTGAAAATAATATAATCGTCAGGTAAGAAGGTCAATTCTCTACGGCCCAGCCCGTATGAAGTTTCTATCACTCTCTTTCTAAACTGAATAGTTAAAAAGAGAACGAATATATTATAAAAAGAATCACATCGCCAGTATCAAACTACACGGCACACAGACCATCGAGGCCCGATGCTACAATACCGTTTCCGCTGAAGAATTTTCAGGATTTAAAGCAATTTATAATTGCGTTCAGGGCGCCCCTTTTCTTAAAAGAATCATTATTCTTCATAGTATATTCATTCATTCATTCATTCATTCATTCATTCTTCTTTCTCTTTTTGTTTATTCGCAAAAAAATATTTATTTCTAATTAATAAGTAGGTATAGTTTACGAAATTCCGTCCTCTCTACAAAACATACTCCTTGCCGCTATCACATCCTGTGATCGGTGGCCAGAGGTGCAAACACATGAATAATTGATCAGGTGCATCCTCAGCTTGGAGACTGGCTTTGTGTCCAGCTGACCTGTCCGCACATGTCCCTGGACAAAGGCGACCGCGGACAAGATAGAACAGTTAAGTGCCCTGTGGATACTTGGCTAGGTAGTGACTCATTGGCTTGATCACAGAAAAAATAGTAGTAGCCTACTAGTAAGCTCAAGCACGGCACAGAAAACGTTAAGAATAGATACTTATTTTAAAAAGATATGGTTCTAGTTAGACGCTCTTCTCTCTCACTACTTCTGTATTTTTATCTTCCTTACTTAAACATTCATACTACTTTCAAATACTTTTCGTCTACTGCAATAACTTAAACGAAATCTACCAACTCTTGTTTGACAAAGGAAGTGGTTTACCGTTTTTTATTTAATTTCTCAGTTAACGCGGTATTTGACAGATCGATCTAATCATCATCATCAAAGTCATAGTCAAGTCAAAGTATTTTTTTTTTTAATTCGAATTAAGATTTTTACAAATCATTTTTCGACGTCAAAGCTATCATGGATGGCACGTTCACTACCAGTGTACGCCCTCTGTGGAGAAGAACGGCCCGTTATAGATCGATCTACAAACGAAAATAATTTTTATAGTTCTAAATAATGCATGTGATAAACCAACGTTTTGGCAGATTGTACGTACAGTGAACAAGTTCATCAAGCTATACACCGGGGTATCTTACGCGTTGGTAATAACGTCTAGTTTGCAACAAAAATGTAGAGCTTGATGTGCTGTCTACTGTACATCCACCCATGTAGCTTCTGATCGTCTCGCGCCGCGAAAATTATTTTCATCCGTTACAAAATCAATATGGCGGCGTGCTACCTGCAGGGCTCAGACAAGGTCCTTATCTCATCTCCACCGTTTCCACTCCAGCGGTGACCCTCGGTGCCAATTACCGAGGTAAGGTGGGTAGCGAAACGAGGCCCTACGCAAACATACCCTCCCCCGCACTTATGACTGCCTAGCCAAACTATTTTCTCCCGATATCGCTGAGTAGGTGCTTTTTAAATGAAGGTTGTGTTCAGGTAGGGTTGTACTCAGATCATATTTAGATATACGTCCCCACCGAGGGGCTCGAGCTTTCCCTGAATTGAAGCAATCAGGGCTTTTTGACTTAAAAAGGTTTGAAAAATACAACCCTGAAGTATTTTTCAAATGGGCATAGGCCCATCTGAGGGCGCCGCTAAGCATTTTGTTATATTTTTTTAAGGGTCTGAGTCAATTCCTCGCACGCTATAATACCACTTTTGTAGAAATAGCGATTTGGTCCGTTTTAAAAAAGTTAATATAATTTATTTAAATAAAAAAATAAAGAAAAGGAGGGATCCACAAAACGTCAAAAACTACAAAAAAGATTGTTGTACTTTCTCCATACCCGCAACATTCGTCAGAGTTAAGGCAGTGTCCTGGAAATATTTACATCCGGTCAGCCCGGATATAAGGCCGAGCTTACCCGGGATATTTTCAGAAAATATGAATGAGGGTCGAAGTGTGAGGGACTGACTTATCAATTACTTATCGTTTTAAAAAAAAAATCGGTCATTCTCAATGCAGGGCGTTCTTAGCGTAATTTCCGTCGCCATTTTATTTTTTTATTTTTTTGACTATTCTGACTAATAAATAAATACAAAATAGAACATCAAAAATAATATTTTATATATTCTAAACGCCCTGCATTGAGAATGATCGATATAAGGGAATTATAATTAAATAGATGTATACAAAATTAGGGCTATGTATAACTTACAGACCAAAGATTTTGTAACAGACGCCACTACAGTGTATCAAAATGAACTGCAGTTTTATTATCATAATTTAATTTATCTTCTCTACATTTTTTATAGTCATCATCAACAGCTCACATACGTCCCCACCGAGGGGCTCGAGCCTACCCTGAATTAGGGCGATTAGGCCTTAGTCGACCACACTGGCCCAGTGCGGGTTGGTTGACTTCACACACAACCTTTGAATTTCTTCGCAGGAGTGTGCAGGTTTCATCACGATGTTTCCCTTCATCGTAAGAGCGTCGAATAAACGTACATATGAATTCGAAATTCGAAAACACATTGGTACGTGGTGGTGGGGATCGAACCCGCGTCTCCCGAACGGGAGGCAGCGGCCCTAGCCACCAGACAATATTTTATAGTGCTTTCGATGTATCCAGATTCTGGATAGTGTATGATATCTCTACGTGTTGCCGATAAGACACAACACAACACTAATTAAAAAAAACCTGCTTTATCGATTAATAATTGAATTAAAGTGTCGTACTTAAGTTTTAAAAATGGCCTTTATCGTTTAAACATTGTGACGAGGACTTATTGCTACGTTAATCTGGACAGCTTTTCGCGAAACAAATCACCTTGTCGCCAAATAAATCCCTGAACAAATCGTCTCTTCCGTATTCCATCCCGCTAAACGTGGCGCAGGATGTGCATTCAGGGTGTATTATATAGTGGGAAATTAAGATTTAGTAGCGAACGGTCGCAAACGTAAAAGGTCTATAGTAGCAACTCGTCTAAATCGCAATTTTTACTCAAGCCAGAATCACACGATCGCAAACGCAAGTGAATAATCAAGTCTAGAGGGGGGGGGGTCCTGGTAAACTAAAATACAGGATATTTCCTTTGCTTTCTCACATTATTTGTTATGTGCGTAATTAAGATTTTTGTGAGAAGATAAATTGACAATTATTATTATTATAGGGAAACTTCTTCAGTTCACCTTTAAGGGGAATTTTGACGACGACATCGGCCAATGGCATCATAGAATATATAAAATATTATTATTATAATACATCTTCCATATTTGATAGTTGCCTGAATGAAATTGCTACCTAGCAGTAAGGTCGCCTATCTATAGTCATTGATGATTTCAACTCCAATTTTATGCAAGTTTTTTCTGTCTGTGTATATTCTATTTTATGGACTACTACGTGCTACTATTTATGTTCCAATATATTTATGTTCAAACAAACAACAGTTCCTCTAATCTTGTATCGGTGATTTCATGAGGTCGGTAGTACACAGGACGCAGGCAACCACATTGTACAAAACCCAAAATATGAAAATATTTATCTGCTAAGACAAAACTGCTACGATGTCTTTAATACAGCGAGTGTCACGCAGATAGTGAAATTGTAGAGTATGAAGCAACTAGCGGATGGTTCTTGTGCCGAGAATGGCGATACCTATCCCAATTTTTTTTTTCCATTCGCAAAATTTACTAGTCTTTTTTTTCTGCATAGCCTTTTTCTGTTTATTTTTTTAATAAAAGAAATAATTCCATCCGCAAAGTAACACTGGTGTGATAACTTGGTGTGACTACGAGTCGGCAGGGGCAAAATTTACAATTCAAAATTTTTCTGTGTAGCTTTCTATAATAACTTCAGATTGTCAATTTTATTTGTCGTGTATGTTTTTTTACCCTGTATACCAGTATAGTTTGTATGTTGAGGAAATGGTGCTTGCAAGCGGGAAATCCGCTGCAGCCGGAGACGGCCGGAAATAGTCGAAAGCTGTTCGGAAATCAACTCATCGCCAATTCACAAATTAAACTGTTTTAAAATATTAATACAATAAGAATATCCAGCACGTAGACAGATAAAATTTGTTATTGCTGAGGTTATCAAATCCCACCAATGCATACTAATTATTTCTTTGTTCGACACTGTCTTAGTCTCACGATAAGTTGCGCGTGGCCAACTTGCTAGCTAAGGTGGCCTGTTGGCCGGTGGGGACACTACACGAGCTCATTTTTTTAAATAGATTAAAATAATAGTTACTGAACTGAATAGTTACTACTGAACTGAAACATCACGTGACTTGGTATTTCAGAAGCGGCGTGATGTCGATGGCCTAAATATTCACGCTCGATCAATCTTACAAGCGTCACATCATGTGCATTTATACGAGTTTTATCTAGCGCAAACATTTTAAAAAATATTCGTGAGCAGGACCGAAAATTCTCGGAAATATGAAAAAATCTCGGTTTCCCCGTCCGTCTCGCCTAGACTGCAAATGCAACATGCGTGCAGCGGACGGAATAATTGGCACTCGACGTGTACCGCCACTAGCAACTGCAAACTGCCTCCAAATATACCTAAACCATATTTTTACCTAACATCGACGAGACGAGGGATTTATCAAATGTTTTGTATGTTTGACTGTTTTAGTTATCTTCTACGAATAGCATAAAACATTTTAACGCACACTGGGCCAGCGGGTTCACCTTGAATGTTCTCAACAACGGTCCGTTACAGTCCACTGCTGGACTATGAGCCTCCTCCACTTAAGTGGAGGGATTTGCCATAATCTCCACGCTTGGCAGGCTGGTTGGAGATCGCAGATTAAAAGGTTACTGTATCAGAGAGCGCTGCTGCCCGTTCCCTGTTCAATGTGTAGTCCCTAAGTCGCCTCTTACGACACCCACGGCAAGAGTAGGCGTTGGTGACAAAATTTGTCACCAACCCCTACTCTTCATGTATTCTACTTAGCCGTCACCACACGGCACATTGAATTTTCTAATTGTCCCAATTTAAGGGAGACACAAGCCCCTCCTGGGTGGGTAAGTACGATTATGAGCTGGAAACATAATAGAGGAAGAAATCTCATAAGGTCATCTGATCCCAAACTAGAATTCCTTTTTAGTGCTTGCCCACATCATAAAATCAATCATGTTTCTAGACCCGGTAGTTTTGACTCTGAGTTTATCGTTTACCAGTCAGCCAGTTTCTGTGCGGAGTTTCTTCGGTGAGCTCTTCTCCACAGATTCCGCCATTGTGTTAGTGAACTCACCCAAAAAAATGTAATGACGGATCTAAGTGATATAATAACATCCTATGGAAATAAATAGTTTTTTGACTTTGATATTGATTTTTGATTTCTCCTTTTTAACGATAGAATAATAAATTAAGCAAAACGATTCAACTTTTGATAATTAAACAGCAACCTTAGTATAAAAAAAAATCTTCTTAGTCATCTACTCAAAAATTTCTCATTCAATCTTGTGTTTTTCATCATAAAAATAAAAAGCTAATCAGAATCATAGAATTAACATATAGAATTACAAAATAAGTAGTCGCAAGACGACAGCGTCCCATCAGACCGACGACGACAGCGTGTCTCATTGTGTCGGCGTAAATGTCGGCGAAGTGCGTCGGCGACGGCTAGATGTCGCCGAAAGTGCCGATCAGCCATTCAATGCTAATCAACGAATTAGAGCAACTAGTTCTGTTTTGGAAGCTTGTTTGTGTGGGTGGACTGGATCAAGGGAAACTTAACTATCAATATCTGAGAGAAACGGTAGTGCAGCGGCTGCTGTGACTGCCTCCTGATCTAGAGGCGTCGGTTCAGTGCCCCACAATTTTTTTTATGTACGTATTTTGGCGTATATACCAATGTGTTCTTACTGTGAAGGAAAACATCGTGAAGAAACCTACACACGGCGGTTATGAAAGTGTTGAAGTTCCTGTTTTATTAAAGCTACCCTGTGTTCTTGAATTTCAGAATAGTATTATAGTAGGAGTGTCCGAGGAATCCTGCTCATGCCTGTAAATAAATTCAAAGGTTTTCAAAGGTAAATGGTAGTTTTAAAAGACAAATTAGCAACTTAAGTATCAATCCTAAGCATACACACACAACCCATATAAACATTTATCAATACATGTTGCAAGGGAGCTCTTTATTTTTGCTGATTATCCAGAATGTAAAATATATCTTAAAAGTAAATTAAACTATCGATTTTCCTTCGGTATAACGAAGACTTCGAAATCCTCTTAGATCTCATAAATTTTTCAGCACTGATTTAAATTTCATCTTGCGACTGATTGAGATGCCGTCTTCTCAAATAAAATAATCTTTTCCAATGAAAGTTCCATTTCAAACGCTTTCGACTCTTTCTCAAACGACCATTTTCAGTCTTTGATCAACTGAACAAGAAGTGATTGTTCAAAAGATCCGTTTTTGTGACTAGTCTAGATTCTTACTTCTTGCCAATCCGCACAGGGCCAGCGTGGTTCTCGAGGGGCTCGAGCCTACCGTGAATTAGGCCGATCAGGCTTTAGTAAACCGCAAAGGCACAGTGTGGGTCGTTGGACTTCTCTGAATTTTTCTCAGGTGTGTGCAAGTATACTTAAGATGTTTCCTTCAACATAAGAGCGTCAAATAAACGTACATATGGTGGGGATCGAACCCGCGTCTCCCGGACGGGAAACAGCGGCTCTGACCATTACACAACCCACGCTCTTTTCTGTAATGTAACTAAATCATCAACAGCTCATATACGTCCCCAGCGAGAGGCTCGAGCCTACCCTGAATTAGGGCGATCAGGCCTTAGTCGACTACGCTGGCCCAGTGCGAGTTGGTCGACTTCACACACAACCTTTGAATTACCTTCCGAGGACTCCTGCGGCAGGAGTGTGCAGGTTTCATCACGATGTTTTCCTACGCTGTAAGAGCGTCTAAATGTAACTGTAAATCAATCTCGCTTAATTCTTCCTAATTCTAAACTTGCGTGATTAAGGTTAATTAAGAACCCTATCAGATAGATGCAAACTCCAGTCCGTTCATCTATATATCAGAAGCAATTCATTGCTTCTCCCTAAACCGCTAATCGCCCGTTTGTACGAGCCCTTTCCCTCTTCAATAGCTAGTTGCATCTCAAGAGGCAAATTGGATAAGTTTCTGTGCAACTCAACTCATCTCTGACGCGACTCAACTCATAAGCGCTCTGTTGAGAACCTTCGACAATTGTCGCGGAAACTTTGTCGCACAGAGCGCAGTGTAAATAACTCCTTAGTTGTGTAGACCAGCAGCTGTTGGCCGCACGATGTAGAATAGAAGTATGGTAGCGTGGCAGGGAAACAGGGTCCAGTCCAGGATAAACGAACACAAAAAATGGGTAATTGTTGCACAAACTTTATTAGAACAACAAAGATTTATAGCACTTTTTAGAAGCTACCAATAACGAAAATACTTATGATCCGGTTATTAAAATGTCGGTACAGTCTGATGTCTTGAGGTGGAATGAGAAAATTTTGATGATGACACTGCCAGTACTTAAAAGTACTGACTTGTCAGAAACAAAATAGCAGAAGGTAGGATAGCAGTACTGCTACAGTTGTGTATACCAATACACAAAAATCTTAGGAGCAAAACTTCACTAGCTCAATTGTTTTAAATCCCCACCGAAACCTCAGCTTCAAGCAGCCTATCATAAACTAGAGTAAAGCAAGCTTTGAAAACCACGAGGGCCCAGTGCGAATCGGTCTTTCACAAACAACCTTTGAATTTCTGCGCAGACGTGTGAAGGCTTTCACAATTCGATGTTAGTTTCACCCTCAGCAAAGGGAAGAACAGGCTCAAACTTAACTACACATATCACCCAACTTCACCGCCTCGAAGTTGCTACACTTAATTTTAGCCACCCTTTACCCTTGCAAGAACAGTAAAGATTTATCTTAACTCCCAGATATCCTGAATTAGTTCCGAATTATGAATAGAGCGGCGGGTTGGCGCGGTCGAAATTGCAATTACTTTCATAACAGTACTGCTTCAAACAAATATCTATATCTATATTTATTTATTTTGTTTTTGTTTTTGTTTCTTTGTGTTGTGTTTGTTATATATATATATATATATATAAGTTTTTAATGAAGACTTCAATGCTTATGAGCCGGAAAACGCGGAAAAGCTGCTTATAATCGCAAGAATGTTACAGGCTTGTAATTGTTCATTTACGTTCGAGTACAGTAAAGCACCGATGAGCGTTGGAGCAGACGGGTTCTCGAATGGAGACCGCGTCTCGGGAAACGTAGTGTGGGACGCCCCTCTGCCAGGTGGACTGATGACCTGAAGAAGGTCGCTGGTGGTGGCTGGATGAGGGAAGCGGGTGATCGTGCGCTTTGGCGTACCCTTGGGGAGGCCTACGTCCAGCAGTGGACTGCAATAGGCTGATTGATTGATTGATTGATTGATTGACAGTCAAGCAACGACGTTAATATTTTATTTTAATGTCTCTCGTGTAATTATACGACACATGTTTATTAACTTTTACGCTTGAATTTTAAACAGACTGCTCTTTCACATCACAGAGGTTTCAATCAAAATTACATCTGCTACGCCGTAGCGAACGTAGTATTTGCTACGTTTTAATTGCACGATTTCGGTAGCGTCTACAAGGCGCCTCTTTATAATTTTTTTACAATCGTTACTTGAATATAATAATAATGGTGTTATACTTTTTAGTACACCTTTTACCTCGACGGGAAGATTTATTCGCATAGTGAACATAAAGTGAAGTTACTGGTGAGCCATGGAAACTAGCCTCACACTTCATAATCACACGGAAATAAAATAACTATTACGGATCAGTTTGAATACCGTTACAAAACTAAATGGCTATTTCTGTGCTGCGTACAGTTGTCGGCGTGATAGGGGTCCATATCGATTGACTGCAGCGTTGCCTAGCAACGGGCCGGCGCGACGTCTGCCGCCGCAGCACGCGACAAGCCAGGCCCGGTACATGCTAATGTGCGCAGATTTTATAGACGGGTGCTCGGGTAAGTGACTCTACGGGACGTACTTAGATGATCCGATGATCCTACTAAATATATTTAACGTGCCAAATTGGTGTACTTATGCTAAATTTCGATATTATATTGATAATTTTTAAAAAGAGCGTCGGTGTGGGCCGCTACCTCCCGTCCGGGAGACGCGGGTTCGATCCCCACCACGTACCAATGTGTTTTTGAATTTCCAATTCATATGTACGTTAATTCGACAATCTTACGATGAAGGAAAACATCGTGATGAAACCCTCACACTCCTGCGAAGAAATTCAAAGGTTGTGTGTGAAGTCGACCTACCCGCACTGGGCCAGCGTGGTCGACTAAGGCCTGATCGCCCTAGTTCAGAGTAGGCTCGAGCCCCTCGGTGGGGACGTATATGAGCTGTTGATTATTAAACTCACCTCTTAGATGTCTAATAATTTATAGACATATAGATTGCTTGTCTAAAAGTTTAAGTACTTATTTCATCTGGGAACATAGAATACTAAATCCTGTTGTAACAGCAACCTGTGTGTAAACGCCTCCAAAAAATTACAAATAACATTATACTAAATTCTTTTTCCACGTCAAAGTTAGCTAGTATCAGGGTGTGTTCACGGCATATATTTTTAAAAAAGTTCTAAATAGTTGCAATACAACCACCTTGCACTTTTAAAATACCTAAACGACTAGCACTTTGCTGAGTGACGTCAAAAAATATTGCAAAACAATACAGCATTTGCCAAATAGCGCTCTTTCTAGTTTAAGGCGCTGACAACAGCTAATTCAGCCTTACTTGAGATTTTTTTTAGCAAAATATGTTTAACTTATGGCAGTGATAATTGGATATGTTATTCTTGAGGATATTTCTGAAAATACCGAAAATTTCCGAAACACGTTTTAATTTAAATATTTTAATAAAATACATGCCGAAACCTTTCAAAAAATGCTTCCAGAAATAATATCTCTGTTATATATTAACCTTTATTGGTAATGTTAGCGGAACTAATGTATCGTAATTCGTAATGTGTTTAAAAATACTATTTTTGCGGACAATGGCCTCGATTCGGGAAGTCATGCTCTAATTCTAATTTTAAATCCAGCTATCCTTTTCGTTTTTATGACCAATGAAAGAGAGGTGATGAATTCGGATGAACGAATGATATTAATTTGAACGAATGATAACCTAAAATAAGGGCATAGCTGTCAGATTACGATATTTTTAAGTCGCATATTTTAAGTGCTCTCTAAAATTGTGCAGTCGACAAGGCCATAAGATTCAAATTCGAAGTTTGACAGCTCTAAAATTAGGATGGCCATCTCCTGTCCCTTTTCAATCTTTATAAGGTGAAAAGGACGCACGAACTTAAATTAAGGATTAGAGCGTATACCAATAATTTATCTTTCAACTGCGCCCCAAAGAAAGAGAAAGACTGGCGCAACTAGCGTCTACAAGATAAGTATAAACGCTTTATCGCTGTATCACGTCAGTATATACGTTTATGGGTGATATATCTCGTTTAGGGGAAGATACAGAGACGGACTAAGTAAAGGGACCCCAAGGACAAATTTTCTAATGTTACTTTATTTATGGAAGTATCAGTATGGAATTATACTTAATTATTAACGTACTTCCTTGTTTTTAAAAACAGTTGTGTTTTTAAAATGCGCGTCAACTTGATTAAATATCGTCTTCAGTAAAAGAAAAACAATAACACATCCATCATAAAAATCTGCAACAGCAAAACACAGTACTACTTAATTTTATTTTAAACGCAGTTATCCAATTGTCTATATTTGAATTGATCAATCTCTAACAAGATGTCAATCTTAGATATCTTGAAAAATGTGAACTTGTACATAAGTATTTCATGTATGTTCTTTCAAACTTATAAGAAGGTCGCAAATGATCCTGGATCCATCCCTGGGCACGTCAGCAACCTGACACAACAGCCTTTGTGTCGGGATAGAAAAATGATGGTCCTATCGCCCCTGGTGAGCGGCGGCGGAGCGGTGGAGCTTGGAGCCAGGGCGGCGTTGGAGCATTTGTCAAGAAGGAGTCGGAAGTAACCGCTCGCGAGGGCGCTCAACTTGCGAAATTGTCTACGGAATTGAATAAAGAATGAAATATCGAGTGAGGTACGCGAATTTGTCGTGAAAATTGTTTAGGAATTACGAAATCAATTTGACGTCGATTTATTCCTGCCTATACAATTTCTTAAGATTGTTTTTGAAATGGGTGTTAGATTCTTCATGAATCATCGACTATATATATTTTCTTCTTTCAAGTTCTATAAGTTTTGAGATGTTCGTGGTTGTACAGTCACAGAAATTAATTATAGAGCAGGTTGACGTACGGTCACCTTCAAAAGTGGGGTCATATCACATGTTTTTATAATTTGATATAACTTATTTTCTAACAGCTATTTTTTCTTGGATTTTGTATTAACGTATGGTGTGTACGGGACTTTATTAATATAAATAATAATATGCAATAAAGGTCATAATAATGAAAAAATATTTCAAAGTATAGAAACACGTGATATGACTCCACGTTTTTCGTATAAGTATGAAATTTACGAAGATAAGCAGTAACAAACTTCTTAATACGACATACTAATTTCAACAATTAATTTCTGTGTAGAAACCCAAATGTCTCAATTTCAATGTTTTTAAAGGTCTAACCCTCAGAGGAACAAAAAATGATCGCTTAATGTGAGGCGACGCGCGTAAGAAATCTTTGTTCTAACCTGATGAAAGGTCAAGCCTGCTTTCTTAAAACCATAAAACTATACATATAGAATAGAACATACAAGTTCATAGTTTTGTTTTATTTTACAAAAGCGGCCAAATCGATCGATCAACGATCCGTAATGCGAATCCTGTGATTACTTAAACCTGCCTGCTCCGGCGCTCAAGAATAAGTAAAAAGTGCCCAAGCGCACTCAAGTAAACGGCTACCCAAATGCACACTAATACCACTATAATGAAATCTCATTATTATAAACGCAATCAATATAATTTTGCAAACCTGTTTCACAGAGTGATGATCTTTATCGAACTATCACTGCAGTCTGGTAGCTCCTTAAATTCCTGGCTCATACAATAAAATGCATGCCTCGACAGGCTATATCTGTAAATTAGCATACATTTATCGTAGCGCCGCAACAAAGTAAGCGGATGAAATATCAAAACTCATTTGACATATTGAGCTCAATCGACGTTGCCGACCGTTTGCGAGACTCGAATAAACCGAAACATTAAGGATCATAATAGCGGCGCAAGTCGTAAGTTTAGGCGATTTCATCAACTCCAACTTCAAGCGTTCCCAAATTTCGAATTACAAAACACCGAAAGACATCAGCGTGAAGATTAGCGCCTCACAACGTGCGCAGTAAATCGTAAATTTCATTTTATGATAAATCAGATATTTCCAATAGGGGATCGGACCACTTTGTTTATTTTATAAATTCAAATTTCTTAGTTTCTGCTATCGAACACTAAAAGAATTTTTGCTCTATCTTTAAAATTGACCGAGTTATAAAGGTTTGAAATTGAAGATTAGACAGAGAGGCACATACCCACTTGTGACGTCATTTGTTAGTAACGCCATATAGTCGCCATAGAAAAAATAGTTTTTGAAAGAGACAGACATATTGAAACTTTAAAAAATCACTGTAAATTCGTTTTTCAACCAATTCTTTTTTTTTCTTCGCGAATCGTCTGCTACTGATCTATATTTTAAAAATAATTCATAAAATATGGTAAATTCATAAAATATGATGAACAGTCCGATCCCCTATTATCCTAAAATCTTCGATCGACTCTTTTACGGTGGAAAACATCGGTGAGGAAACCTAGCCTACGAAGAAATTCAAGGCTGTGTGTTTAATTGACCAACCTGCCTGAGTCGACGTGGTTGAAAATCTGATCTCACTAATTTAGGAAAAAATGTAACAACAATAAGGCCCGAAGCGTGACTTTGTGTGAATGAAGGTGTGTGTGCGGCAAACGAATGATTTTTTTTTAATAAATTAAGAGTAAACTCTTGACCTCCATCTAGCCCGAAGGAGAGATGAGGCCTACGCTGCCGCTGGAGCGAGTTTACTCATGAGAAGCCTATGCAAGCCACTTTTCGACGGTGACTAAGACTGGAGTTTGGTAGCAACCAGCTTGTCTTTTAGAACGTCCTCCGTACTTTGCGAGGGACATTAGACAATATTGATTCCAGCAACTAAAATAAATATTAATGGTCATTGGTGGATTTAGAAAAACATGTAAAAAAAGGCGATGAGGGTCATTTTGTCGTGATATTTTAGTAAATCAGAACCATCTGATTTTGTCAAGAGTCTAAGAACTAAGTGGTCTAGCCATTTTCAGCCCATTTTACCCACCAATCTGGCAAAGGTTGTGCCTCATCCCGCGCCCCGATTAGTCTCGTCCCTCGCCGCGGCGCCCCCGGCAGCCTGCAATGGATGGTCCAATCAGCGGCCCCGTGCGCGCGCGCCGATCAGCGCCCGCGCGAGTTGCAACCCGATTTATTATCCGCGCCGATTAATGTTAATGCAATCTGGTCAACGATAAAGGAAGAATTAATATCATTTTATGTATATTGTAGATGTATTCGTCTATGATAGTATTTTAAATCGAAACAAAAATATACAAACTTCTACATTTACGAGTAGAAAAACCACCCACCATGGCCTACCTGGCACCTCCACCAAATATGGTGGTGGTATTGCTATAATAATTAATAAGGATTGCACATTTTTAAAGTGGACGTAAAGACATTCTCCATAAAAAAAACCTTAATTTGACCGACTTAGTTTCACTCACGATACCATACTGGGCAGAACCTGAAATATATGTGTATTAGACAGCTGGCTGATATACATACATAAATAGATAAATACGATAAACAATATTTAGAAAAAAGGCAAACACAAGTGCTCATCACACGAATATTTGCCCTCGCCGGGATTCAAACCCGCGATCCTATGATTCGTAGGCAGGAATACTAACTGGAGCCGTCAAATCAAAATAAACATTGAAACAATTTCCACAAACGTGATATTGTCGTCAGCAATTACTCTTATCTACAAACAGCAATGGCGTTACTGCGTATGGAAAGTAATTTTGCATATTTACCGTCATTTCCTGTGTCGTATCTGCACTTCCGGCGCTTTAGTGAAACACCCTCCTCTATGGGGTAAACAAAGGTTAAAGCGGTACCATTGTCCCCAAGAAATGGAGGAGAGTGAGATACGGGTGAGCAGCTGAAAAACAGAAAAATAACCATGATCGAAGCTGAAACTACAAAATATTCTACAATGAATCAGCGACCCAAAGAGAATCTTGGTAACTTTTTTTTTTGTGTATGCAGACACTTTTGACAATTTGGGACTTTATAGGCTTCATCGTCCTACTTGAGGGTAGGCTCGAGCCCTTCGGTAAGGGCGTAATGGTGAACTATTGATGATTATGATAGAAAATCACAACTATTTAGAAAATGATTTAGATGAACTCGTATCAAATGGCAGTTATTTCAACGATTTGGTTGCATTCTACTACTATTGTAGCTAATCCTAAGATCTATTCTCAATCATTAAGTAGTTGTTTGTAGAGTACTTTACCAACTGCCTAAAATATATGTCGACTACTCCAGCAGGACTATAATTAACAAGTTTTTTTTTCACTTAGTTTCATCATCAACAGCTCATATACGTCCCCACCGAGGGGCTCGAGCCTACCCTGAATTAGAGCGATTAGGCCTTAGTCGACCACGCTGGCCCAGTGCGGGCTGGTCGACTTCACACACAACCTTTGAATCCCTTTGCAGGAGTGTGCAGGTTTCATCACGATGTTTTCCTTCACCGTAAAAGCGTCGAATAAACCACTAAATTTTAAAACTTTATTTTTTATTTTTACCAAAGTGGTAATATAGCAGACGTGGACTTGAAGTGTATTTTAAAAGTAGTAAAATAACACGCTGGGACTGAAATAATTACATTAGGTTATAGTAAATTACTACTATTAGTATTAGTAATGTATTTATATATCGGTGGAGACGTATAATATGAGCTGTTGATGATAATGATGATAGTAAATAAAAAAATAACAGAAACGGAAATAGTTTTTTTTAAATTAAAAATACACCTACCTAATATATACCTACTTTAAAATATTAAACTTTTCTCGGCAAATATATTGTAAATGCAAATGTACATTGAAGTACAGATTATGTTAAGTATGGGCTTGCCTTGGTGATGCAGTTGTTGCAGTGGACTGTCGTCCGATAGCAGTTAATTAGATGTCAAAACACGGGAATGCCGTAATAGGACAGCTTAACTGTAGTCTGACTGTACAGCCCACACAGGCATAGGCATTGCGTTAGTGTGACGGGGCGAGCAAAAGCATTTTTTATAAATATTCTATTAATCCAATAAAAAAAACTACGCAGTTTATTAAAATTGTATTCATAATAAAAGTATACAACACAAGCTACTTACTTAACTTTACTACTACTACTTAGTACTACTTGGTACTTTTTTTATAAGGCAATAAAAAAAAAAAATTATTAAGATTTTTTTTAAACCGCTGATAGTACCCTTGTAAGCAGAATACCCTGAATGCAAACTCTCGAGTCCGTGCTACTGACCGTTGAGGAGTTCCCTCATGAGGAGACGATCCTGACTGCAGCAGCATCAGGGAAAACCCTGTAACGGTGTTTTATTTATATCTTAGAAACTTCTTTTTCTTACAAAAAGAGTTAGCGACTACGGAGATTTATATATAGATGTATGAATATTTTCCTTTTTAATCTATTTCAATAATGTCATACATAATCCTGTACATACAGACAGACACTCACACACACTCAGTGCTTGCTCGTCGCTGAGTCAACTGTACAAGTCCAAGCAAGCTAGTGAAATAGCGGAACCAAGCTCATTATTAGCTGAATAATTACAAGTTGTTTGTAAAATGAAATTACCTTTTGCAGCTTTGTTGCAAATCGTCAAGAGTTTGCTCGGAACTTGTAAGTTTATAGTTGATCTATCTATCTAGTCAAATCAGCCCTTTTTAGGGTTCCGTAGTAAAAAAGGAACCCTTATAGTTTCGGTCTGTCCGTCTGTCTGTCTGTCTGTCTGTCCGCGGCTTAGCTCAGAGACTCTTAGTACCAGAAGGCTGTAATTTGGCATGAATATACATATGAATCATGCCGACAAAGCTGAAGAATAAAATCTTAAAAAAAAAATTTTTTTAGCTGTTCCTCTAGTACACGTCAAGAGGGGGTTATTTATTTTTTTCACGATTACCTTATAGTGTGAGATATCGTTGGATAGATCTTTTAAAAACAATGGGGGTTTGCTAAGACCATTTTTCGATGCTAGTGTAAGATTTAGAAATATTCCGTTTTAAAGTGCTTATTTTTGTTAGAGTCAAGGTTCCCCCCTCTACCAGCGAAACCGTTGTATATGGAAACGTGAAAAAAATCATGGTAGTAGTGTATAATATGATGAATTTAAAAGGAAAACTATCAACGTCAAGTATGCTTTACAGGTTATCGAACCAACTTATAAAAAGTACTAGTACAAGTAAGAAATTTGGTACTACAAATATCATACAAAAATATTTTGATGAATGTTAGAAGGCTGTAATTTGGCGGTTCCTCTGGTACACGTGAAGTGGGGGTTATTTTTTAAATTCACGATTACCTTATGGTGTGAGGTATCGTTGGATAGGGTTTAAAAAAATTCACGGTAGTAATGTATATGATGAATTTAAAAGGAAAACTATCAACATCATGTAGGCTTTACAGGTTTATGAAAAATATATCAACTTATGAAATGTACTTGTACTAGTAAGAAATTCGGTACAAATATCATAAAAAAATACTAGCGGTCCGCCTGCTCGCGATGTGTAAGATTTTCCCGTGGGAATAAGACTTTTTCCCGTAAAAAGTATCCTATGTGTTATATCAGGGTACAAACTATCTCTATTCTAAATTTCATCCACGAAAGAGTAAAAAACAACCATGCATACATCCCTACTTACAAAATTTCGGGTTTATAATATAAATAAGGAATTTTTTTATCATTACTTATTAGCTCCGTGTGCTAACTTCTGCATATTAGGCAACTACGGAACCCTACACTTTGCGTGGTCCGACACGTGGTTGGCCAGTTTTTTTATCAACATTTGTGAAAAATTGAAACAAGGATAATCGTGCATCTTGGTTTTCCCCGCGTTGTTGTTTAGATTTTCCCGTGGAAGTAAAAAATGTTTTCCCGAAACCAAAATGTTGTCTATGTCTAGTGATGTGAATTATAATATCGAAAGATATTTGGAATTCCAGATAGTTTTCAATTGACGCGAAAAATTAAGTCACATTTTTATTTTATTTTTATCTTTAAAATCTGCAAATTACAAAAGCGCCTTTTGGCAATAGACTGCATTGCAAATCATTCGACTAAGGCCCTTCCATATGTATTATTATAGCTGCTCATTTATAGTTGATTAATTTTGTAGAGACTTATCGTCGTTACCTCATAGTGCACACAAGTCTTAGAGCTTCATAAGAACATTCAAACTTAATTGTAAAAAGGCATTGCTAAGACATAAGTTTTATTCCACAACGGAAAAAACTTTCAATAATATTTGAAAAGCTTTTCAGTGACTTTGGATTTTTTTTTTATAAATTACAGCACCTATTTCACTCACCGTTCCTATGTTTCAAGAGTAATATTTGAAACGTAAGTACCTGGATAATCTCCGCCGTGGTCGGCTCGGCTGCGCACACGCCGATTGCGAGTCGCCCTACGCCGGCGGCGGCGGCTTGACGATACCATCGGCGTGTCTAATTCAATTCCTCACGCCGCGTTATAGTACGCACGATAACACTGGATCACTCCCGCCCGCACTATAATGGTCTATGGATCGTCCTGATATTTAACTTAACACATCTTTCGAAAGCTTCTTCTGGAACCTTTTCAGAGTTCGAAAACTTGGAAGAAAAAATAAGCACAAAATACTTCTGTCAAAATTCAGTTCTTAAGTCAAAACACGTTTACAACTAAAGTATGCATTTCTTCAACTTTCTACCCACAAATTAACTCTGTCAGCCGATCTGTTTGTCTCATTAACAGCTCATATACGTCCCCACCGAGGGGCTCGAACCTACCATGAATTAGGGCGATTAGGCCTTAGTCGATCACGCTAGCCCAGTGCGGATTGGTCGACTTCACACACAACCTTTGAATTTCTTCGCAGGAGTGTGCAGGGTTCATCACGATGTTTTCCTTCACCGTAAGAGCGTCGAATAAACGTACATAATATATGAATTCGAAATTCGAAAACACATTGGTCGAACCCGCGTCTCCCAGACGGGAGGCAGCGGCCCTAGCCACTAGAGCACCGGCCGACTGTTTGTATGAAAATTTAATTTTATTCTGAAAATAGTTTGTGTTATACATTCGATTTACTTAACTTTATATCTATAGTATAGATATAGATATAGATATAACTGATAGTCATAGGTAGTATTAGTAATTAAGTAACCCAAAGAACCAAGAGGACCACTCGTCGGCAGTTAACATGTTACTGCAGTTAGCTGGAAGATTTTTATAGTTAACTTAACGCTCTCTCTATGTTATTTCGCTGGTGATTGTATGGTAGTCTGTCTGCGATGATGATAAGGTGTAAAATTGACGAGCTTTTGCGGCGTCTGATTCGATACGCCTTGTACAACATGTTGAACAACATGTTGATATTTTAACTGAGTTCGCAGTGCGCTATGCTGAGCTCTCTCTTTCTGATGGGTCATCATCAACGGCCCGTTACAGTCCACTGCTGGACTATGAGCCTCCTCCACTTAAGTGGAGGGTTTTGCCATAATCTCCACGCTTGGCAGGCGGGTTGGAGATCGCAGATTAAAAGGTTACTGTATCAGAGAGCGCTGCTGCCCGTTCCCTGTTCAATGTATAGTCCCTAAGTCGCCTTTTACGACACCCACGGGAAGAGTAGGGGTTAGTGACAAATGTATTCTACTCTGCCGTCACCACACGGCACAAAAAAAGGGAGAAATAAATTTATATTATTATTATTATGTAATTACAAAATGATTTCCGACGTCAAAGCTTAAAAAATATCAAGGATGAAAGTTTGCATTGCACATGGTTGGCAAGTTAATAACAAGCTGTGCGATGTGTGTGAAAAGAATGTCCAGAAGAAACCCCGCAGGACATGCATTTTTAGTATTTTTAGGTTTACGTACTATCTGAGAAGAAAAAACGTAACCCATGTTCGTCACGGTTTTTCTTGAAAACTTAGTAACTTGAAGCTTTTTTAATATCCTCTAGAAATAAACTAAAAAAAATATTCAAAATAATAATTGCACGCTTTGATACTTTGAGACAAGACCTTATTCCTGCCTGTGACCAATTCAACAAACAAAACTCTAGATATTTGCTGCGTATGTCCTTAGAGGTCTCGTTAAAATGGTTGGAGAGTATATTTTATGAAGTTGTTCAAGTCTACGACACGCCTCGACAGTCCTGAGGACTAGTAAGGATTGGCGGAGACAGGAATGTATTCAGGCAGCGGAAAACAATATTCTAAAAAAAATGTTTCATTACACATACTCGCGTAACATGGCCTTGGCTTCTATGGAATTATTTTCTTAAACAAGTCATCTATCGCACGCAAGGCGCATTTATTTGCTGTTCTACATAAATTGTAACATGAAATATCTCACAGTCTGGCCTCCATGAAAAACATTCAAAATTCATGTTTGCACGGATTTTAAGTAGAGCTATAGTTTTGTAGGATTGAACTATCGTATTTTTTGGTAGGTATTAGCCTCGATTCGGGATGTCATGCTCTAATTCTAATTTTAAAATCCAGCTATCCTTTTAATTTTTATGATCAATGAGAGAAAGGTGATGAACGAATGATATTAATTTGAACGAATGATAACCTAAAATAAGGGCATAGCTGTCAGTTTAAGAGATTTTTAAGTCACATGTTTGAAGTGCTCTCTAAAATTGTGCAATCGACACGGCCATAAGGTTCAGATTCGATGTTTGACAGCTCTAATATTAGGATGGCCATCTCCGGTCTCTTTTTAATCTTTAAAAGGTGAAAAGGACTGACGATCTTAAATTAAGGATTAGAGCGTGTCTGAATCGCTACATTGTGGCGGTAAACTGATTTAAATTTATAGACAAGACGAAAAAGTATTCTAACTAGCAACTTTACACCATAGTCAACTTTTAAATGAAGGATAAATAAATAAGTGCTGTAATATTGTGCCCTCAATACGATATTAATAAGAATATACTACTATATTACTTATACTTAAACCCCCAACCTAAGGGTCGGGCCACAAAAACGGTTTGTCTATACAAAACGCGCATTTAGTATGGCAATCCTTTCGCATCATTCGCCGCGTCCGATGCGAAAGGATTTCCATACTTTGCGCGCGTCTTGTATAGACAAACCGTCGATCGCCGTCGATAAGTGTGGCCCGACCCTAAATGCATCCCTGGGTCAAAGATGGGTGCAGATAACTAGATAATATGTACCTTCGTCGAGTTATGTTATGGTCGACACAGTATTGCACCTCGCCTCGTGAAGAGACAGATGGTTGGTGATTATGATATGGACAGATGTTTTGTTTTTATTTTTCTTTGTAGAAGGATTTTTCTCCTTTATGCTATAAAGAGACTATCAGCTCGATAAATTCTTAGATTTGGAAATTATAAGGGAGTCATTTATTTTTTATTTATTCAGGGGTTTTATTTAGGCGTTTTGCGTTATTTTTGTGATTACACTGAATGCGAATAAATGAATATTTATTTGCATAAAACATGGTCACAAACAGGTCTTAAAATTATATATATAACGTCCTCACATTTCACTTATTACAAAATGCAAGAGTTAAGATGATACACTTTTAGTAAATATACGAGTACATAAAAGTCAATGCTACGAATTATTGGTATGTCAAAAAAAAGATAAAAATTAATATAAAAAAATAAAAACATACGGTCTTCATTATAGACCGTAATAATACGACCACTTTTCCCAAGGAATTTTGTATGGAATGAGTTTTGTATGGAACGTAAAAAAGAAACATAAAAAACAAAAGGCGCTACAAAGGGCGCCATTAACTCGTTTTCCGTGCTTCGAACGGAACGCGAGAAATTGTTTTTGTCGGACTTTAAGCCAAGTATTTTTATATAAATCAGGCCACAAAGACAATGTCTGCTATATTCACACGTACAATGCCATCCATGGGTCAGTCCAGTGGTCATGAAACTTAAAATGTTCTGCAAAAACTAGTACTATAGATATAAATTGCAAATAATGTTATTGTCAGTACCTAAAGTGACATATTTCTCCACAAAGTATCGAATATCACTACCGAGGTGCCCGTATTTCTCGAAACTGCATGGCTGCCTGACGAGCGAAATTCAACACCGAGTTACAAGCACGTATTCCTTTGTAGCACTGCTAATTTTGTTAACGAGTTGCAAGAGTATGTATCTTTGTAACTTTTTATCACGCTCATAAGTGATATGGAGCGAGCAGAACTTCAAGAGGCACTCGAGTTGCAAGAGTATGTATCTTTGTAACTTTTTATCACGCTCATAAGTGATATGGAGCGAGCAGAGCTTCAAAAGGCACTTGGATTAGCATTTTACAGATCCAAAAACGTCTGGTCAACTGTTGTTCCAAATCAGCGGAGTAGATTGTAATTATGACTTATGTATGATTCTTTATAATACATATATTGGTTTAAAAGAAAAGTACTAAAGATACGAATCCTGTGGAGTTTCCGTCGAAAAATGATTTGTAAAAATCTTATTCGAATAAAATATTTTTGACTTGATTTTATTATTATCATCATAGCAAAATAAAAGTAAAAACTTTGACGCTTTGTTAGAAGAAATGCGTATATTTTGACCGCATCAATGTTTATTTTTACTTTAGAAAAAGTTTTAATTTATGTCTCCTTTTATGTTGTAAATAATTTTCAAAAGTATGATTAAATATTAAATCTATTGTTGCTTTTTAAGGCGTACCATCAAAAAGGTCATTTAAAAATAGAGAGAGCATTAATTTATATTTTTAGATAGATACAAAAATTCACATAAAGAAATAAACGCATAAAAAAGCCACTAAGGCTTTGCAATTATTAGAAATACCTATAGACAGTTAATTATTTATGGAAATTAATCATCATCATCATCATCATCGTCGTGTACCGACTAGATAGTAGCCGGGACCAATGGCTTAACGTGCCTTCCGACGCTCGGAATCATTTTTCTTTTTCGGACAATCAGGTGATTCAGCCTGGAATGCCCTAACCAAACTGGGGAGAGTCTCACAAAGAGATTTTTGCTTGACAGTGTCCCCACCGGGAGTCGAACCCGGAACCTCCGTGATGGGCGTCAAAATCTCGACCACTCCGCCACGGAGGCTGTTATGGAAAATTATTATATGAATTAATGATTATAGAAATTCCGATCCCTGTCACTAATAAAACACACATAAATCAAAGAAAAAAACATCGTAATGTTGTCTTGCTGAGCTGCTCCAATTTTAGTAGGTACCCAGGTCGAGACTTCCACTACGTCACATCACACGTTGTACCACCAAGACCACGTGACTGTGAGGTAATGGCCATTTCAACCCTGGACATCTTCGATCTTCTTTCATATTCTTGATCTTCGACAGTCTTCTCCTTCTGTCACTATTATTTTTTCGTGGACGACCAACCCAACCTGACCAACCCGCACTGGGCCAGCCCTAATCGCCCTAATTCAGGGTAGGCTCGAGCCCCTCGGTGGGGATATACATGAGCTGTTGATGATGATTACGAACCATGGTAACGTGGACTTCTTTGAAAGATTCTCACTCGTGTGTTAGAAAACCGTAAGAAACGTAAAATTTTAAATAAAGTACTTTTGTTTGTGCCCTAAGAAAAAAGCGTGACGGAAAATCTATTTTTCAAGATAAAAATTAATATCGATCAAAATTCACTTTACTTTTAAAACAGCACGAATTCTACTTCGTCATTGGTCAAAATGTAAAAATAAAAAGTTTGATTCCTAGGTAACTCTGAAAACAACGAATCGTAGAACACAAAAAAGGTCAAGAGAAAACAAAAAGGAAATAATCTTATTTTGAAGACAGTGTGTGAGGGGGTCTCCAGTCCTATTTTTAAGCACTGGCTCTCTGTGCACCGAGACACAAATGTAAAATGATTTACATTTTATTTTAGTTATTTTAATTTAATTTATTGTCTACTGCATTTTATTTGAACTGAATAAACAAATTATTATTATTATTATAAATAGGTATGCACAGACAAAACTTAAATAAAAGATAAGGTCTGGCTAAAATATATTCTACAAATTAATTTGAATATCACACTTAATATTATAAATGTGAAACAATGTTTGGATGTTTGTTCCGCCTTCACGCTTAAAGTCCTCAACGGATTTGGTTGAAATTTGGAATGGAGATAGTTTGTAACCTGGATTAACAAATAAGTTTCTTTTTACGGGAAAAAGTCTTATTCCCACGGGAAAATCTTACACAACGCGAGCGTAGCCGCGGGCGGAAAGTTAGTTATAAATAAACCAGATTTAAAAGTTTTAACAGATTTTATAGCCTGTGAGTGGGTCTGAGTGTGTACACTATTAGTAATATGAACCAGAGCGTTTTCTGTACTTCGGATGGCATAAGCCTAACGGAACTAGCGGCTTCAAAGCTCTAAAAACCGGGTAGTCCAGGTGGCCAGCAGCTCGACGAATCACACGAAGTTTGTTTTTGGTACGTAGTGAGGTTCGAATCGCATCCTCCCGCTTAGCATACAGCGACTGTACCGTTACACCACCAACACATATTACTGTCCGGCTTTTAGTATTAAAGTGAAGTGAAAAACACTTACCCATCACTGCAACCGACTAAGTTGGATAAAGCTCTGTGTTTCTTACTGTATGGCCTCCTGAAATGCGGTAAAGGAAACAATTAGAAAAAAACGTTTAATTTATTTCTTCTCTAGTCTTATTCATCATCAAAATAATAAAAAACAAAATGCCACACATGACACGGAAAAACTCTATACTCTGGAAACCTGTAGACAAATACATAAATAAAATAACTTTTACACCGGGAATCGAACCTGGGATCTCTTGCAAACTTCTAAGAGAAGCATAGGGGCTAGGATTCTTTAAGTAAAATTTTAAAGATATAACGAAAATTATAAAATTTTGGACGAAGTCGTGGGCGCAAAGTGAAAGACATTTTCCTTCACTTTTCTTCTGTTCAATCAACATCCTCCACGACGATGCTATTTGACGAGAAAATGCGAGTTAAAATGGTAGTAAAATAGCATCCCTATGTCGTCTCCTCCAAGTATGTCATCATTATTTCAGCTGACAGATATCCACTGCTGGACAAAGGCCTCCCCAAAATGACCTAACCAGTTCGTCGCTCCACCTTATGAACCCACCAGCGTTGCCAGACGTCCCGATTTTGGCGGGATGTCCCGACTTTTAAATCAAAATTAAATGTCCCGCGCGGGACAGCCTCAGTCCCGCTTTTCGGGGATAACTCGACCGTGCGTGCAGTGTGCTGAGGAAGCACGGCCGGGTGACAAGACAAGTGTGGATTGGCCGCCCGCCCGGCGCGTATATTAAAATATCATATTTTATTGAAATACATTTTCTATGGTTTTTTTTTTTTGCTATCTATTGTCACGTAAACGTAATTTAAAACTCAAATAAAAATATAAATATTTAAAAACTTCTGATTATACAGGTATACTTTTTTTTTTACTTTGTCCCGCTTTTGACGAAAGAATCCCCCTTTTTTTCAGTAAAATAGTTTCAAAATCCCGACTCGGCAAAAAAATATCTGGCAACGCTGGAACCCACCCACTCAGCATCTATAAACTTAAATGTTTAGTAACATTGAATAATTAATAAATGCCTAAAATACCTACCTATCTTCTTGCAAAAACTAAATACTAAAACCCCGAAAACACATACGGTTATAAGTTTCGTTAAATTGATAGTAAATCCTAAAAACACAACAAATTATAAAAAAATCAGTTGTCCCAATTTAAAAAATAGTAAGAAAAAAAATAGACTCACCGGCCAGTAAGCTCTGTAGTAGGCAGTGTGACGGAGGGCGAGCTGCGCAAGAGTGCGCCGCGGCTCCTTGCACGCGCGGCCGTACGAAATGCTGACCACGCATCCTGCTCGGCTTGGGCAGGGATCGGCAATCCATTGTTCGTTTTAATTGCTACCTTTAACTGGTACCTCAAAATCTTACTCTTACCTAAATAATAAATATAAAAAAATCGAATTTGGTCGAAAACCTGATCGCCCTCATTCAGGATAGACTCGAGACCCTCGGTGGGGACCTATAGGAGCTGATGATGATGATGATGATGATGATGAATTTTGCAGTGGCTAAAGATCTCTTCGTCAAAATTACATGTCCTTGTTTTCTTACACGTTAAAGATAGGACTAGAGCATCGGTGGCTCAGCGGGCCGGTGCCTTCCGTCCGGAGGCGCAGGTTTAGACCCACCAATGTGTTTTCAAAATATGTACGTTTATTCGATGCTCATACATTTATGGTGAAGGAAAACCTCGTGAGGAAAACAGAGGTACGCCTGCAAACAAAAATAAAAAAATATTAAATAAAAAAATAAATAATAATAATAATAATAATATAAAAATAATAATATAATAATATATTGTGTGTTCGATCAATCTGAGAACGTAGTAAAAATTTATCTTATCTATGCTTTCTACTTTCACTGGGATCCCCTGGGGGATCGGGTTAGGGGATCCTAGTGGCCGAACTGGCCCGAAATGGATTAGCGTGGTCGACTAAGGCCTGATCGCCCTAATTCAGGGTAGGTTCGAGCCCCTCGGTGAGGACGAATATAAGCTGTTGATGATGAACTATTTATTATCTTACGTGAGACATAATTGGGAAACTTCTAAAAAGATTTTAATCTTAAATCCTAATCTGACAGAAAATACAGTCTGATTCAGTTATCAGTTCATACAAGTCCCCACCGAAGGGACCTTCGACCATGCTGACCTAATACTTTACGTTGGCATGATAAAATTAAAACCCCCACGACCCAGCGCAGCGCTTAGTTTAAATTTTTTAACAAGCGTTAAACAAATGGCTAGGGTTCTCTGCCATGCTGAAAAACCTTACCCGGTAACTTGATAATATTTTAAAATTTATGAGACATTTTACGGGCTTACCGCGATAGTATTTAATATTTTTTTATATTTGTTTTTTAAATGTCTCATAAATGTTTTGATAATATATTATTTCGTATTCCGAGTGAATGAATACTACATATACTTACTTTGCCGTGTGGTGACGGCAGAGTAGAATATACATTTGTCGCCAACCCCTACTCTTCCCGTGGGTGTCGTAAGAGGCGACTTAGGGACTACACATTGAACAGGGAACGGGCAGCAGCGCTCTCTGATACAGTAACCTTTTAATCTGCGATCTCCAACCCGCCTGCCAAGCGTGGAGATTATGGCAAAACCCTCCACTTAAGTGGAGGAGGCTCATAGTCCAGCAGTGGACTGTAACGGGCCGTTGATGATACTTACAGAAGGAAAATAACCCAACCACTACCTAGGCACAGTCTACTGTGATCTCGGATAGGTCTAGACTGTTTAGGGCCATAGATAATCGTCGTCTTCCTTGCTTCGGAAGACACATTAGTTAGTGTTGTCGTTAGGTACGCCGAATCACACTACACATCACATCACATCACGCTAATATTATAAATGTGAAAATATGTAAAAGTTTGGATGTTTGTTCCGCCTTCACGCTTAAAGTACTCAACGGATTTGGATGAAATTTGGAATGGAGATAGTTTGTAACCTGGATTTACATATAGTATATTAAATATAACCGTGATAACAAACCCGCAAATTGTGAAAATGTTAGTGTAGTGAACAACCACAAAAATCTTTAAACATATGCTGCTGTCTCCTCCAAGGAACTCCACAACGACCGGCGTCCTGCGCTGCCCGCAACCAGCGGCGTCCCGCGACCTTCACCAGATCGTTCACCTCGTGGGGCCTACCTAACCACGCTGCGTCTGCCTGCCAAAGCTGTTCTCCAAAGTCAAAGTCAAAGTCAAAATAATTTATTTCCATAGGATGTTATTACATCACTTAGATCCGTCATTACATTTTTTTTGGGTGAGTTCACTAACACAATGGCGGAATCTGTGGAGAAGAGCTCACCGAAGAAACTCCACAGTCGTCGCATAGTTTACGTTTCCTTTTTTAAATAAAATATTGTCAATTACAAAATTAATGCTTATTACATATCGAACAAGCCTGCTACTCAAACAATCTATTCCCATGGACACCTGTCTTCTAAGTAATCAGATATCCTCCGTGCACGTACACGCCTACTGCCACTGAAGTTCTGCAATTTTTCGGGCTATTAATAAATGTTTTTTTACCTTACTTGACCACTAGACTAGACTATAACAGGTTCGATTCCCGGTCAAGCAAAAATCTCTTTGTGAGACTTTCCCCAGTTTGGTTAGGACATTGCGGGCTGAATCACCTGATTGTCCGAAAGAAAGATAATTCGAAGGCACGTTAAGCCGTTGGTCCCGTCTACTATCTAGTCGTTACACGAGCCAAATCAGTGGCCTTTGGCGGCTCTATAACACTGACACTAGGGTTTGTGAGGTCGGTTGTCGACCTTACAACAACCCACACGATGATGATGATGATCACTAGACTGAATAAAATGGTCGACTGAAACTTCTTTTTTTTTCTTGCCTGAAAACAGCCAATACAACATTCTGTAAATGGTATGACTTCAGGATTTTTTTTTATAATAATGGACCTAATCTCTATTTCTACCAAAGTGGTAATATTAGCGGGCCCGGACTTGGTTGGATTGTGTATGTTCTTCAGCTTAGTAAATTTTTGCTGACAGGAACGATTGTTTCTTCAACTAATTTCATCCACCAATCGGGAATATGCACATTTTTTTTATTCATTAATCGAAATAAGTATTACAAGTTCCAGATAAATAAAAAATATTTTTTCAAATATCTTACTCAGAAACAAAGTTATACGGCTTCAAAGCTGATAGTTAGACAGAGAGGTCCGACGTGACATGTGACGTCATAATGTCACCTTACATCCGCCATAGAAAATTTTGTTTTCGTAAGAGGGACAGATATTTGTTTAATAATGTTGTACGTAGTTTGTTTTTTGATCCATTTCGATTCTGTTTTGATTGTCAGTATTCTATTTATTTATACTTTCAGATGAACTATGAAAAAAACTATTTTTTATGCATATTATATTTAATAATAGCTTCCAAATGTTATCAAGCCCTGCAGGTGTCCAGTTGCGATGTGAAGCGCGTATCAGTAGCGTTCCCGCCGGAGACCTAAGCTTTCATAAACAGCTCCTGTACAATTATTTATTGCTACGTAATTACATTATGACGTATTACAATACAGGGTCTTAAGATGATTTGAATAAATAGATTTAAGTGAAAGCGTTGGGGTCTGTACAGACGAGCTTCATTTGAAATGAATTGTGATTCTACAACGTCGATGGTTTAGTGGCTAGGGCCGCTGCGTCCCGTCCGGGAGACGCGGGTTCGAGCCCCACCAATGTGTTTTCCAATTTCGGATTCATATGTATGTTTGTTCCTACGCTCTTACGGTGAAGGAAAACATCGTAATGAAACCTGCACACTCTTGCGAAGAAATTCAAAGGTTATGTGTGAAGTCGACCATCCCGCACTGGGCCAGCGCTAAGGCTTGAACGCCCTAACTAAGGGTAAACTCAAGCTTAAACAAGCATTTGAGATTATGTATATTTTTTGCACTATACAAGCACTGAGCGTTTAGAATACCTAATATTAATACTCATTTAGGTAGGTATTATATTAGAACTAAATTAAATTCGCTATTAAAACTGTGGATTTCACTTTGTTTCAAGTGGTATCTTTCCCTTGAGAATATCAATCGATAAATCACTTGGATAAGCTTTATTATAATTTAGATTTTTATTAGTTTTCAACCTCCGTTATTTGGGTTCCAATCCCGGTGGGACAAAAAATACATTAAAATTTACACAATTTACGGGTTTCTTTTATTACCGCGGTTATATTTATCATTACCGATTACCTCCCCGATTACCCCTATTTTATCATTACTGATTACTCCTAATCTTCCCGTGGGTGTCGTAAGAGGCGACTTAGGGACAACACATTGAACAGGGAACGGGCAGCAGCGCTCTCTGATACAGTAACCTTTTAATCTGCGATCTCCAACCCGCCTGCCAAGCGTGGAGATATGGCAAACCCCTCCACTTAAGTGGAGGCTCATAGTCCAGCAGTGGACTGTAACGGGCCGTTGATTTGTTTTTTTTTTATTTGATTACCTCACAAACCCGTAAATCGTGTTAATTTTAATGTAGTAAAAAAACTACCACGAAAATCTTATTCGTCATCTTCTCCGGCACTTATTGAGTACGAAAATCTTAAAACAAACAAAAATTACTTTGTGAAACATTCACTAGTTTCCTTAGAACATTGCATGCTGTTGATTTTCTAATAGGTAAGATGGTTACGTGTTTCAGAAGGCACGTTAAAGACGTTAGAGCCCGGAAATAGTCGCTGGTGGTGGCTGGATGAGGAAAGCGGGTGATCGTGCGCTTTGGCGTGCCCTTGGGGAGGCAGCAGTCCAGCAGTGGACTGCAATAGGCTGATTGATTGAATATAGTAGTTTACATAAGCCACGCCAGAGGTCGCTGTCTGTTCGAAATGTTCTGTTTATTGGTGATCGACTAGTTTTAATTTAAATAACGCATTAACATAACGTGTCTAATTACGTCCATACTTTATTCCATTGCCGTTTTTTGTAGTCCTGGATTAGTAATAATAGGAAATGTGATACTTACTTGTAGATGTAACGTTTTTTACCATTTGTAAGGTATAAAATGCTATTTTCTGAGTACAATCCAATCCACTTTTGGGGCGCATTCCGAATCAGACTTTCAGCGCTGTCAGCGATCAGTCAAAGCAAAAACGTATGAGTTTTGCCTGCTGACAGTAATTCTGTACGCGATTACGAGTGCTCGATTTCAGCGCGTCTCGAAACGCAGGGTTAATTTCTTCGTAACTACGAGCGTCAGTGGTGTGTGTGGTGTAGTGGCTAGGGCCGCTGTCTTCCGTTCAGGAGACGCTGGTCGATCCCCACCTCGTGCCAATGCGTTTTCGAATTAATATGTACGTTTCGGTGAAGGAAAACATCGCGAGGAAACATACACACTCCTGAGAAGAAATACAAAGGTTGTGCTTGAAGTCGACCAACCCGCAATGGGCCAGCGTGGTCGACTAATGCCTGATCGCTCTAATTCAGGGTAGGCTCGAGCCCCTCGGTGGGGACGTATATGAGCTGTTGATGACGTTTACAGTTCGCGCTTGATCTGAATGCAGTTCTTCAACTTCTGATGCATTCGACTCTATGATGGCTACGTGTACGATACGAATGCATTCAGAGATCGCGAGCGGACAGAAGTTTCCTCAGTCATATTCCCTAGTAATATGGAGCATAATTCGTGAGGTAAGCATGTTCTGTGTGGAGTTATTGTGAGATTTTTCTTGTTTCTGACGCTACAGGTAAAGTGTACGGGACCTAATTTTCAAATAAATAACAATATACCATAAAGTTTAATATTTCATTCGTGATAATGACTTTTTATGAACATTGCACGAGGTTTGCACGGAGCAAATCAATTAAAAAAAAAACAAACTTCTTTTGTCCATTGACGTCGAAAAATGATTTTGTTAAATCTTACTTCGAAAGACAATATCTCTATTTGTATGATCAACTAGTTGGTTCCATGGGAACATATGACTTTGTCAAGTTCCATTCTGCACAACTAGTTGGTCGGTGTTTAGTTGGTCGTAGTGGAATCTTTATCTTTATCAATTTATTGCGATCCACAAACCAACATTAAGTATTCTTTTTTAAAACAAACTGCTCAGAGAGTTCTCAAGATAGTATCAATTCACACAAGGTGTACGTGTAATAATAGTATACGTCATGACCAAAATATCATATTACTTACAAGGTAGCATGCAACTGCACTACACAACATTCTGTGCAGCTGTTTTGTGCAGAGTTAAATCCATGTTAGAACGACTATAATAAAACACACTCATATCAATCATACAATATGTATTTAATATAAGATACAGTAGTTGTGACAGGTGGACAAACCATTTTTATGTAAAAATCCTAATAACCACTACAATCGAACAAATTCCAAGTTTTGATATTAAGTCATTATTATTATGCCCAAATATGTGATAAATTAAATTGAGGTAGATCTCCCATTTTCGGGTCAAATTATAATGATTTTTCAGATTTCTTCCGGGGACAAGCAAATGAGACAACGCATTTAAACATTATACTATATATAATTAAATATCTACAAATTGAATATAAAGTAGTGCACACTATTCGGGATACATAGGCTCCGCATATAGTTACTATGGATCGACAAACATTTACAATAAAGAAGAACATTCATATAATAAACGCATATAGGAAACATGTTCAAAGACAACTTTACTTGCGAACACTACCACTAGACTACCGCCCGCCCGCGGGCCCGCGCGCGCGGCCACTGGTCTCTATTCCCTCCTATATAAAGACTAAATTTAAACTAAAACGTTTCTCCTGCGAAGTGGGCTAACACGTGCGCGGGCGCCGCATCCCAACCTAAGGCCCAATCAGGCGCGAAGCAAATTACAGGTATATGCAGAATAATACTTAATTAAACACTAAACTATTTACAAACCGTGATTGAAGCTTTACTAGGAGAACAGAGACAATAAGGCGGAATTATTATTTATTATATTACCAATTTTTTCGTAGTCTGGAGAGGTCACTACGGGCCGTTAGTCTCTGTTGTCTCGGCGAAGCTTCCACATTATCAACTGCGCGATGTTACATTGCTGCTGTGCGTCAACTGTAATGTGATTCACGCCTTTACAAACATCAGTGGATAGACCGCAAAAAGAAATGTCGTACCGAACGTGAGGGCTCAGTATAAACATTGGCGAAAAATTGTTCCCCATTTAAATATTCTATTTTACGTTTTGAGGGAGGAAAACCAAAAATTAAGTTTATCAACTGAGCAAATTCAGACACACCCCACTATCATGCTTTTGCAACCTCAACTTTATGACTATTGTGGCAGTGATAAAAATATATTGTTCTTTTTGACGCTTAAGAATTAATATCAAACATTTTGATACAATTTACTGCCTTGGAGACAAGGCTCTTACAAAATATGTCTCTTTCTAACATTTCGAATGACTAATTCTAAGTTACAGAAGCTACTTATTCTGATATACATTGCCAAACTTCCTTAAACCATCAAATTCTAAAAATAAAATTTGTACTCAAGCGTTTTATAGGCCAAACAATTGCTTTAAGTTTCCAATAAATAAGAGTAATAAATTTTTATTTAAGAGGCGTCTTTCGAGCTTTGACAGAGCTCAAACATTCAGATACTAACAATCTGCCGGTTACTCTGAGATCATTCTATTCAAGTCCATCTTGTTACTCGGATAAAACAAAAAACTAATTTTGTCTCTCTGAATTTGGTGTCAAATTTCACTAAAAAATTAATTTAAAAAAGCAAGCCAATTAAAATATGGCACTAGGATCAGTGCTGAAAAAATAATTAATCTAAAATTTTGTTTTAATTTAATAAAAAGTAATAATCAGTACGTTGGAAATGCTCCAGGAGTTCTACAGTAGCTTACGTTTCCATTGACACATCCTCGTTCAGGCACCAACTTGACTACTAGAGAAATTTTCCTAAGTAAACACTTCTTTGGGTCCGTGCGAGCGCCTGAAACCGCACAGTATTCCACTAATGTGTTGCTATTACAGTTTATCAGGCACTCGTTCTGCAGACAACAAAGGTCTTCGCTTTACAATTGTTCTGCGTCACTCAACTCGAGTCGATGCGCTATTTAGAATACTTACAACTCGCCTAAGGCTCCCTCTATGAACACCTCGTCACAATATTACTCTAGGGGCCGATTATAAACTATGAATGAACCTAACCGCGTCTGCCTACCCCGCACCGCGCAATAGAGACACGTGGTGTTACAAATCAAGACGCGCCACATTTCTCATTTCGCTCTAACTTAACTCTATAGGCACTAACTAAAAATACTAGCGAGATCTCATGAGCACAGAACACAATTTTCATTTACTTGTATAGTTAAACACCTTATGGCTAAAAAGGCATTTTAAAATCTGACAACATCTGTATAGGGACATCAAAAAGTTTAATATCTAACTGCTATGGACAAACATCAAAATCATTGGCTGAAATCATTACTGTATTTGTAAATGTCATTAAATTAATCCTAAATCAGTTTTACACCATCGACATTGTTATTGGAAGTCACCGCGTTATTGTAGCTAAGAGTAGCCATTTTGAAAAATACGCCGCCATTTTGACGACTCGAGAAGTATTAAATAATCTCCGTTAATTAATAAAACATAAGAACATCTAACTTATCTAATCAAACCGCCAAATGGCTACTAAATTAAGTCCAGTGAATAATGGCTTTTTGGGCACTTTTTGAACAAGGCGAAAACCAGCCCCATTTTTTTAGTACAACAAACGTTCATTATAATAGTAATCTTGTGCGCGGATACGAACTTTGAGTAATCATAATCAATGACTTATCACAAAATTATTGCTAAATATCGCCGCAGATACCGCGGCTTTTAAACACAACTTCAATGGCAGTGACGTGACAGTACGTTGTTCTACGACATTAACATTAAATAGACAGTTGTTGATTCTAAAGCGTTTAATTTAAATTGCTTCGTTATATTGGAACACAGACGCTGGTACTTCGAGGCCGCACAGCTGGTTGGATTCGGGCTCGGCAAATCATCTGCAGTAAACGGACGGACGTCCTTTGACTGATATTATTAAAGCTAGACACAATGGGTCTGATCGCGAATTTTGGCTGAAAATGCCATAAAAATGCTGTTTTTATTTATTTTTTATCATTAAAAATTACTGAGTTATTAACGATCAAAGTGCACACGAGGCGATTGGTAGCTGTGACGTCATATGCACGCAACGCCGCCCGCAAACACTGCTACACTGCATGCATATGACGTCACACACTCGGAACTTCTCGCGGTCATAACTTTGGTCATATTGCATGTATTGAAGTGAAATAAAATGTAATGTAAATGATATAAACTTTAATATAAGACATGTTTAATGTGAAATAAGAACCTATCGGTGTTCTCCATTCTGATCTTAATTAATAAATATTTTTTCTAGCTTCCACTATTTTGAAACATTTAAAATTATTTTAGAGTCTACTTGCGTTAATTTATTAATTAGAGTCGGCCACGGCTCGTGTCAAATCTTTGATTACATTTATTTTTCATTTTCTGCTTTATCATTATTAAATTTATTCTTATTTATCTAAATATACGTCGCATTGCAAGTAAACTCGAAAAATAAATAATAAAGAGAAGATCCAGTGTTGAGTTGGTACATTAACATAAATGTTTCTAGCATTTCCAACTACTTATATTCATATCACACGCTATAATCAATGCTCCTACGTCCATCCGTTTGCCACGACAATTTTAGATCATCTAATAGACTCAATCAACTCATCTCAGATTTTCAAACCAAATCCAACCACTTGTACAGCCAAAACCTTACAACTAGACTATTTTTGATATGACTACCGGTACGTTACTTAAATGTAATGAACAACTGATAACGCCAAATGCGATTCGTGCAGAGGCACTTGTGTGAGTGAGTGTACGCGATCGGGACGCCCCCTACGATCGACAAACACGCTTTATACCTAACACTGCGATCTCCAGTATATTTTTAACACCAAACCTTCCTTATTAATCAAATAATAAAATTATGTATAAAGTAAGTATATTAAAGTTATCGTCAAATGGTTTAATCAAGACAAGTGTAATGGCGTAGTGGCCAATCTGTAAGTACTTATTCAATGACAAGAAGTAATTTTATTTTCGTGTAGAAGTTGGTGAAAACCCAATGAAAACTTGCGTTAGTTTAATACAACAAATTTGGTTTAAGTGCATGATTCCTATGAGGAATAAGAACGTGTTATGTATGACGTATGTACATTTATCTATGTACTTTATGTATGCGTGTTCCGTACAACACAAGGCGTATTCCTCCCGCTATAACATTTCCCCGAATAACGTACGTTAAAAACATTTCAAATAGTCAATACCGAAGAGCTAACTCGATTCTTACTAGGTAGGAGCGAATTCTGCGCATTACCTTTTAATCCATACAATGTCCGCCTTTACTAACTAACGGGGTAACTGAGCAACGTCATACATCCATAAGTTTATGTCTGTCGAGCGCCATCTTTCGTCACCCCACTATACTAACTTAGTTTCCGCAAAAATGAATCCTCATCGAAGCGACGAAATCCCTATACTAACTTTTATTATCCGTCATACATAATCCTACTATGTACACATTGGCAGTGTTATATCGCTGGTCGTAAATCTCACGATACTAACTTAACCTATCAGACTACTCCGTATTACTAACGATAACATAACTAAACTCGTATAATACACGCTGCAACTTTACATTTCCTAAACTATGTACAAGTTTGTTCACATCGATTCTACAAGTACGATTTCGCGTCGAATATCGTTATAAAAGTAATCATCAGTCTTGTTATTCGTCTGCTAAAGTCGAGCTAAGCAGTCTTGAGCCGCCGCGGGCCTGCAATGAAACCATACATTTCTTTGGCGAAGTTCCATTCTCCTATCGAAGAATCAACATCTGTCTCGCTCGACCGTTTTACATTAATTAGGACTCTCCGTCCTTTAAAGTTAATTCACAAATGGAAGCTTACATAATCTTATCGTCCGCAAGGCCAGAAGGCGTTGCCGCCGTGTCGGCGTCCCATCTTGCGTTTCTTGGCGCCGCTGACTTCGACCTTTTCGTTCTCTTCGTAGATCATGGGGACGTTGGTGGCGCTGCAGTCGGGTTTGGTATCCTTCTTCTTGAGGAGGTTGTTGAGGAGTCTGGAGGAGGTGCAGTGACGCGCGGGGAGGGTGCGGGCGGGCACGGGGGGTGCGGGAAGCTCCTTTTTGACAGGCGGGGGCGAAGGTGAGTTGCGGTATGAAGCCGAAAATTGCTCGAAAAGCCGCACTTTGGTCGCGGCCGGCAGCGACGATATCTCCACGCGCTTGATGCGCTTGACATCCTTCTCCGGCACCCACTCGTCTTCGATCCTGTAACGGAGGAGCTAGTTCTATAATTTGTAACTTCGGCGCCACACAGGCAGCTGCAAACACAAGTGGTGCAAACACAAGTACTTGTTATACAGCATCTGTAATTTTGATTCATAATAGGTTGTAACGGAAACTCCAAAATTACTTATGAAATTTCTTTTTATGTGTTTGCAGCTTTCTTAGGTTGCAATCCCAAAACGTAAATTATTGCGTAATTAACACAGTTAAAACAAGCGGTCGTGACAAGCATGCAGCAAATAATATGCCAATTGAACTGAACCTTGAAAACTGTTAAGAGGAACGAGAACTAAAAAGAACCTTCCCAACAAAATTTTGAACAGCACTTTGTGAATAACCTTCACCTTCAAAATGCATACAACCAGAGGACTGCCAACCTGTAAGTTGCTAGCATCACTAAAGAGTACGAAAACACATTGTTTTTGCTTGAAAATGGCAAATAAATTCGGCAATAGCTTTCCTGTATATTTTGCATACAAACATCAGTAATATCAAGTATCTCAAATTATCCCAATTTTTATGAGATGGAAATTCTAATGGTAGCTTTGTAGAAAAATGGGAAAGCTTAACATACTCATGCATTGCCGATGTTTGATTTTGTGTGCTAGCAACATTTTTAAATGGTGCTTGTATGGCGCCTTAAAATGGCAACACAAAGCATGCTAAAGCTCGATATCGAGGATTAACTGCATTATTTTACCATTTTTCTCTATTTTGATGATCGATGAAAATTCTTTCACCGAACAAGTTTGTTTTATTAGATTATTTTAAATTTATACGAAAGGTATCACACTGATAATAATATTATAAATCACATTATAAATGTGAAAATAAATTTTGATGTTTGGATGTTTGTTCCTCCTTCATGCTTAAAGTACTCAACGGATTTAGATGAAATTTGGAATAGAGACAGTTGGTAACCTGGATTAACACAGAATACTTTTTACGGGAAAAAGTCTTATTCCCACGGGAAAATCTAACACAATGCGAGCGTTGCCGAGGGCGGACTGCTGGTAACGTATTACAAAATATATAATTACAAATATTGTGTAATATGCACGTTAATCCTCGAAAAATGCGAAAATAATAAAATCATGCACTCAAAATATTTTTTATTCTGAATAGTGCATGAAAATACCTCTGAAATCTAATGAACAACACAGGAGTAATGTTGTATGATTCGGTAGTCGAATCCAACTACAGAATGGATGTAGACGTTAATCTACAAGCCCTCCTGTATTTACCTGATGGGTCGACTAAATGGAAACATTCTGTGCAGTGGAACAAGCAAAAAGTCTTCGATATCACGAAATGGCGGATTCGTCCAACGCCGGAACGCGGACTACACCCAAAGTCCTCACTTGAAGTTTGAAAAAACGCTGAAAACGGACTAGCTGTTTCATTAGAGATATTATTCACTGTCCCTTTAATAATACCACTATAAAATTAGAAGTCAATTATCCATCAAGTTAAACATTGGTGCTAGTACGATTAAAAAAATCAGTCTTCCCTCCCTTACAAAACAACATTAAGCCAATGTGGTCAGAAGTTTTTATCGTATTAACACCTACATTCCTTGATCGTTCAGGTGCACACCCACACCCTTAAAATTGTCTTATAGTGAATTTCAAAACACATGTAAACACTTTTTACAAGCTATGTACTCGTACTGTTTAAAATCTTGACATCATCACAAAAAGTGATGAGCGTGCACATGTCCTCACTATTCACCAATCCCCAAACAGTTTTAACTTTCGTCCAAACACACAATGTCCAGAGAATGTTCAGCAAATATTAAGTGAGGCAGGCTTAATTATTTATGACAGTAGCTATTTTAAAGGTTGGCAAAAGTCTTTGCTCATCTTTAGGAGGCAAATAGAAGTTCTTCGTTAACACATTCCATTGCCTAAACCATGCTCATAAGAAACCTGCTTCACTTGACGAAAACAAAATCACTGCAACCACATCCCTTTAAAAGTTAAGCCACACCAAACGACCATTATAAAGACTTACACATGAGGTGGGTAGTATGTCATGAGCGCTTCTCTCCTGCCCTCCTGGGCGTTATATCTGGTGGCGGTGAGAGCGGCGTGAAGCGTCAGAGTATGCCGACCAGCTGGCTCGCGGAGCGGGCAGGATCCGCCCAGCCGCCAGCGCGTGCACCGGGACAGGCGCCACGCTAGACCCTCCATCATGCTGGAGTCGAAGAAGTCGAACATGCGAGCTGGAATACAGATAAGAATACGTTTGAGATCCATGTATATTTCATGCGTTGACTGTCGTCATCCTCAGACAACATCAGTCATCACATGAAAATATCCTCCAAAACATCAGTCAGCTCATCAAATCATGTGAATTATAAAGAGGATAGTCTTTATAATTCACATGATTTGATGAGATGACTGATGTTGTCTGACGATGACTGTATATTTCATGTGATGACTTATATTGTCTGAAGATGACTGTATATTTCATGTGAGGACTTATATTGCCTGAGAATGACTGTATATCATGTTATAGTTTAGTGATGGAGAATGACAGTATATTTTACGTCATGACTGATGTTGTTGGTGGGGTCGATTGTTAGCATCCGTCAATGGCGGTCGGGCTTTCATTTTAATTTTCGTTTTATAGTTTATTTGAGTGTTTAGTGTATAATTTTCATAGTGAATGACTCGGAACAATAAACTTTAATAGGACAATTGAAACGCTTGCATTTTGCCGTCATTTATTGATGACTTGCAGCGGCCACGTGGTGGCTTCAGTAATGCTGATATCATATTACTGGAGTCCTTCACCGTACACAGCACATTAGGGCTGTCTGTGTATCTTATGCTACTTAGCAAAACCACTTGATACTGGCGAAATACAACAAAGGAAACGCCGTAAATAGAAATTAGAATTATATGTTGTTGGATGCTTGTGTAATGATGAGTATGATCTTCTTTTCGAGTCGATTCGGCGACTAAATTTGGGAAGTCTAATACTCTGCCACAGATATGGCATTATCTGTGGCATTATAGAGGTCTTCGCGTGTACAGGTGGTGGGGCACGCTGGGCAAGACAGTAAGTGAGCCATGAATGTGATGATGAGTCTGTATATTTCATTAATATTTCACCTAATGAGTTTTTATTTTTTTTATTTCCAGTGACTGATGTCGCCTCACCTGACCAAGGTTGTCTTCGGTACCGCAGTTTCTTGCCATTCCGTCGCATCAACTTCACTCCGCTACTGTCCGTCGATTTCTTACTCCCGCTGCTGCTCGGTGAAGACTCCGTGAAGTGGTTGTTCACATGACGTTCGAGAAGGATCTAGAATGTTACGAAGATCAAATCAATTTTATGCTGGAGATTTATCTCTTAGCTCTGTACAAAGTATTTCGTGTTAAGCGTATGAATTTGTATCCTTCATTTAATTTATGCCATTAAAAAATATTTTGCTATAAATTTTTCACACAACCTAAATACTGAAAGACTTTGTATGAAACATAAATGTTAATAGAAGTGAATGAATGATTTTTCAATGTTAATGTAAGAAAAATAATAGGAATAGCTTAATTATAAATAGAGCTAGTGCTAAAACGTAAAATGCCAACATAATGCATATCATAGATACGCATACTACGCAAAATGCTTAGTTAACAAACGCTGTAGCCAAACATAAAAAAAAAACACGTATTGCTTGCAGAAATGAACGCAACCCTAAACGAAACCAGCTAAAAACATAGTATGAAAAAAATAAATTACGCACATGAACAAAACTTCAAAATATAATTCAATATAAATCAACATATTCCTTGCTCAAAATTAATTACGCTTTTGCACTTAAATTTTACGCTATCCAGAACGAAATGTTGGTATTTTGCGTTTTTTTTTATCTTATACGCCAATTGATCTTTTTTATTATGCTACAAGTACTTGCTGTTACACTCATCGATGCTCGTGGGGTAAAAACAACTAAAACAATATTTTACAACAAATTTATTTCGGACGTACAAATCAATTGTCAGGATCGAGTCCTACATACGACATATTTATTCAAAGATACCGTTTTTACTCGAGGTTTTGAACAAAACTACATCGACCTGTTATTAGTCTTAGACTTTAGTACTAAGATCATAGTACTTCCAACCACTTTCCAACAGTATGGCCTATCTTTTCCCCTCTCTTCAGTCGACCAACTTCAACCCACCCTTAGACCAAATCCCTTTCTTGTTCTAATACAACTTGGCACTTGCACACATTTTTAATTGTAGGTAGATAGATACCTCAACTGTTTGTTTTATTGGAAGTTAATGATATTAAACTGGCGGAAATCATTGCATGAAGTGTCCATCCGGGTATGCTAATGTCTGACTGGACAGTGAAATCTAGCCCAAAACATAGACCAGAAAAGGTGCCAAACAATAAATCAGATCGCTAAAAGAACTAGATTTTAACAATGAGGGCATGTCTGTTAATAAATTTACTGTTGAACATTTAAATAATAATTAAATTTTGTAGCGGACCCGAAGCAAGAAGACTTCCTCAGCGGCCCTTGGAAAAGAAAACACACATTACGTTCCCAGTACGAAGACAATGGACCATAACTTACTGTACTTATCATATATTTTTCTCCGGGTTGACCTTGCGAGCGAAGTAAGCTGAAGATATTTTACCAGACCAGCCTTTTCATTGAGACTCGCTCGTCGCTCCATTAGAATGTTGTGAAGTCCTTACCATGTATGAAGACAATGACGAGAGAATAAAACTTCTCTTTCGTTTCACATGAAGACGGCGACCAAGTAAAATTAATATAAACGTAGTTAAACAAACCTGGTTACGGAAACGCTCTAAACGAAGTGAAGCTTCTTTAAACCTGAAGTTGAAGATTTCTCCTTAACATTCAAAATAATTTCTTTCTAAAACAACTTTTCCTAAAAATACTCTCTTCCTAAAAATCTAATACCTAAACCAAAACCGCGTTTTAAGCGACGTTTCTTTAAAACCAAACCATTCTGTCCAGTTCAAGATGACTTTCAGGAAATCTACGCAAAATTTTGAAAGTTAGAAAGAAGACCTTTTTAGAAAAGAGACATTTTAGAGGGAGATAATTTTGAATCTAAAGGGAGGATTTTAGATGAAAGAATACAGCACCTGGGTGGAAAATCGTCGGTCGCAGCTGTCGACGATGCATTTGAAGGGTTTGTTTCCTCCGTGGGAGAGGGCGTGGCGCTCCAACCAGAGTCGTGAGCAAGAGGGCTTTCCACGAACTTTGCAGCCAATCCACAGGCACACATAGTTCTCTTTGCCTGCCTGAGATTCCACGTGGCGTGCCTGGAATGTAACAGATTTAGTTTTTTAATAATGATGTTTTAACGACAACTTTACTATTCATTTTATTCTTTCATTGTATAATATACACCATGATTTTGTAATCCCTAGCAAAACTTAAATATGATGTTCAGACCATCATAAGCAACAACTTTTGACAAGGAACATGGATTGACAGCCCCCCAAAAAATTTCGACCTCCCATACAAATTAGTAAAGTTGATTGTGTATTATGAAAAGTCGATTTTTTTTGGGGGTTTTCAACCCATGTTCCTTGGGAAAAGTTGTTGATTATGATGGTCTGAATATCATATTTAAATTTTGCTAGGGATTACAAAATCATTGTGTCATTGAAAATTTGATACTTGAAAATAAATCGCATTAAGAAGTTTACGGTGACGGAAGAAGAATACGTGACTGCATTTTCTGTTTTGTATTGCGTCTCGATAAGCGTCGGTGGTCTAGTGGCTAGGGCCGCTGCTTCCCGTGTCCGGGAGACGCGAGTTCGATCCCCACCACGTACCAATGTGTTTTAGAATTTCGAATTCATTATTTACGTTTATTCGACGCTCTAACGGTGAAGGAAAACATCGAGATGAAACCTGCACACTTCTGCGAAAGGTTGTGTGTCGATCAACCCACATTGAGCCAGCGTGGTAGACTAAAGCCTAATCGCTAAAGCTAATCTCTCGCGGTAGGCTCGAGCCCCAGGGTGGGGACTTAACGACACCTCCTATGAACAACAACGTAACTTGAGATACGTGACTAGAGATACAAAATGACTTTAGTTATTATTCCTTATAACAATTTTACTTACTCTTAATTTTCTGTCCAAGCAGTCTCTAAGTACTATTGTACTTAGCAAAGTTAGCATTAGTCAATAAAACCTAACTATAGGTAAAACGTATTTATTTTCTCTTTAAACTGCTGTACTGTAGTTGCTAAAATTGAGTTACGTTGTTGTTCATAGGAGGTGTCGTTATATGAGCTGTTGATGATTGCGTCTCGATAATGAATCAACTAACTGGGATCGTGAAATAAAACACACCGACCTGTAAATGTTCCAGGAGATCCGCGTCACTCTCGAACTCGTTCTTGCAGTTCTCCCACATGCAGACGACGATGGTGGTCGTGGTGTCTGTACTCGACGTCCTCTTGCCACTGCCCGGCGCCTTCACAGGGTTGCGCGGAGGGAACCTCAACGTCTTAGGCTGCTTTAGAATAGGACTCTTCTGACAGCTGACCACTTCATCACACACACTCACACTCAACGATAAAGCCGAATCATCATCACATTCTTTACTCGTTTGCGAATCGCTCGGGGAGTCGATAGACTTATCCGTCCCGATTCCAGACTCAGAAGACTCAGTAGTAGCGCTAGAGTAATTCGCTTCTATCATAGTGCTATGAACATTTGACGATACGTCTTTCAGAACGGTAATCTGAGTAAATATAGTATCCTCTCTCCTTGCCACTTCTTCGACCTTTCGCAAATTCTCGTCTGCCTCTTTTCTCGTATCCTCGCCATAATTATCAGGTTTCTCGGACTTAGTTCCAGTTTCATATTTCTCTTCAAAATCATCGAATTTACTAGATAAACCACTTATTTCAGCGAATGCTCGCGTAGGAATTTTAGAGTTTAAAGCAACTAAATTGTTGTTTATTGTTTTTGAGAGCCACGGCATATCGAATTTCGGAAACATGACATCGTTCTCAGGCTCTTTCACAGTACTGCTTGGCGGGTCTGTCCCTTGGACGGGGTTTTCCGGAAGTTTGGCAGGAGCGATGGCCATACTACTCGTATATAAGGATTGCGTACTATAGTTCGTAACGATGGGCGTAGGGTTGTGAATCATATGATTCGAACAAGTCGTTGACGACGCGATGTTAACTCCTGTGTAACTCCATGTCTCCTTCACGTTCATATTTGGCACTGAACTGACAATGAAGCCAGGCTGCGGCACTAACACCGGATGGCTGTAGTTCACTGTGTAGGTCGGTTTGGATTGCATGGTCAGCCCTACTGGCGACATACCTGTCATGCTCTTATTCATCACCAACGGCTGACTCGTCGCAGCTACGGATTTATTAATATTATTAGAATAACCTGTACTCATCGTATTTGCAAGTTTTAATAAAGTTCCGTTGATAAGAATCTGTGCCGCTTGCTGGTTTTGCAAATGATCCTGCCTCTGTGTGGCTATCTGGGCATTTTGTGGAAGAACGAAGTTCGGCATCTTTGCCATCAAATTCGGTATTTGTACGACTGTTCCATTGATATTTTGCAGATTTTGGACGAATGGAAAAACAAAAGGACCATTTAATTTTGTCGGACTTGACACATTAGACATGTTGACACCATTGACGTTTGGCCGATTGAAAGAGTTCATATTATTTTGTTGGTTAATCGTTTGAGTTTGTATACCGTTTTGAGGTATCCTTAGCGTAGTAAGCATTACGTTTTGAGGAACGGCTACAAAAGACGGCATGTGTGTGGAAGTAACTGTACCGTTACACGGTTGAGGGATGTTTAATGGATGGTAGTTTTGCTGACTGTTAGGCACATTCAAACCACCGAGACTACCATTGACTGTCATGGAGACTTGGCGAATACCGTTCGGAACGTTCATCTTTGGTGCTGTACTTGCTTCGAGCACAGATTTCACTGGCGTCCCTGGTTGCGAAGAGTTGACACAGTTTTGTTTTTGAAGCTGAACTTGCTGTTTAAGATTGTTCGCTTTCGACCAGGTGAGGTTCTTGCTATTGGCGATGCAAGCTGATGACTTGCGATTCGTTCTTTTAGTTTGCTGGGGCTGCGATTTTTTCGCATGTGTATCTTTTTTTGTTGTTAGTTTAAGACTTAAACTAATATTGTTCGAACCACAGGTTACTCCATTCATTCTACTGTCTAATTTGGTGGTAGAACTTACAACACCATTCATTTTTGTAGTGTCTGCTTTGGCGATTGTCGTTTTTTTGGACGACTTATTAATAGAGATAGCCGGAGCAATCTTAATCGATGATAAGTCATTTGAAACTGGTATCTTACGGGACGGCTCCGTGCTTTGTTTCTTAGATTTCACAATCCCGTTGGCGGATGGGTCCATCTTCATTTCTGGACTACGCTTCCTTTGATCAGAAAGGCCATTTAGACGACCGTTTGCAGTCTTCTCTTTGGTGAACGACTCTGTTCCATTCCTCATCGCGATGAAACCATTCATATTCATGCGATTCTTCTCCTTATTGTCTTTTATCTTACTAAGAGCGATCATCCCGTTGACGGCTGAGCCCTTTTTGCTGAGATCCGTAGCACCATTAGCCACCGGTTTCCGTTCGAGCGTGCTAACGTCGATCATCGGGCTAAGCGTCTGAGACAGATAGGAGATATATTTCTCTAGATCTTGGGTGACCCCATTTTTGGGAAGGCACTTTCTTTTAGTGTCATCGTTAGCTTGGGTGGAGGCCTCACGTTTGCCGGTAAGGGGTTTCATCTTGTGGTTGAAAAATTCAGTGATGCGGCGGTGTAGGGGTGGGTTGGCGGGTCGGCGGACCGGGGCGGGTTGTGCCGCGAGGCGGCGCGGCGGCGGCGCCGGCTCGCTGGCCCACGGCGGCATGCGCGCGGATGCGCCCGCGCAGGAGGAGGCGTCCTCGCCCGCGCTGCACTCGGACTCGGCGCCGGCGCTGTCGGGGCTGCGCGGTGACCGCGGCTCGGTGATGTCGCTACTGCTGCAACCACTGCTGTTCTCCGAGGGACTAAGCACCGCCACACCACTGGAACAACCACAAATTATACTATTAATTAAATACTGTTTAATTGTATCTAATCATATCTTATCGTGATAGTACATACTTAAATGTAAATTTAATTAGTTTAATGATAAAGTAACGAATTTACTATTAATACATCATTTCTCTAAACGTTGTCAGCTTTTGTAACTTAGATAACAAAGGAAAGAAACTGTTTTAAAATCGAACCTCATCATAATCCTAGTCTAGCTAGTTTTGCAAAATATTGCTCCTTTTGCTATGAGTAGACTTTGAACGACTGCATCTTAACGTAAAAAGTAAAACAAGTCTCCGAAAGAATCCATAACAGTGTGACCGATGTTGTTTAATGACAATCAGCTGTTGAATGGTTACGATCGATCGCGTGGGCGGCACGGCGCGGGGTCCGGGAGGGGGGCGCGTGCGAGCGAGACAGAGCATCGCGCAAGGTGCAATGCCCTGCGTCCGGTGCAGCAAAGTGACGCAACCTGACGCCGTGCACTCGCTGACCGAACGTCCGCCCGAGTTGCCCGCACTACGTAAAAGTTTTGATCCAAGTTTATACGAGTAGCAGTTGAAAACTTATTTCGTTGTTAGCGTATTTGCCGACGTAGTTTAAAATAATATTGGTGTTGTTTTTTAAATGGTTAATATTTTCTTCACACAGGTTCGATCGTCAGATGCTTGTCTACTCATAAAATAACACACGTATCTCGATAAAATGTTCTCATTCTACAAGTAAGACCACAGTTACCTCTGCTTTATTTCAAAAGATCTGGCAACTCAGGAAGCTTTGGGATTATTATTTTCGGCTTGACATTCACGGCACGTACGGACTACGACTCTACGATTTGGTGTGACGAATGCTCGAATAATTTGACGGGACCATTGTCGCTTGGCCGACGAATATTGCGTTATTATTTAAACTTCCAAAGCACAGTAACAATCACATCACACTGACGTGGTTTTTAACTGTAGCTGCGGCAGCCAACCAACCAGACATAACATAAATAGAGTCAGTCAAATCGTAGCTATGAAGAAACACAACCTTGAGGTTGCAGGAAGATTGACCTAGATATTAGAAGTTTCAGGAAACGCGACAGATAACACAACCTTTACGTATAGTAGCAAACTTTACCAATCGATGTTATTTACGAGTATTACTACAACTTTAACATTCTACCATAGATACAGTTCTTTAATTTTACTATAACCCGTCACAATTCACTTGAGTCCAAACCAAACTCACCAGATTCCATATTGGAAAGAAACATGGTATTTAGCAGTGTAGGTAGGTAATAATTACGATATATAGACCAGTGTTTGTAGGGTCGGTGATCGACTTCGATATGATGATGATGAACAGGTTATTAAAGAGGATATTTTCAGATTAGACCCAACTACAATATGAGTGATATGAAATGCAATACACTCAACGCAAGTCAATCCGTCTACCGGCCGTGAGTTTACAGCCAGACATAAAATGTTTATTCTGGGAGCATTCTCTCGAACTCGTTTTGGGATGTTTTGTATTGCGACGGGCTAACGCGACCCACAGGTAAAGTTGGAATAATTCCACTCACCTACATTCGATTATGAGCTGCCACATCAGGTTGTTCCCCAGACTGCAAAGGTTATGAAATGGAATCTTGGTTTCGAACAACAAAAGCACAGCTTGAACAGTTTCAATGCGTTCATGAAAGTTGATAATTATTAGTAGTGAAATATGAGAACATTCTGTAAATATTTTGTCCGTAGTTAAGCGTGAAAGAAAAAAAACTAATTCAGCTCCTTTAGATTTTCTTAAACCCTTTACTTTTAATTTTCCTTTCATACTATGAAAGTTTGTAATGAAAAAAGTTTGTCCTTGTGTCTCAATTTCATTCCGTTGTCGGTTTTTATTTTCTAACAGATTGCATTAACTAACAACACTTTATTTGTAGACTATTTTTACAAGTCTATTTGGGGTCATTTACAACATAATAATATACTTTTTCACACATAATAATAAATCGGTGAATTTAATTATTTAGGGTTAGTTTATTTTATTATGTTTTTGGTGGCCTTCTACTTCTAATGATAGTCGTTTGGAATACGTGAGCGCTCGAGCGGTCAGGAGGCTTCGGGGGCGGATTCCCACTACGGGAGGGGAGGGTAAAGAGGGCGTTGTCTCGACGCACCCTCGCTCGTGAACCCACATAACTACAAGTAAGCCCAGTCTAGGGTTACAACCGACGACGTGCCAAGCATCTCCTTTCAATGCAAATAGAAGCTCTACGACAAAGGCAGAGGGTGCCTCAGTGTGTAAGTGTACCCGATGTCGACCGCACCTTCCCCTTCACTAATTGACCCAATTTTTTATCAACATTTTTTGCAGGGATGCCCAAGTTTTCTGCTATCTGCAGGGGAATATTGAAGATCATTAAGCCGATAAACTTTGGTTTTCTAATTATTAAGCCATTTTATAAGCCTGTGCAGCATAAATAAATCTGCTGTTTTAATATTTATATTTAATTGGTGTTTATTTCATAGAATGAAATAACTTCTACTTTAATTAATGAACGATCGGACAATCTAATAAATCTCAATTTTTTTTTTTATTTTTTTACAATAAGGAGTCCCCAATTATGATTTCACCAGTACCTATCAAGTTTTTAATATTGTAGGTTGTGTAATTTGACAGACAAACGGGCTTCAGAGGGCATTTTTTTCTTTAATTTAGAATATTGGACACCGTAGAAGCTAAAAGCAAATCATGAAGAATTGTGAGTAAACTTCAAGAATTCCAGTATTTTAGCTTCTTTGTGGAATTCGTTATCGTCTCTGCAAGAATAACAAAGCTTTCGGTGCTTCTAAGGGCATCGAAACGATAATTGTCAGTGCAAACGAAAGGTGTTGTTCAACTCTACAAGTTCTCGGAAAATACCGTTGGTCGTTGTATCAGACAAAGGTATTGCACTACCATGGAGAAGAAACCATCAATCATACCTAACATTAGTCATCCATTTAAAAAAAATACTGACGAAATAGATGTAAAATTATTATTCTGTGAAATTGCAGCGTATGGAAAAGCGATTGTAGGTGTGCGATGGAATTAAAGAAAATAAAAACATGTGTGAACTCTTCCTACAAATGTAAAGATGGTAAAAAGTAAACTAAGCTTGTGTCGAGTTGTGGTCGAGACGAGAGCACTTCTTGTGGTCTTTTACAACTGATGAAGCAAGAGAAGTACTGTCTTCTTCTTTTGAATCAGAAAAAGGAATCAAAGCACTTTCTGCTTTGTTTGTCCTATAAACAAGTTTGCCCTTGTAAAATGACGAGTGCAAAAGACAATCGTGTTGTTTTTGCGTATTTGTCGAAAGCAAAAGTGGGCGCGTATGTAGGTGAGGTGAGACCGGCGGATACAAGGCCGGCGCCGAACGAGGTCGACGACCTCACTCCTCTACTGTAATGTAGTTCGATTGTGATTCGTAGCGTAACTGAGCGTAATCGAGTTACCGAGTTATCGCGTCGTGTTTTGTCTATTCTCGGCTGTATGACGTGTCGCTTTAGGCAAAGTTTAGATAAAATTGATGAAGGGGTCCAATGTGAAGAGTATCGTGGATCCCATGTTCTGCGGAAATTATTAGTTCGTTCTATGAATGAAACGTAACAATTATAAATTCTGTTTTTCTGTACTAAGGCTTTGTAAGTTGTTCAATGCCCTCAATGAAACTTAAATTTTCATTCTTTGCACTCATAGGGCTCCCGTCTAGAAAAGCAAAGCTTACAAAACAAGATTGTGAAGTTGTGAATCCGAGTTTTAAAAGTTCGTTCGTGGGAATTTCAAAGTTAAAGTCGATGTGTTTATTAATTTTCGGATTACACAAATAACTAAATGAATGTCTAAAAGTGGACTTACCTAAGGTTATTACTATCAAATGTGCAATTTTCGGAGAAGAATCTGCCAAAGATGCTCGCACATATATATTTTTTATAGAGATGAGAAAATAAAAAAATAAAAGTTTAGATATAAGATTAATTTCAATTGCATTGCAGTATTTACAGCTTACAGTAAAACACGTGTCATGAACTAACAAATCAGCTTTCAATTCATTCGTTGGTAAATTTGAGAGCCATTACAAACTGTTCAATGTCCCGGCATATTACACACACACACACACACACACACAACCACGCACATGCATCCACGCACTTACGCGCATGCACCTAAAACCTGGCATACATAATTTAAGTTGAAACATTGTTACTTACACTACGTACCTACTTACCTATATTAGCTAAATGTTTAACTTCTGTTTATTGTAATTAAGAATTGTTTATTCTCGTTACATTGTTTGTTATATAGGATGGAAGAGCGATGTCTCCTAACACAGGCACACAAGCTTACAAGGAGGCACCGGTCACTGTGAATTGTAAATGATACACTATATAGAGAATAAAACATATTTTATTTATTTTTATTATGTAATCCAACCAGTGTCCGTCGAGTCTCCTAAATCGAATGAGAACTAAGCACTAAGTAGTGTAATCGCATTGAGTGCACCTAGTTTGCAAGCTGAATTGAGTGCGGATACCAATTCGGTAATTTAGTGTTTGACTGCTATTGTGCGAATAGGAATTTTGGAGCGTCAATATCGGAGGTCAAATTTTTCTCTCCAAATCAAGCTGCTGCAACAAAGTTAGAAAATAGAAAGAGTATTTGTAATAAATACTTCATCAACAGCCCGTTACAGTCCACTGCTGGACTATGAGCCTCCTCCACTTAAGTGGAGGATTTTGCCATAATCTCCACGCTTGGCAGGCGGGTTGGAGATCGCAGATTAAAAGGTTACTGTATCAGAGAGCGCTGCTGCCCGTTCCCTGTTCAATGTGTAGTCCCTAATTCGCCTCTTACGACACCCACGGGAAGAGTAGGGGTTGGTGACAAATGTATTCTACTCTGCCGTCACCACACGGCCTATACTTAGCAGTAGGCAAATGTGGGCTACTTAGATCGACAATACATTACATCCTTTTTTGGTGTTTAAAAAAAAAACGATCGTGTAAAAAGGATCTCATTTATAATTTTTATACAACTGCCCCAAAAATAAGAGTGTTATTTAAGGACATCATCGATTTATTTGCAGTGCAAAATTACCCCGTATTTGTAAATAGCCTCATTTTATAAGGTAAACATTACTGCATCTACCCAAAACACTGATAACCATTAAAACATGACCACGCTGGCAAATACAGAGCCGTAATCAGTCATTTGGTCGTGAATCACTTTTTAATTTATCTGTCACTAACGCGACGACGTACCAGTTCAAACAACTTTATATTCTATACATGTTTGCATTTTGATTGGCTAATGCGAACGCGATTAGTCTAATGCTCTTTAGGTATTATTACTAAGAAACATGCTAAGTAAATAAAGTTGGGAAGATTAGAATGTTGTTTTAGTTAAGTTCTGAGTACCTGTTTTGTTGTATTGTCAGTTCTTTTAACTTAAGCTGAGGTTTAGATGTAGATTTTATATTTTCATAAAAGTTCTATAAGTACTTAAAGAACTCAAAAAAAAATGAATGAGTTTATAGAGGCATAGATGAAAGACCATTGGGTTTACGTAGACTGAAAATGATGATGATGATGATGACTCAAGTCAAGGCGAATACAAACTGCTCTCACTAGAGAGCAAATATTAGAAATTTGAAAAAAAAAAATTTGGTATGCCCTAGCACGACTAGATAAGAATTTGAAACCAAACATAACTTTGGACATAAAACATGATTAATAACGGTTTCATATAAAACAGGGCAATTTCATAAACAGTGCAAAGTAAAAGCAAGTCAAAATAAAGCGAGGAGCAAGCAACAATTGAGCGTGACGCGGCGATGGTATCGGGGCGGCAAATTAACGCGAGTAGGGGGCGCTATTGTACCGTGGCGCCCCTGGCATTAGGGCTAATGTTAAAAACATTTGAACATAAACTTTATTTTCAATGTATAAGGCTCAAGGCTTTAAGTTAATTGATAGTGAGTGATGAAGGAAAAACAGCGAGATCGACTCATGTCACTGCGACGTGTGAACTTTCTTATAAATAAGTTAATGCACCCAACAAAAAAGATATGAAAATACAGTTTATTATAGCTGAACACTTAGACTATATACCAGGTGTTACAAAACTACAAATAAAGCCGAAAGGGTGTGAATCTGCTCGTAAAACTGAACAACTTTCCCCAAAATGTAGATTTCATACAAAATGTAGATGGTCTCCATACAAAATTTACGGGTTTTTTTGTAACACCGTGTATACAACGTGTTACAAAAAATACCAAAAAAAAAATATTTTTATCAAAGGCATTTAATTAAAGTTTTCCCATCTCTAGTGATGAGCTGTGTCAAAGAATATTCGGACCAGATATGTAATTTTAGGTCAATGTGCCTATTTTTACCGCTATGGTTAAAAATGTTTACGTACTACTTGTACCATAACATTCACATTAGAACAATTAATTTCAAAATGAAAAAACCACAAATAAATAAAAAAAGCTTTGTTAAATAATTGTTATGAAATAATAAATTAATGAAATGATGAACTAAATATTTCAAAATCATATTTATGTTTGTAAATACGTAAACAAGATAATTAAGGCAAAAAAGAAAATTTTTCTAACATAAATTGATTCAAGTACATCTCTTTAAAATTATAGGCACGAATGGTGTACAAATACTTGTCCGTTCTGAGAATCGATAGTCTATATTTTAGATGTCAAATGACACTAGAGATGGGAAAATTTTGATTAAATACCTGTGATGAAGAATATTCTTTTTTTTTGTATTATTTGTAACACGTTGTATAGTACAAAGAGATTGCTTAATCACTATGTAAATTATCGTCTAAGAAAGTATTAGTAGGAGCAGGGGTCCTCAAACTAGGCACAGCCTGTATCTTGGGAGACCATAGGAGAAATAATAGAACTGATCCGAGTAATTTCTTTTTAGTGAAAAACTTAAAAGTGGTTCAATGTGTGCTGTGGTCGGAAACAACAATCAGCTTACTTAATAAATAATAATAATATTAAACAAAAATTTACTTAATAAGATGAAATTGTAAAGATTTCAATGCTGTCAGCAGGAAATAATGATCAGGGATTAAAATTAATTTTATAACTATGTTGAATGAAAAGCAAGGAAAATATCGCAATTGTATTGAATTAAAAACCTTAAATTATTTTTAACTTGGAAAACATTATTACGTACATAATATGGCATGTTATGTGGGCACAGACGTAGCTATTATAAAAGTATTTAGGTAACTAAAAAGGAGGAAACAGATCCTAGTTTCTACAAAAATGGCAATGTTAAACTTAAACAAACATACACTAGGTACTTTCATTAATCGAGTAATATTTCAAACCTCCAACGATTATTTTTCATATACAAAGTAATTGGTACTTCGACAATCCTGTTTGTCATGTGTAGAACGTGTCACATGGCCCCTTAATTGCTAAGAATTCTTCAGGTCAAGCGCCCACTGAGAAGACACGCCACGCTTAACTCATTAAAAGTTTAGTTCAAAATTCAGACACTTGTTTTGTCATTATTATTTATTAGCGGTGACGCTTTTGAGAACTATATCAAGTCCAAATTGAAGTAATTGAACAAATGCGAATTGGGATAGACGCGACGAGGTCTCTTTACAATCAATGGCTAACTTTTAAAGTTTGTGAACCGTCTTTTCATTTTTGTAGAACATGAAACTGCGTTTTGAGTTTTTATTCCTTGTATTGCATCCATAGGAAAATTTCTATCAACTAACGCCGTATCTGTGACCAAATTAAGAAAAATAGAGAGATTTGAAGATTTGCGGCTTATGAGTTTTCACAGATTCGGTGATAGTCTGGAACCATTCAAGAAATATAATAAAGACATTTTGTCGTAAAATCGCCGGTTTCTAACATATAATAAAATTACTTAATTGAATTTGGTAGCGATAACGATACAATACAAATATACTTTATTGACACCAAACGAAAACAAAACAGGAAAACATATCAAAAACATAAAAACACATGAACTTAGACATATATTTTTTGTTGTTTAGCTAATTTCTAGTTTTAGTTCATTTATATAGCTTTATCTTCGTGTTATGCGTCCTGTTATCACCTATAATTGGGGTAGCAATTAGCTGTTTATTATAATTAAGGACTGTATTATACTTAAAATGATCTGTTGTATACTCTGTTGGTGATCTTAATAAATAAAATAAAATGAAATAATCTCCGGGGTGCACCGGGGTGGTGGTGTTTTATGAGTGCCTTCTAGCAATTTTTAAGGGATATGAAGCGCAAAAGCCGATAAAATTTTACCCCCTGCCATACCGCACATTAAAAACACAAACTGCAAGGCACATAGCTCACGTCAGACTCATGCGCACATCGCGTGCGGCCTGATTACTTATATTCGTAATCATTGTTAGTGTGTAGTTCTCGCGTCACGCCAATCGTTCTAGGAAATTACTATGCAATGCTACGCTGTAGTATTATAGTACAACAATAATTACATAACGGACCAATCAGCGGCTTCTATTGTAACTGGACTGGATGGGGAATTAGAGAAACGATTTTAGCTTTTTGCATTTCGTGATAAGGATTGTGGTTAACGAAGTGTGGAAAGTTGTTTCTTCTTCTTAATTTTATTATTTATTGTACACAATAAATTGGACAGAAAACAAATACATAGAAAAACGACACATCAGACACTGCTTATTTCTAAAGAAGACCTTGGAAGTAAAAATTTAGCAAAGGAGCGGATAGAAACGTGCACAACAATTTCAATTATTATTACAATTATAACAAGATAAACCTACATAAAATAATAATAAAAAAAATATATTAAATAAACTAATAAATACGCAACTAAATACATATATATAAACATAAAGTTTGATTAAACACCGCAGGAACGGATGATACTGACTGATAACTATAAATATAGGTAGTCAAAAGTCAAAATTTTTTTATTCGAATTAAGATTTTTACAAATCATTTTTCGACGTCAAAGTCAAAGTATGTATGTAGGCGGTTCAGTTGGGTTGTGAAGTTTACTCAAAGAGGTTTGAAAGGTTCGCTTCGCACCGACGACGCACTTTAGAAATCTTTGGGTTTACCTAAGCGAATCTGTCGCCATTCTTGACAATCGCTTTTCTTCCTATTCGTGATTCTACACAATATGGAATCCGCACAAATGCTATTGATAACATTCTCTATTCTGCACAGATTAACAGCATTGTCAGGATGCTGGTCGAAACGCCCGAATCCTCATTCTTCTTTTCTTTTTCTTTTTCCTTTTGCTCAGGGTTTAATTAGGCTCTCCCATATTATAATTTAGCACAAAACAACGCAATACAATAAACGTGATTATAAGACGATACAAATTCGCATCAAAACTCACCCCCGCGTCGCAAGCGCACACAAAGCGCACATTTTAATGACACGTCGCGTCGCGCGCACATGTCACTCTTTCCACCCCGCGAGTGCTTTGATTATACCCCGTGCAGATTCGTATAATAACAGGCTAAATGGAATTACGGGGTGACGTTGATGGAGGAATTAGTTGAGGGGTTGAAACTTCGCGATGTTGCATGATGAACTATTATCAAACTTGGAATAATACAGCGATTGATGACAGAAAAGATAGTGGGTACCTACTTATTAATTCTGTGCTACTAATTCCAAAAAATGAAGGGTTAACAGCCACATGGTGTAACTACTTGCATAGGATGTAAAATACCTAACAATTTTTATCTTTACCAACGATCAAGAAACTTCAGAAATAAGGTACATATATACGCATCAACTCAAAAAAGTCCTCCCCGTTTTTCGTACTTAATTCCGGCAGATTCAGAACGATGTTCATAAGTCTCAGTTGATAAGACGCAACCTTATTTTTATCACTAATTTCAACATGGAAAAGTTGGATTTAATGAAGCATAAGAAAGCTGTAATTATCTATAAAGAAAAAAATTAAGTAGCGCACGCAGATTTCAAAAGAAATTGTTCTAATTAAATCACGTAATTTAAAAATTACATAAACTAAGAAACCTAAAATAATAATGTGTTCATAATGAAAGATCTTGTTCCCAGCGACTGCGCGAGTTTATTTTTAGATCGATAGCCATGATACGGAATTCCGCGGTCAGTCACTCGTGCGCACAACAGGTTTGTCCCTGAGTCACTGAGTTATGTCACTGTGAGCTATTCATTACGTCTTGAAAGGACGTCGCGCCGTGAGAATCGTGTCACGAGAGGGGTAGAATGGGGTGGTTGTGTTGCCAACTCGACAGCTAGCTACTGGCCTCGATTCGGGATGTCATGCTTCATGTTCTAATTTTAAAATTCTGCTATCCTTTTCGTTTTTATGACCAATGAAAGAGAGGTGACGAACGAATGATATTAATTTGAACGAATGATAACTTGCATAGCTGTCAGTTTAAGAGATTTTTAAGTCGCATGTTTTAAGTGCTCTCTAAAATTGTGCAATCGACACGGCCATAAGGTTCAAATTCGATGTTTGACAGCTCTAATATTAGAATGGCCATCTCCTGTCCCTTTTCAATCTTTAAAAGGTAAAAAGGGCAGACTAACTTAAATTAAGGATTAGAGCGTGACAGTGTGAATCGGGGCCACTGTCTGTACTGTATTCAAAGAGTTAACGTAACAAGTTAACGAAGAAAAGTTTTAGTTAACAAGATTGCTAACGAGTTACTTTTTTTATTTTCTTTAGTATGAAAAGGCCTTTTTCTTACTACTATAAATAACCTAATTTCATAGAGCTTTTTGAAAATTCTACGACTAAAATAAATATAAAGTTTAGTTTCTATATTAAAGCCGGTGCCACACGAGACGAATAATCGTAGCGAATTTCGACCGGCACAATTTGCTTCTCAGACAATGCATTGTCTGAAATTCATTACAATGTTCAAAATAGTTATTTATGAGACATTTTACGGGCTTACCGTGATAATATTTTTGTTGAGGAGACCCGATATTTCGGCGCTGCAGCGCGCTATCGCAAGCACCATGGTCGCGGGTAGACTGGAGAGAGGTTGCGAGTAGAACTAGGGACAAACATATCTATCTACCCTCATTCTTCTTCTGTTTCTGCGGGTCACCACTGGAACTCACTTTCTCAAAAAAAATATTATCGCGGTAAGCCCGTAAAATGTCTCATAAATGTTATGATAATGACCGCGAAACTTTAAAATTATATAGTTCTAAAATAGTTAAAATTCGCAACCTTTCGTAGCGAATATTCACTTCGTGTCCGGCAAGGCTTGTAACTTATTTCTTTAGGTTGGCAACACTACAGCCAGCGTGGAGAGTACTCAGACAGAGTCACCCTCCTTCCTCCCCGCCCCTCCCCCATTATTATGCAAAGTGTCTCTCAGTTATCACGGGGTGCGTTTTTCGCGCATCTGCTATTTACTTACGCGTTTTATATTCATGGGATTTAGACATCCTTACAGTTCATTAAACAATGTTGCGAAGATTTTAACGGCTATGTGCGGAGAGTTCGGTCTTATGTAGTTATGATGAGAAAAGGTTACGATTCTGGCGGATATTCTCTCAATATTGTAAAAACAAAAATCAAGCAAGTGTAATTTTCTGTTTTTGAAATAATAGAAGGAAGATATTAGAAAATAAAACACGTGTCTGTCAGGTTGAATTAGTCGTGATAATGATCAAGGACTTCTTTTTACTAGTATTTTTAGTTCATTATTGTTTTCAGCTTATAAATATTAATTATTTTTCACTTTTTAGTTTGATGTGCTTTAAAAGCGTGTTTTTTTTAGTTTTTTCAACTATGTATATTTATTTTTCACTTTTTATAGTCATCACAATGGGAGAATGCCGTCCTGAAGTTTTATCACGTGACTATTTTTAGTGATGTAGCACAAAATATTCAGTAATGAAAATATACGAAAATATCCAAATCGATATTAATTACTTAGTTTTCAAAATCGATTTGTATGATTAGAGTTTTTTTTAGCTTATAATCACACAACAATAGATTAATAGCTCTTAACGTTAAGTCTCAACTGGAATTTCTTATTATTTCACTTTGCGCTATTTCAAACAAATTATTAAATTACGTATAATTCTTTATTTTTTACCTTATCGGATTCAGTTTAACTTATTGACAATTTGATATTAAACATCTAAGTATGTATTACCATACCAATTATTTGAAGTCTATACGATTATTCGAATATTTTTCGGATATTTCGGAATCGAAATGGAACAGCGGACCGTAAGCGGACCCAACGGGCTAACCTTGCATCGACGTTCATTCATAACTTCATTTCAGGAAACACGTTGAAATAATTGATAAATTTATTATTTTGTATTTGATTTTCAAACAAAATAAAGTGTTTCGTTATATAAAAATATAAATTGTACGCAAAATGCTATTTTATGTGACCAGGCTTCATGGAGCGTTAATTCAAGGTTAGTGTACACCACATAAAAATGGTCACGTGATAAACTTCAGGACGGCATTCTCCCAGTGCGATGACTATAGTTTGATGTATTATTATTTATTTAAAACGGAAACACTCACGTAAAAATAGAAACTATGTCTTTTATGTATAAAAATCACGTATCGTTCAATAATAAAATAGATTGACGAACGCCTCATTATTAATTTTATAGTACACGTCTGCCAGAATCGGTGGTACTTCGAGTAGGTTAGCAGGAGCAGCGAGCGTGGCGCTCCCGCCAAACCTCGTTACTCGATTGATTTTGTTGCGAAAGTATATTTGACGGTACAGTCGGCCGCGTTATAAATTCTAGGGGTAAGAGCCTTCCGCTCCCCAAAAAGTCCGGTTAAGCTTGATACGTCGATTTTGCGACACAAGCATTAGGTCCATGTATATAAAAAAACAGTTGGCCGCCTGGGGGAGATAAAATTCTCTACTGTTAAAAACTTAATTCACTTGCCTAAATGATGCAAAAAAAATCGAATAAGTAACGCACTTGAACTTTTGAGCTTCTTTAAGGATTTGATGATTTACCCGCCATTCTGACGTCAGGTTTCATTTTGGTTAATTCGTAACTTTGTAAATCGTGAGGTGAAAATTCTCTTAGTATAGGATGGTATAGGTAATAATTAGTAACAATTAGGTAACATTTGCTTATAAACAATTCAACCCATTTCATCACATTACACCCGCCATTCTGACGAACACTTGGAATTGATCGGTCTGTTGACTGCTAAACACTGTCAGAACTACTGGAAAAGACATGAGTAAAGAAAAAAATGTAGCCGAGTTGCTAGTAAATAAACGAGACGTTAACTTGTTCAGAAACAGAGATTACAAGATGGGTTAAAGAAATAATAGTGATAATCTGCTCTAACCAGCTCGGCTAGCTAATCTACTAGCAAGAGTAGTAGTAAGTGGCAACAAAGGAGTATAAACAGTACCTACCTACATTGGTTTAAAATCGATACGCTGCCAGAACAACACTGCAAATAATATATCATTTAAAAATCTCAGCAAAACTGCATTCAGATCGATATTAAACATGTGACAATGGCGGCGCCGCCGCCGCAGGGCTCCGGTCCTGTCCCCTGGGGTCCTGGGGTATCCGGTTTAATGAGCAATTCCCAGGGACAGACTGATAAATTATTATCAGCTTGCAAATCGGATTAAAAATCGCTTTAAAATCAAAACATAGACCTGTAGGAGGAAAAAAACCTGAAAGGCAGATTTTATTTTGTTTACTCGTACAGCCTAAAATGCAGCGCTATATATGAGGTTAAAGAAGGGTTTAAAAAATATGCAATAGCTAAATAAATATCAAATTAATATAAAGGAAAAATAAAACCAACTTTTGTAGTTCCTACATACCTGCAGACATCACAGATAAAGACTGCGAAGTGCGACTACTTATCTAATCTAATCGTCCTGTGACGATATGGTTATCCTTACTAAACCATGACGAGGCTAAACAAAAACATAAAAATTAATAACACACATAATTATCTACCGGGTTTTTACCACGATTTTGGTTTAAAATAAGCTTTTTAATGAGCTCACCGATATTTCGACTATGTAGCAATAGTCATTATCACGGCAGAACACAGCCGCGAAAACCTAAAAGTGTTTACAACCTAAGAATTATTAAAACGTGCTGAAGTTACTACATTTATTCATATTTATGTCGCACTATCTCTTTAGAAAACAAGAGAGTGAAATCCCGATAACACACTACATCGAACTGTCCAACTGAAGATTTAAACAACTTCCCCACCATGCCTGACACGATAACAGAATCACAGCCGACGTCAAAGTCTTCAGAAACTCAATTTCCTGCCAAAGCCTTTGTAAGCCGATAAACCAATTGTGCAGCACTACCCGACCATCAACTATAGCACTATAGTATCGACTACGGCAGACTACGTAACGGAATTAAAGGTACCGTTCCCGTCACCTATTCCATTAGGTAACAAACAGTATACACAAAACTTATTAATAAAAAAAAACATATAAAAGACATTATAGTATTTTTGTTTTAATTTCAATCTGAAATGAAATACCTAAAAATACTATTTGGTTAAGTTAACTACCTATCTGTTTTTTTTAGTTAGAATTTTTTTGAATTATTTATAAATTGGAAACAGAAAATTACCATTGTCTAAGATGCTTTGCAGGACTGTACCCATTTTAAAGCACATCCCCTTCGTCCAGCGATCAATAACTAGAGTACCTACGCTTCGGCTAGGGTTGCCAGCTTAGCCGTTCTTTTGTGTAGAAAGACCCTTATTTTAGTCTACACACGACAATTTTTTTAAAGTAAGGCTAGGCTTTCTTACTATTTACCATAAAATCTTAAATTTTAATGAAACAACAATAAAATGGTGAAATTTAAAAAGCCTAACAAAAGCCGGATATCGTCTAATTTGACCGGACACGAAACCAAAAAGCCTGACTGTGTCCGTCTGGCAACCCTAGCTTTGGCACAGAATATTCGGTATTCAACTAAAAGCTTTAAATTAACACAATTAATAAATGGATATGAATGAAAATTTTTTGATGAACAGATAGGCTACTCTTTACCTCAGGAAACAAAAATAGGGCCAACCTAGTGTAAGTAATAATAAATAATATCTACATGTAATTGGGTACTTAGTTTTCCACGCGGTGTTTACTGGAAACTTAAGATATAAGATTAGTATGGATAAGTTTCAGAAATAAATGGTTCTTCGTATAAGTGGAAAGTTTCGAACGGGATTATAGATTTAGTCCTTCCAAGAACTGGGGATAGAATTCAGCCGTAATAAGCCACTTAGTAAGGACAGACGTCTCGAGTCTGAACATGTTTTTCCCTCGAATGCTATTATTAGACTTTTATTTTTTACGTGATAGATAACCTTTAACAAGTCTTACGCTGTGTGGTGACGGCAGAGTAGAATACATTTGTCACCAACCCCTACTCTTCCCGTGGGTGTCGTAAGAGGCGACTTGGAGTCTACACATTGAACAGGGAACGGGCAGCAGCGCTCTCTGATACACACGGAGAAAAAGCGGCCAAGTGCGAGTCGGACTCGCCCATGAAGGGTTCCGTAGCAGCAAGTAACATAAAAGTTCTTGTAGTTCGACCCTAGTGTCAGTGTTATAGAACCGCCAAAGGCCACTGACTTGGCTCGTGTAACGACTAGACAGTAGCCGCGGTTTACGATTTACTATTTATGACGTATTAAAAAAAAACTACTTACTGGATCTCGTTCAAACCAATTTTCGTTGGAAGTTTCCATGGTAATGTACATCATATATTTTTTTTAGTTTTATCATTCTCTTATTTTAGAAGTTACGGGGGGGGGGACATATTATGTAATAATTAGGTACTACACTTAAGTGGAGGAGGCTCATAGTGGACTGTAACGGGCCGTTGATGATGATGTTGAACAACTCTTATTATTCATCATCATCGTGTGGGTTGTAAGGTCTACAACCGACCTCACCAACCATCAGTCTTATTATTTAGTAGAACCTCTTATTTAATATCGTCTTGCTGTCTTATCTCTGATGGTTACCCGTTTATTACTCTCAGATTTTGAAAACTCCTCTTCATCATCAGGTTATGATGATTTTAAGTATCCAATTAAAGTAATCAGATTACCTTTTCTTATATGCAGTTGTTCTTCCCTAACGAGGGGTTCAAGTCAACGCCGTAGTGCATGCAACATGATTTGAGGTATGAACTAAAAATGCAGCTTCATAATTCAAAATATTATTTTTATTTCAAACCAGCAGCGTATGTTATCAAGTGCATTTCAACTCAAAGTCCTTGAAAGCTTGCTTGCTCCGTTGTTCAAGCCGAGCCGTTTCCGTTGTCTGCGCCGGAAACCAACGGTCTGAAGCTCTCAGCAAGCCTCGGCTTGAACTGCTAAGCCAATATCCGCAGTTTTGATGCTAAAACTGCGAACTTATTTTCAAAGCGACATTGTTCCTTGGTCATTCTATTGTAATAGACTTCGCTAAAGAAAAAATACTTTTTCTTAAGTAATTTTCTGAGACGTTATTGCATTTTCTCTAAGCTATAGGATTATTTTTATGTAAGAAGACGTGGATGAATAGAATCATGAAAAATACAAAAAAAAAGAAAAGAAACGCATATGTATTACGTTCTCAGCTATACAATTTTGAAAGACAAAGATAGCACTATAGTGAGCCCCAAATCCCCGAAAGAGACAACAAGTGAAGCTAGGACCCCTCTAGAACGGCCACTGGGGAAATCTAAGCATGAGGGGTCGGACAAAACTTTACCTCAGTAAATTGCCAAATAAATTAAAAGATTTAAATGTTATTATTTTATCCGTTTCTAGACGTGTGAAGTGAGAAAAAAACATTTGAATGGGTATAGAAATGATTGTCCTACAAGTAGAGTGAGGGAAGAGACTTTTTTTGTTTATTGAACTCAAGCCTGCCGGACGGAATGAATGTCTCACGAAACTTATTGACGAAGAATGTGTGTTTTTATCCTGGAAAACAATTAGATGTATGCGCGTTGAAACTTAATTGCGGTTTAGTAATAACCACTATAGGGAAAAATATTTACTTGACGAAAAATGAAGACTACAAAATCCATTCCATTTTGTCTTCTTTATACTTCTCATAGACACTTTTGTCATAAAGTCTACTGTTGAGACATTATTAAAAAAAAAAAAAACTATTTTTGGCACATTCAATCCAAGATAGCGGCTCGCGCGTTTTCTTCCGAATATCGTAAACTTGGATTTTTATTAGGTCAATATACCAAAATGAAGACTACAAAACCCATTCCATTTTGTCTTCTTTATACTTCTCATAGACACTTTTGTCATAAAGTCTACTGTTGAGACATTATTAAAAAAAAAAAAAAACTATTTTTGGCACATTCAATCCAAGATAGCGGCTCGCGCGTTTTCTTCCGAATATCGTAAACTTGGATTTTTATTAGGTCAATATACCACCTTACGTAAAGCAGCCCCCACAGAATGGATTAATAAAAGACATGAAAGACTATTTAAAAATCACGATAATTAAAAAATGTTGAACACAAAGGACAAGATCAAGTCCTTTATATGTACAATAGTGTGACTAATATTAATAACTGACCTTTGCAATAATGACTTGCCGATATAGGACAAAGAATACACACGCTTCCTTTCTTTGTCTGTGAAGTGTGTCAAGTGCATTGCATTGCACATAAAAATGACGTGTGCTACCTATGCGATGCGACGTGTAGTGCAGTGAATCAGCATCACAGAATTGTTATAATACTTACTATCAGCGCAGCGTGGAGATTATACGCTACGAGATGATGTTTACGACAGGTTTTCGACCTCAAAACACTTTTAGCTTCTTCTTTACCATGTAAATTTTCACCTCGAGTTATTTTTTGAGTGGGCTTCAACGTGAAGGCACTTAGCTGCATATCAGACTGGGTGACGGAGACAAAAACACAATTATTGCTAATGACATTGAAATTGTAATAAATAAACGGTCAATTTTTTTGAAATTCGAATTAAGAATAAAACCTTAGTATTAAAAGCTCATCCTATTCTGTTTTTCTTGTGTGCACCGTCCCACAGTTCCAATAAAGTTTTCTTGTACCCTTAGGTTGCCTGGAAGAAATTGCTACCTTAGCAATAAGGCCGCCCGTACACCCTTTTATCTGTCTTCTGTACTTTCAAGCTATATCCTTGTGTGCAATAGAGTATATTTTATTCTTACATTATTACACTAGGTAAGAAAGTATACAAAGAATGCAATAATGCAAAAGCTTTTGAAAGCAGATCAGCAAGATCCTTTCTGCCCACCCGCAACGCAAGGATACGCATATTCCTATTAAGTATACTAACATAATGCAATCAAAAGTCTTGAATCGAGAACGAATAGTAACAACACGAAGATAAAGGGCTGCATGACTGAGTGCAGTGGCCTTGCATAAGCGACCGGCGAGTAATTCGCGTTGTAACTCGATAGACTTGTACAAACCAGCTGATCAGTGTACAAATTGTATTCAAGCACCGACAATACATAAATCTGTTATTAAATGGTAAAATGACTAATGCAATAGTAAATGCTGCTACGAGAATAGGGGATCGGACTGCTTTTTTTATTTTATAAATCCAAACTTCTTAGTTTCTGCTATCGAACACTAATAGTATTTTTGCTCTATCTTTAATTGACCGAGTTATAAAGGTTTGAAATTCAAAATTAGATAGAGGCACATACCCACTTGTGACGTCATTTGTTAGTAACGCCATATAATCTCCATACAAAAAATCGTTTTTGAAAGAGACAGACATATTGAAACTTTAAAAAAATCACTGTAAATTAATTTTTCAACAGATTCTGTTTTCTGATTCTGTGATTTCTTCGTGAATCGTCTGCTACTAATCTATATTTTAAAAATAATTAATAAAATATGGTAAATTCATAAAATATGGTGAACAGTCCGATCTCCTATTTCATGACGTGTTTTGTAATATTTAATGATTACGAAATATTCAAAGCATATTCGTCAGTAGGTACGTCTCGTATTTCTTATTTGTATCTATCCAAGAGACATTGCATTTTCAAATCAATGAAGCCTAAAACTCAAAAATTAACATAACAAGATCGATTTGATATGTAATTAAATATATATTTTTGGTTAATTATTCAAAACTTTAAAAACTAAGCAATGTGAAAATTGTGAATTCAAATATTTAATAAAAAAACTATTCGTTTAATAAAGTATGATTCTAAATACAAAAACCAGTAGTAGCGATGCTGAGATAAAGAGCATTGCAGCGTAATTGCGAGTGCAGTGGCCTTGCATCAGCGGCCTCGCGTAAAAATAAGAGATTACGGCTCACGACAACAACATTGTTACATCGGGAAACGTTTATTGTATGACACATTTACCTATATTAAAAATTCCAGTTTAGTTTCAAGCCGAACCTTTCTTAAGTCGTCCGCAGTAATAATACTTAAGAACCTGATAGGCTAGCAATGGGTCTGACCAACGATTTTAGCTGAAAATGCCAAAATATTCTATAAAAAATTACAAAATATACTGTTTTTATTTTTTTCATATCTTTAAAAATTACTGAGTTATTAACGATCAAAGTGCACACTTCCGCACGAGGCGAGTGGTAGCTGTAACGTCATATTGACGTCATATGCACGCGACGTTCCAATTACACCGCCCGCAACAGCCTGCATATGACGTCACACGCTCAGAACTTCTCGCGGTCCTAACTTTGGTAATATTGCATGTATTGAAGTGAAATAAAAAGTAATGTAATGTACACGATATAAACTTTAATATAAGGCATGTTTTAATGTGAAATAAGAACCTATCGGTGTTCTCAATTCACTAGTTATTTCTGCCAGTTTTTGCTGAACTGGTAACCAGTTTGCACGCAATGACAACTCATTTGTTTTTATGGGAAATAAACACAGACTTTTGCGATGTAACTTGCGAACTGACTTGTCTCTTTGTTTTTTAACTTACTTATCTTTCATCAATAACAACATTTGGTATAACATCAAAAAGAGAATCTAGTTACTAGTGGCTCTGTAAGCTGTAGACCTCGCGAGATCCCCGACCCCTTGATTTTTTTTTTATATTTAAACTTAATTTTATTTTATATTATTTATTTTATTTGTTAAGAAATGTGACCTGTAGAGGAAAACATCCTCAGCGGTAGACCTTGTAAGCTGGCAAACCCCATAACCCCGTCATTTTTAAAAATGTCAAAATAAAACTAACGCGACAAAAAAATTCGATTAATTTATCGAACCTAATCACAAAATTTCACGAAAATCGGTTAAGAAACGCGACCTTTAGAGTGAAACAAACAAACATGGACCGATGGACATACAAAAGCAAATTTGGCCAAGCTGAAACAGAGACGCTTCGCTCGCTCGGTCAATTATTATCAAAACTAAATACCGCAAATACGTAGGTATTTGCAAAGTAATTGATTTGTTCAAAGTTGTTAAAATATACGAAGATTCTATATTTATTTACCCTTCTCCAGTATCCCAATAAAGATTGGTTTATCTGTAATATTAAACCAGTCCAAAAATGTAGGTATTATTTTAACGTTCAATTATTTATAAGTGGCCGCCCTACGTAAGCCAGAAACGCTAAAAGAAACTACAAGATAATTAGCATAGAGATTGATTTTAAATGATACATTACCGCGGCGGGTCTGTCCTCTTGCACAATTTACAAGGCGGGCGCACACGTGCGTGAACTTTTTTTGGGGAGACATAATTACGAAAAATATTATAAGCAGATAAGTCTTCATTCAAATCAATTCACATGATGATAATGACCTTCGTCTTTGGAGATAAAATTTAAAAAAAGCACAATGAATAACGACACGTTTGTAAAATCGAGATAGTGATATTCATACATCTTTCATATAAATTTATTTTAGAGCTCTTCTCCACAGATTCCGCCATTGTGTTAGTGAACTCACCCAAAAAAATGTAATGACGGAACTAAGTGATGTAATAACATCCTATGGAAAAAATAAATTTGACTTTGACTTTGACTTTAAGGCGAGGCCCTATTTGAAAAATAGTTCTTGGGCCAATTTTTTGAACTCGCGTATCTCACGTCTCGGAATATGTACCAAATCAAGAAAATTACAACCAACAGAAGAGTTTATCATTTAGCGGCGTAACCAAGTAGATTTTACATATAATCAAGGAATAAAGCAAAAATAAATAATTAAAATCACCGAAAATCACCCCACATTCAAAATTTGCAAATCTATTTTCTCAATATTTTCAGCGACAACAACATATTTTTGGGTGGCTATATTAATACCTAAACGGCGAAACTAGCTAGTTTTTTAATTAGTTCTATATTTTTCGCAAAAAAGAGAAAAGAGTTCAAGAAAAGCGAGTTTTTCACACGATTCCTGCGCAGTGTCGGACGTAACCTCCGTGAAGCATCGCGCGCTAATGTGAACGTTATTTCAGTAGTGCGTCGGTTGAACTTTCAACTAAAGCGCGTTGAGTTGCTAATTTAGGATAAGGCGCGGCTACGCTCACGATTAAGATTTTCCCGTAGGAATAAGACTTTTTCCCGTAAAAATATGTGTTAATCCAAAATACAAACTATTTTCATTCCAAATTGCATTGAAATCAGTTCAGTACTTTAGAGAAAGCGGAACAAACATCCAAACATACTTTTAAATTTAATTTTAATAATATTAGTGTCCTGGCAGTCTGTCGCAGAACCGATGAGCGATGGAGCAGACGGGTTCTCGAATGGAGACCGCGTCTCGGGAAACGTAGTGTGGGACGCCCCCCTGCCAGGTGGACTGATGACCTGAAGAAGGTCGCTGGTGGTGGCTGGATGAGGAAAGCGGGTGATCGTGCGCTTTGGCGTACCCTTGGGGAGGCCTACGTCCAGCAGTGGACTGGCTGATTGATTGATTGATTGAATATTAGTGTCATAGTGTAAAAAAGTATATAGGTAGTTATTTAAAATACCATACCTAAACTAAAAGTTTCACATGGCCACCCACAATACTGATAACACATCGGATATCACTCATTTTCCTGTTTACCATGCATTATCAAACATAACAAAGGAATAAATAGATTAATTGATATTCAGTATTTTAAAATTATAATTTATATTAAGATCTAAAATTTAAACATCAGATAACTCAAATACTAGGAGGAGGTCGATTTGATGAATTTTTTTAATGCCACCTGGAGGGAAAGAACTCTCAACAATGGAAATTGCAAATATTACTCAAAGGAAACATACATTTATTTTTGAAAAGAAACAAAACTTCATTCATAAATTTTTGATAACACGTTTGCCACGTCCTGGAATAAGAGTCAATAATAAGGATCAAATCTCTCTAAGAAACATGGTAAATAAAAACAAAAGAAAACTATGAAATCTAAACTTAATTAATTTGAATTAAATTATATAGGTACAAGAAAAGTCTACATTACACCAACTAACATTCTACAATAATCTCCGCTACAATATCTACTAAATAATCCGCTAATTAAACAGCGGATGTTGGCTTCCTGCTCCTCATCACGCTAAAACGCTCGCCAATATGAGCATGAGCTTTCCAAGTAAACTTTCCTATGAGGAGCCACTGCTAATTTCTGATCAAACACCAAACTCAGTGGTATCTTGAGAACGTAAGAAAATTCACACGACTTTTGTATTAGTTTGAACTTTGGCTGCTGAAAAAAAAAACGCAATAATACATACGCGTTTGATAACAGCGCACCTACGACTACGACGACGTAGGGGCCGCGCAGTCACATAGGAAATTATTGCACCTACGAGGCGGGTTTACGCGCACAGCAGTCGAAGCACGCTCCACCTACGTCGTAAGTGCATAGCAGGCGTCCAATTCTACATCAAGTCGAAAAAAAGATGATTCGGGTCTTTAATTCAGGGTTTTGTTACGATTTACGGTTCACCAGTATTCTCGGAAGTCTAGTCCCAAAATCTCAAAGGAAGATTCAAAATTTTAGCCTGAAAAACGGAAGAAGGAAAATTCCATGTAAAACCCAGGACAGGGCAGGCAGAACATTCTATTATTGCTTGTCCTTTGCGGCTTTGATATTCGTGAAGCCTGTTATTGTAGCGAATATAAACAGTTCCTAGAATACAACATTCAGCACTTTGCACAATACCTAAATGAGCAGTTATAGTTACACTGAAATTAAAACAATATGTTCAGCATCAGCTGAATATCTGTGCTAGAGATATACAAGGCGGCTCTAAATAGATTGGGTAACTTTGAAACATTAAGACTTATGTATGTATTATATATATGTTATTATTGTAGAATGTAGATAGGTATCTATTTATCATATAGTTTTATTTATTTGCTTAGAATAGGCGCACCGACCCGCACCGTTTTTATCCTATTTATGTCTCCATGTTAACCGGTTGCCTGGAAGTAATTGCTACCTTAGCAATAAGGCCGCCAATTGTACTATTTTTACTTCTGTAAGTACTGTATGTTTCTGTCTGTGTGCAATAAAGTATATTTCATTAATTCATTCAGTCATTGATTTTAGTGACAAGAAAAAGTGCATTCATAGATTTAAAAAAAAAAAGAAACTCGTACGTAGGTACTTAATTTGGGAATCGAACCCGGTCGTGTTGAAGAAAGGAACAAAAGGGAAGAAGTGAAATAAAATGCATTATCATATTTCATAGTAACATTTATTGCTTATGAATGACCTACATGCACAATCGAAATCGACATATAGAAAATACTCGTAGAAATAATGTTAGTTTTTTTTTCTTCAATATGAAACAGACAGGGTTCTATTTCCGAACCAAAAAAAATGTTTTTTTTTTTAACTATTAATGCAGTTTTTCTTGTCACTAAAGTCAATGATATGGTACCTTAGAACTGATCTTAATATATCTTATAGTTTACTGACTCATCTAAATGGGTCATCATGTATAGCATAGGTGAATAACATCGTTATATAGAGAACACTCGTGAGTAGAGCACTAAGCATTAATTTGACGATAAATCAATTCATAGCAGGTAATTGATCAATCCTCCTCGGTTTGCGTATATTGGATTACTCGATATGTGTCGAGCGAGCTATTATCATTCATAGCGTCGTTTGATCTATAGGTGGTACTAAATATATCTATCAATTTATTGTAGTTGAAAACCCCTACACAACTCTCAGAGTAAATCTGATAGTAAATGGCTATCCCATCGGACACTGAGAGGATTATGAAACCAAAGCGTTATTTTATACTCGTAATAATACCTAATGTACAGACTTAACATAATGTTTTGTATAGTAACGACTTACGATTATTTTATGGATAGTCTCTAAACAACACAAGTCATAAACGAAATCAATTTTTAATCAATAAAGATCAAAATAAGGCTAACGACACACAAACTATTTTAACTTTCACATTTAAAATTGTTTTAAAGTTATCCTACGATAATGCCGCTTGCTTGTCGTCAGAAATCCTTGGTAGTCGGACAATGGGTGGGCAGCGGCATGCGGGCCCCTGGTTCAGTACCCGGCGACCGCAAATTACCCCCATGATCCTGGCGACACCGAGCCACCATTAAACTAATAACGGCGGCTACATCACACGCGAAATCTAAGAGGTTTCTTTTCTACTGTGCTACAGTCAACAACCAGGATGATTAGGTTGTAAATGAATGGCCAGGAACAAAGGAAAAGAAGACTTATTACTTAGATGTAAATAGATTCTTCATTATTATTTTGACTGAGGTTAAAGCAATGTTCAACACTATTGCAAGGAATGGCGAATTAGGAACAGAACAGGGAAAGAGGTTCGTAAAGGACACATATTATATCTTTTAATCTAAATAAAGGTGATTGTGAATCAAAATACGTACGTTTTGACTTTAAACTTTTTGACAACGTCAATACATTGCTAATGGTTTAAATCTAAACCAAACAAAACGTCGAATGTTTGCATCCGTAATCCGGCTATATAATTGAGGCTTTATTTGAAATGTTCAGAGTGGATTATTGTATGGCAAGTTTATTTTAGTTGATTGCAGGTGCTGGAATTCTGCCGCTGTCAAATGGTTAAGGGTGACTAACAAAACTTCACACAAAATGTCAAAGTCAAAATTATTTATTTACATAGGATGTTATTACATCACTTAGATCCGTCATTACATTTTTTTGGGTGAGTTCACTAACACAATGGCGGAATCTGTGAAGAAGAGCTCACCGAAGAAACTCCATAGTCGTCGCAACTTTTGCGTTTCCTGTGTGTGAACTTCGCAAGCTTTACTTGTGTATGCTTATCAAAACCTTAAGAATTTAAAATTTAAGAAAAGGTAACTCCAAAATAATAAAAAGGAGGTTTAAAAAAGGTTAATGAGGCTCACTCGCCTTGTAATGAAGTCCTGCATTCATTAAAATATCGTAAAACTTCCTCATGCGTACCGATGGGCGTGGAACATATTCTTGATTGCCGTGTTATCTTTGTTTTGTAAGTAAAAAAACGGAGAAGCAGGTTGGATCGTAAAACGAGCGCATTGAATCTAATGGTTCAGAATTAACGTAACTAACTGGGATTAATGTCAAGGGACTAGTTAGAGGGAACACTAAACTGAAAACTAATGAACACAAGCTAAGAAAAACAGTTACTAACTCGATAACAAACTAGCATCATTACTTGAATGAAAGACATGAACCTAAAAAACACAACACACACTTTGCCTTATTAAAACTACAAAAAAAAGAATAACAGTCACAAACTAGACAACCTACCTCTATCTCTACATGCGGATTCACTACCCCAAAATGCTATGTCCAGAATCTCAAAAAAAAAAGCTTTTATAATAGTAATAAAAAATATGAAAGTAACAATACAAAGTTTCTTCAAATATATTAGAAGCTTTAAATAAAATCTTTATTTTACCCGATTACAACAATGCCAAAAAGGGATTATGATTTTAGCATCTATGTAGGCATGTATGTATTTTCAACTGTTCTCGCATATCTTCTATTTCTACACTACATAATCCTATTATAATTTTTATTTCAGTGTAAGGCAAGTTAACAAAGGGTGCGGTAGGCGTCGTCCACACCGCTGCGGTTTCACAGCGGCTGATTATCGCGACACATTTACATTCATTTGCATTTCCGCCCGCAAGTGTGCTCGGGGCCTAATACGGACGCTCGTAATTTCATTAATTACTACGTGAAATATGGACGTGCTTGGATGAAAAACGTGCAACGTTGAGTTGATATTCTGTGCGTTACACGGCCGGTCGTTGTGGAGATCCATGGGACGCATTTGTCCAGCAGTGGACGTCTTTCGGCTGAGATGATGATGATAATGACGACATACGGAATGTTTATTTGCGTAACTATACAACACGTTGAAGTTGTTAAAATAGCGCTAACCGCTCGGGTTATAGATAACTCAGTGTATAAAACTGAGCTCGTTAAAAGTCGCAAATTGAGTACATATTTTTAAACAAAATTCGGTCAGCTGATCGTCATCATCTCATATACGTCATAATACGTCCCCACAGAGGGGTCGAGCCTACCCAAAATTAGCGTGATTAGGCCTTAGTCGACCACGCTGGCCTATAGTGCGGGTTGGTCGACTTCACACACAACCTTTGAATTTCTTCGCAGGAGTGTGCAGGAGTGTTCACCGTAAGAGCGTCGAACAAACGTACATATGAATTCGAAATTCGAAAACACATTGGTACGTGGTGGGATCAAACCCGCGTCTTCCGGACGGGAGGCAGCGGCCCTAGCCACTAGACCACCGACGCTACGGAAGAAGAAACGGACCTCGTAGGCATAAAGAGAAAATAAATTGATAAAATTATAGAGCTAAAGCGAATATTATCAATGGATGACTCAACATTATAAACTGGTCTTGATAACATTTGAAGTCTATATTTTTTATTGCATTTTTTTAACGTCTGGCTTATATTCAAATTATGACAAATTACAAATCAACATTGTAATTTTATGTACACCTTCTAGATTTTATACTTGTCGTATGTGAACTACATTCACGGTAAGTATAAGCCATTATCAATTATATTATACACATGGCAGAGCGCAACTCATTATAATCGCTTGCGCAATGGCAGTTTTTTTATAGGTAATAAATCTTTCGTCTAGCCAGCTTGGAGACTTGAAGACATTTCATACCATGATGATGACATAGAAACTTTGGAGTTAGAAAATCCTTCAGGAGCTAGCACAGACGAACTGCATAATAAATGTATGAATGCAGTCAGTCAGAGTGCAGTAGATGTAACTGCATCGAATGAAGCTGCAGAATTGCTAATCCTTGGCGTCAATAAATAATACCTATATTCGCGTCTCCGTTTCAGCTTAGAGAAAATTGCTTTCACATGTCTGTCGGTTTGTTCTCCTCTGCAGGTCGCGTTTCTCAATCGATTCTCGTGAAATTTTGTGAACAGGTTCGATAAATATAATTATAATTTTTCTGTCGAGTCGGTTTTTCGAAATGTTTCAAAATGGCGGAGATATGGGGTCGAAAACGTAAAAAATATATATAAATCAGCCATTTTGAAAAAAAATCTTGCGATGTTTACAACTCATAGAGCCATTAGTAGTATATACAGTATTGTGTTTCCATAGAAATGTAAATCATTCGCAAGAACACTTAACTATAACTTAAGTTACTATGCTTCCTATAACCTTGCGATCTAAAATGCCCAAAGATTACCAGACTATTGTCCGCGCTATCATCCTGTCTAGCACAGATTGCTATGCGCAAGAGCACTTGTCTGCTTATTTTTAGCGCGAGGTGAACGGCCCGCTTATTTGACGACGCGATCTTACGAGAGGACGATCTTTAGGGGTTCCTAGAAAGCACATACAAAATAGGTAGTTACTTTTTTAAAGTGAGTTACTTTTTACTCGTTTTATTACGAGGAAATAGAAAAAAAAATACCACACATTTCTACCCTACCGTCATTTGATTTTGAAGCAAGAGTAGAATTAATTAAATACAAGGCTATATACAAGGCTAAATATATATATTTATTTATTACGTGTGGTGACGGCAGGGTAGAATACATTTGTCACCAACACCTGCTCTTCCCGTGGGTGTCGTAAGAGGCGACTTAGGGACTACACATTGAACAGGGAACGGGCAGCAGCGCTCTCTGATACAGTAACCTTTTAATCTGCGATCTCCAACCCGCCTGCCAAGCGTGGAGATTATGGCAAAACCCTCCACTTAAGTGGAGGAGGCTCATAGTCCAGCAGTGGACTGTAGCGGGCCGTTGATGTATATATTTATTATACACTTGCGTGAGATTATAAAAATTATTATTTTGTGAACTTTTTACAGTGATTTTCGCATTTAGTTCTATAAAAAAATTAACACATAGTTTATTAATCTTCTAAGATTAATCTAGAATCTTAATTGTTTAAGAATAACTTAGTAAATCATTACAAACTAGTGGCTCTGTGAGACCTCGCGAGTATGTTTTTTTTTAAATGCCTGATATATTATTTTTTTTACGTTTTCAACCCTCATAACTCCGTAATTTTTTAAAATTTCCGAAAACCGACTCGAAAAAAAAATCTATTAATTTATCGAACCTGCTATCAAAATTTCACGAGAATCGGTTGAGAAACGCGGCCTGTAGAGGAGAACAAACAGACAAACAGATGGATACAAAATTTTGACCAAGCTGAAACGGAGACGCTTGGCGCTCGCTCGGTCAAAAAAGTTAAAAAATATCAAGGATCACTCGAAATAAACTGTTTGATTTTTTTAAGGGGAAAAAGGGGAGCAAACAAAATGGGCTTAGCCTTGAACAGCCACAGCAAAAAAATTAAAATCACGAAACATTTTGTAATAATATATAACGAATTTAGGCGCCTATATGGGAGTATCAAAATAAATGTACATGTAAAAATAATGTTTTGTAAGACTTTCAATTGATTGATAACGCCAAAACTAGTGTTGCCAAATACATTCTGACGAAAGTAAGTAAGTAAAAACACTTTATTGAACACAAGAGGAACATAAAACAATAGAACAAAAACATATAGCTTGAGTGCGCAAAGGCGGCCTTATCGCTTGTAGCGATCTCTTCCAGACAACCTTTGGGAAGAGGACATTAAAAAAAAAACACAATAACACTAAACACTATACTAGTAATAAGAACTTTGATGCTAAAATTTCAACATTCATGTGATACCCTTATTACAGACAACTCAAAACAGTCAATATTATAATAATATTTTTATGTTCATATTGAAGCCCAGAGGTCAAACATTTTGGTTTCTGTCCTTTATAAACTAGGGATAGATAATATTAAAATCTTCTCAATAATGTGCTTTCGAATTATTTCACGAGGTAGGTAGGTTCATATTGAGGCGTTAAAAGCCTGCTGAATGCCGATACGGAATCACCACGGCCGAATCTGAACCCGAAATTGAACTCGACCGGTTTACGCCGACGGGAAACGTTTTTTTTTTAAACGGCACGTTTTTAGTTATACGCATTCCTGTGTAAATTCCGGCCTATTATTAGATGGCTCTCCTAAGAATCTACTAATAGGCATTTTTTTATTATAGAGGTAAGTTTAACAGAAATGAGATGATAGTTGGTGTCTTTGTTCTCTGATCACAGTAAAACTATTTATGTTACAATGTTATGTATAAAATTCAAAAATTATTCATTTCCATAGGATGTTATTACATCACTTAGATCCGTCATTACATTTTTTTGGGTGAGTTCACTAACACAATGGCGGAATCTGTGGAGAAGAGCTCACCGAAGAAACTCCACAGTCGTCGCATCTTTTGCATTTCCTTTTTAAAAAAAAAATGTTACAAATATAATGCTAATTAAATATCGAACATTAAATAGCCTGCCACTCAAGCAATCTATTCCCATGGACATCAGCTGTCCTCAAGTAATCAGATATCCTATAGTAACCCTTTTTATAAAATTTCTGTTTTATAATTATTTTAAACTTGTCTAAAGGCAAGTTTCTAATATCAGTAGTCATGTATAAATAATAATATCAATTCTTGTATGTTGGTGACTCAATCACGCATAATCGGCTAAACGGCAGAAAGATAAAATTAGTCTAATTAGTTTGTTTGTCTTTAACTCACGTAAAAACACAAACATTCCCACGACTAAAATCGCTAACCACACGGAGAAAACTGTCCCGACATCTAGTAAAAGATAAAATATTGTAATTTAATTGACTTAATTTTATTTGTCTATTCTACCTTACCTACCTATTTCAATCTACTTCAGTAGAAGCAGAGTTGAAATAGGTACCTTACCTGTTTCGGAAACTAATATAATCCTATAAATCCAAAGTCTGTCGCCGATAGGCCCTATAAATAATTGAATATGAATATAAAATAAATCAAATGTTGGAATAAAGCAATAAATTCTGAGTTACATTCAATTAATTCCTAGTAACTCGGTTCCAACGTTTATTATATTGTAGTATCGAAGGCGAATAATATATATATGTAATAAAAAAGTGGCGCGAACATGCAATAACTTTATTGTCCATTGCAACAAGTAACATGCATTATATTGTTTACATATTATTGCAAGCTAAAACAACAATTTCAAAAACATGTGCACTATAAAGTTTTATGGAGGTGCTACCTATGGATTTATTAGATATCTGCGTTTTTTTTTATTCTTACTTACATAAAACCCTATGACATACGCATGATACAATATTTTTGAGTTTAATATGTAAAATGAGATAAGTTTTCATTTTGTGACATGCCTTCTCATAATCAAATCAAAATACCTTAATTCATTATCCGGATTTAGCTAGAATTTACCATTATGTTATTATGACGTCAAAAATGCAAACCAGTTTCTGAATAAATCTCTTACTATAGCCGATAATACTTTTACGTTTATACTCACTCACTACAACCACAACTGGCATAGTTTGTGTGGTAGTAAATCAGAATTACATAGTGAGTGATAACGAATGCGTACGCGAAGGTGTGGTGCAAATTGTTGCCAGATGGGAAAATTGAAAAAGTTGCAGTAAACCAAAAACGAGAAAAAACAAATGAAAGATATGGTGGAATTATATAAAGTTAACCGTTGATTATATTATTATTCTTCTTCTCCTTAGAATATCGTCCGACGACTGGCAGTGTTTTGAATAGAAATATTGTACTTTATTATTAACAAGGGTATTTTTAAATGAATATGTTCAAATCTGTAATATTTATATATAAGAACTCTTTTAGAACACTCTCTTTAATAATAAAGTGTAAGAAAGAATAATTGCACACTTGAAGAGCTCATGAACACTCCAAAGTTGCAATTTGGGTGACGGCAATACAGGTAAATGAAGATCCAAAACCACGAAAGAAACAGACAGAATCAACTGTACTTACATTTTAACTTATTGTTAACTGCTAATATTATTTAGGATATTTGAGAGACGAGAGTGACTGACGGATAAAAAGCTGAAGAACATACAGTGGACGATAAAATTATGACGATTGTAGATGAAGAAGAAATTGAGAGAGAAAATAGAGTACTTTTGTATGGATACCATCTGGCAAGTATAGGTCCAGCCGACGTGGTGTCGCCAATCGGTTACAGCCGTTTTATTCCGATAAAACCGTGAAATGTCCAACGATAGCCACGACAAATACAGTTCTTGTAATTAATACAGTAACTGCGGTAACTTGAACTAAATACATATACATATATAAAATACAGCTTTATATCAGAAGGAAAACTGTTATTAACGAATTAATCTAATGTTGTAATTCTTGTAACGCTTTTGTTCACTAAAAGCCCAAAATATACAGCATTTGGTTAATAAACAAGCGGGATAAAATCTTATTACTGTAGAAAATAACGAGACGTTCGAAATAAATAAAGTTATTACTTCGGCTTCGTTAAATCATACTGACGACGATGAGATGAAAACTGCACTAGCAAAAAACCAAGTGAAACAAAGTTAGCGTAAAAATATTACAGATTTTATCAGCAGATGCACGTAGCAACGTTGCAGTCTTTGCTGCATCGAGGACGGAAATTGAGCGCGAACGAAGAGATTGCTTTTAAATCACATTACCCGCTGCTGTCGGTGCGCTAGCGACTGCAAATTAATTGCTAAACGAAATTTGGGTTACAAGCGACGAATTTTATTTACAAGGTTAGTCATACGTAAATTTGCAACAAGTAATGATGATACGTAAGATAAGAATAATGATTACTACATTGATACAAACAATTCTCAAATAAAATGTTTACCATAAAATAAAAACCATAAACAAATAGTTTTCAGAATTCATAACATGTAAAAATATTTAAGTTGTGTTATAGATGATGATGATGATGACGATGATCTATCCGACCGATTTCGGCCATGGCAACGTTATAGAACGTAAAGTATGAAACTTAAAACGAAATAAAGATACACAGCCCATCCCTTATTCATGACAGCTTTTTATGAAAAAGCTTTCATACAAATACAAACGTCGGTTATGCACAAAGAGGATTCTATACAAATAACACAAAAAAATACAGATTTAACTACAAGTCGGCAACTCGGAAACAACAAACAAATAGTGGTCGAAATTAAAATCACAATAGTCGAAGCACAAAAGTTACTTACAGAATAGTTTGAACATACGAAAAGGATAACTATAAAACTTAATGGTTCTAAAATGAGCAAAAAGAAACGTCTGTATAAAGAACATATGTATAAAGAACACCGACAAAAACTTTCCCTCTAAAATGAAAAAAAAAAAAAAAAAGTAAAAAATATTCCCCTTTTTATGATAATAGGTATTCCGTTACAAAAAGTCTTGATGGACAAAATAATTGAAGTTTTCAGAATGTGAAGCACAAATAGTATGGACAGAGATGCTATAGATAGATGGACCTTTTTATAAAAATGAGAACAGCAAATTAAGCTGACAAAAACAGAATATAATTAATCGAACAAAAGATTTCATGGAATAAAAAAAAAGCCCAGTGAAGAATTGACAGAAACATCTGGTGTTAATGAAATAAAAAAACAAGTTGAGACACCGATCATTGGCCTGAACCCCTGACTCACCAGATGTTATATAAAATTTATCTAATCAATTATCAAAATGCGAATATAATTTACGTAAAAATATGTATGATATGAGAATGCGGGTGTTTGTCAAGGCTAAAAAGACAAAGATAACGATGAATGACGACATTTGAAAGATTGTTTAATGTAGATTTGAATGGATGATATAAAAAACTGAACGCCGCTTAAAAAATAGAGGTGAAAAACAAAGCTGAAATCTGTAAAGCGGTATGAAAAAGGAACTGTTAACTGCTACACCTATTAAATATGTACAAATGAAGTGCTAGAAACTGCTTGGGAAGCGTGGTGGTTGACTCCGCAGTAATGACTCAGTCCGACCAGACAGCCAATGTCGTTAACATTGCTATTGCTACATCAAAAGAATTTCAACGACTTCCTTACACAGCGACCTTATCTTCTTAACTTGTTAAACAGTTGGGAAAAGTCTCAAAATTGAAAAATAAGTTATAAAATGGCAATTATGACTACATCCTTGTATTTATTAATTTTAATAGATTTGAATTATTGGCGTTTGCATATAACGTTGCAGTCATGTACGCTCCAATTTGTCCATGAAATAAAGGCAGGGTATTTTTTTATCTAAACGTGAATGTTGTAACGTGAAAAGCTGATTCCACAAATTATACATCAAACAGGTAATAAAATAGCAAGCGTTGTATCTAAGACAACCAATGACAAAATATCAGATAAATTACGTATTCAGCGTAAGACAAACAGGAAGGCTGAGCACAAGGTGCCAGTAACACCTGCCTTTTCTTACACCATTTATAGCTAACGAGAAAGGAATTACGATCTAATGCCCACCCATTGTAGGGAATGCAGTTTTTCCAGTCATTAGGAGTTTAATAACAGACGTTGTAAAGTTCAATGTTTTGCAATTACAAGGGATAGCTAAGTATCTCTCCACAAGAAACTTGAAGAAACGCGGGCATTTGTGATAAAGACAAAGTTTGTTGTTAAAGATGACGACGCACGTGGAGTTTATGTTATAATGAAAATTAATGTCTAAATTTTATTGAACAGAGAGCAGCAAATTCAATAAATCCACGAATAAAATGAAAATTTTGCTTCTAATTTATCAAGTTCTGTCAAGCACGGAGTTACGTAGAAAATGCTTTACATATTATTTTATACACAGGAACTATAAGTAATTAAACAAGCGTTATAATTGCTGATAATGCTCGGACAATTAACCCATTACACAGTTATTCAACGTAAACTTGCTCGCGTAGTGTTACAGATGAAAATAGCAACGCATACAGTAATATTCTGGACGAGCTTATGTAAAGCTGTAACGTATTTGTTTTCAAACACTAGCGGTCCGCCCGCGGCTATTCTCGCGTTCTGTAAGATTTTCCCGCAGGAATACGAGTATATTTTCACATTTATAATATTAGTGTGATATCGAAGTTTTTAAGTCATTTCCTTTCCTATTTCAGCCCGATGACGTTCATCAACCATTGCTTTCGCATCTTCATTTGTTTATTTTATAAATTTTCGTAGCCAATAAATTGCCGTTCACGATAATTTATTTGCAAATGACTTGTGAGGAAGTAAGGATTATTTGATAGGAGTTTCCTAACCGCATGACGTATGTAATGGTTAGGTATGATGGTAAATACCAGGTAATATCGTAATACCAGGAATGCGTATATTGAATGACGAAGTTGCACGGAACATTGAGTATGTATCATGGATATTGTGACGTATTTATTTTTCACAGGAAAGAAACATGTTTAACGGCGCGGCGTTTTCCGGATAATCCAGTCTAATTAATATTTATTGTGTGTTCACTCTATTTGCGGTCATATAGGTGTAGTACTACATGACAGTTCAAATCAAGTTTATTTAGTGCATTCTTTTGTTTCCATATATATAGAAAAATACCAAATAAGACTTTACAAAGCTCGCTGACACTAACGATGTTGATGTCAATCTTGTTTATTTAGTTGTTTATTACGAGAATGGGTGCATACGAATTAATTGTACTAGTTTCGGCTCCAATGCAAATGCAATTTGCAATTCAGATCGAAAATTATGTGATGTGTTGGCCAGCGGAGCCGTGGGTAACGTTACATTCTGTACGCAGGTTTTTAATAAAAGAAAAGTAAATGATCAGAAATGTTACTAAATCCAAACTTTATAATTCTGTAGAATCGCTTTACGTCAGTTCCAAATCGAAACCCAAAAAAAATCAACCGTCTATGTAGAGTCCCCTAAGCATAAGGGCGACACCCATTGTTGGAAGTCGACAAAAACACCACCTTGCCGTGAGAGTGGTATTTTTTGCTGCACTCGTAAAAAGCGCCAAAATGTTCGGCGTTGCTTACCGACGAGCTTGTAGTCCGATCATGGGTAGTGCGGGCCATGGAAAGATAGGCCTACGATGGAGCGGATCCTCCACACGTTCCATGCATGCACGATTTGGGGCCGAGGTCGGGATAATCACCTCGTTCGCTGGCGTAACATAACTTCTCATCACCCGGCGGCTCGGTCAGCTCCTCGCTGCGGTTAGCGCACTGCACATCCTCATGGTTGCACACAACACACGCACACACTGTATGTAAGTTGCACTGGCACTGATCGCGGTGTCGGCGGAGGCGCGAAGACGGGCGGCGCGCGCCAGCAGCGGCGATGCATTGGCGGCAGTGCGCGCGGTCCCGGCCGCGCAACAGCTGACGGGAGGCGCAGCCCCCGCGCCCGCTCCCCCGGCGCGCGCAGCCGGTGCGTGCTCCCCACTCGCCGCGCGCCGCACCGCTCCCCTCTAATCCATTATTTACGGACGGCCGACCGGTTCCAGGCGCGTTCGTTCTGCCCGCCGCCGCTCCACGACGACGATCGTTCAAATTTAATGCCCTTCCTATGTCCGGCCTCTAATGCGATAAGATTACAGGCGACGAGCCTCGCGACTCCAGTTCCAGACTCAACAAAGGCAGACTTGTTTAAAAAACGTTAAAGAACGCATTTAAAACGTAGGTGCAGAACATAAAGCGGAACCATCAGGACCTCGTTAAGGACGAGCCAATGAAGTGATTGATATGACAGGAGGGTAGGCCAACGAACTCGAAGCAAACGACGACTGGCACTGCAAGCACTAAAAAGCCTATAACGCGGTGAAATATTCTGCCTTGAGCCACAATACAGTCTTGGAGCTGTAAATCAATGTGTCGTCCATAAAAATGTTGTAAAAATAGAATTGGAAAAGACACGGCACGTACTCGTCAAGACATATTCTGCAGTCAGTACAGAAACATAGATGTGATGCTCGATGTAGATTATGATGATATGTATGAGCAATCAAAATGTAGAGACGCATACAAAACTTTCACAGCTGACCCTCTCACACGCTAATCTCAACATTTAATCTTATTTCCGTGAAAACAACTTAAAAGTTACTTTCGTTATCTTCATTCTGGGAATACTCATGGGAGGCTTATCAAGGAATCCGTGGATTTCATCCTGGGTACTCTAACCTGTTCAGTTGGCTTCATATTTATTTGAAATTCCCACATGGAATGGAAGATCATCAATCCTCGAGATAGGCGTTGGAGCTGCTCGGTCGGATATTACTGTCCAGCCTCACCTTACAGCAGTAAATCATATAACACCATCAATCAAACCTCCTGGATTAAGAAGACAAATTTCTTCACAGTATGTCTAAGTCATGGTTACCTCAATTATTATTATTGTAGACTGTCTTTAAACTGGACTAATACGGCCTGATATTAAACGACACAATACAAGAAGAGTGCATTGAGAACGTGTCTTTTAATTTAAAATTTACATTACCTATATATTTGCATTGTACAACATCACTGCTGCGTGAGGATATGTGAATTGATTGTTTAGATTGGAAACACGCTAGGTGTCTAAAAACGACGTAGGGGAGATGAAAATTGGCAATTAGGGCATGTGCCAAATCTCTATTAATAACGAGAAGACCACCACGTCGAAGACGACTCTTCGCGGTTGTCTAATTATGTTTTGCAGACAAGACCAGATACTTTCAGAAGTATACCAGGGATAAACATTTTAAAGGGAGGTCTTTAGTGTTTCATTACAGAGTTCCCAGTAACATTAGAGTCGGGCGACTGGCCCTACCAACTGCGAGATCCACTTTCGGCGGACAGCCATAGAAATCACGTAGTTCGCGGAACTTGGTTACCTGTGTGGTGCCACGGCGCAGCGCCAAGGTGAACGCTCGGGCCAAGGACGCCTCGGGCACGCGGGGGGTCAGCCCCACCCCCTGCCTCTCCCCGACCCACAGTAAAAACGCTCCGAACCTTCGAAGACGGGCGGTGCAACCCAGCAAAAAAGGGCCCGACGGAACAAATAGAAAACGCTCGGCTTAAAAAAAAACTCAAATAACAGGGGTCTCGAATAACAGAACTAGTTGGGTCGCTTTGTGTTCGATGTCGAAATGATGTTCAGTTCGCATGTCACCTGCGCCTACGCAGAGAGGTCACGCACAGAGAACGCGTGTTTGTTATATAATAGACGAACGATAAAAAATGGCTAACGGAAGAGGCGCTGAACCGGCCTCCACAACGGACCACTAATTGCCTGCTGCGATAGATGTTTTCTTTCTGCCTTTAGAAGTTAACGTTATCACAGGCAGGATATGATTATTAATATTCCCCCAAGGACTGTCAGCGTTTCAATTATTCATGGCAGCTATCCTATTTGCAAGGCTTTTCAGTTTTTTTGTCAGAGAGCGCCAAGTAGAAGTCAATGTAACGTATATTGCTTCCTTTTATTACTCTAACCAGTTTAGATGAGCATCGTAACGATTTCTTTAGAATAAGCCACGGGGAGATCGAGTTCAGTGCACTGCACATTCAAAATAACTTAAAAAGTTTGCTGCAAACTTTGTCAAATCCTCTAAACTTATCGTTTTATAGATTGCTGGTGATCTCCCAAGCGCGATAGCTTTTTGCCTAAGGATTCTCTCTTGCTATAATGTGATACTCCGATCAGCCTGGCACACGTTACATCACCGTTCACAAATAGAATCCCCAGGAGTCTCGTACTTGCGTATAGCGCGTGCAAGGAGGCGTAACGCTCTTTGCTCGTCACACGCAATGACCACTGGATACGCCAGAAAGGGACGCGACAATGTTACAGTTAAGCAGGAACTCTATTTATATGCAAATATAGCCCCGGAGTCGACACCTGTTTGCGTATTCTCGACACTCGCCGCGTCGCTTTGTGGAAACACTGTCTCTTCTATATCCTTTAGATTACAAATACCATCTAATTATTCGTGATTCATATTCAATTCTTCTGATTTTAGTCCCTATTACACCACGTTAAGGTCTTCAATTTTATTCGTAGCTGCAACGGTATCTTTGTTACTGGTACCTGTACCTGCGCTTCCCTCCTATTATGCTGACCGCTTTTTGTCTTTTTATAATTTTTTTTTATTTTGGGTTACTTGATGAGATTCATTAGGCGAAATTAATTACATGAATTCATTAATTATTAAAAAACTTCTCACGTACATGAGACGTGTCTCTTGTGATACTGGTGAAGTCAGGTGATACAGTGTAAAATCGTCAAGCATTGTCAAGCACCTGCCAATCAAAATTTGATAAGTGGTTCTGTTTAAAATTCTGAACGAACTGTCCTGTATCGGTGATATGGACGTCGATCGGTAGAGGTTCGTATTAGAATAAAATATGGCTGCGAGGGCACAGCGTGCTCATTTATCACCGGAGATTGCCTTACGTCGGGTGAAGCGATAAATTGGGCGTATTTGTCGCCCGGATTATCGGATCGATCGGCACTGCATTTTTATTAAACGCTTTCGAATTTCCAAGTCGTTTAATATCAGAATTGTCAGCTATTATACAAATTATCCACAGAAGCTATCTAACAAGTCCAGCAGCAATAACAAATGACTCAACAGTTGCAAATTCAGTTGCGAATGCAACTTCTCAGCCAGACGAATTTAATTTCCATTGTTAGTCTTGTTAATCTATTTCCCCTGTGGTTTCTGCTGTCACATCTTTCCATTACTGCCATATTTCGTGTGCTCGCACTAGAGGGAAGAACTGGAGCCGTGGCCGGTTCATTTATTATACTGGGCTGTATTCCTGAGTGCGTTCCTATGTTAGTCTACTGCAGATAGCGCTTGTTTATTTTGTTTACATGTGTTGCTGCGTCTGTGGTTATGAGCGCCAATTCATTTTGAGTGCACCCGACATTTATTTTGTGTTATTAGCCTTACAGCTTTTTTTCTTTGTTTTCAGTTCGTTTGAAGGGTTCAGTCTCTCTTTTGGATCTAGCCTTTTGTCTGCTTCAAAAATGCCATCAGATTTTATTTAGAGAACTTGCAAGTTCTTATCCTACTAACTACTTAATGGCCTACAAATCAACGACATACACTCGTTTCGTACAAAATTCAATTGATAAATCAAGGTCAAGTTTAACAAGAAATGTGGAGACCGGGTTTTCACGAGAGCTTTTTGATTAGAAATCTGTGCACGTGGTCATTGGTAGTAGTTCGGCAGACGATGTGGACAATCCTTGCCACCTCATTTGTCTCTCGGTCTTATCGACCAATACCTAGCATCGAACGTCGCATGCGGCCGGAGAGCGTCGCCCGCGCCGTCCTTGCTTGCCCTTTTGGACGAAGTTTGACGACGACGCATGGCTTACTCTGACACAATGTAAAGGAATCACACGAACAACATTGCGCATTGTACTGTATGGCTTCGGAGTATAATACGCTGAATGTATTATGGTGAATTTTGATTATGAAATTTAAATTCGTGTTTGCGTTCAGTATTGACGCACTTGATTCCATAAGATGTTCATCGACCTGAAATTTTAGCATGAATTTACAACAACACCTGAAAGGTCTGCACTGAATCTTCTTCTGTTTTTTCATGTTCAGGAGAGAAGAAAACAATGTATATGTGAAACGTTTACATGGTACAATAAACTTTTTATATGATACATATTAATATTAAAATAATTTAATGAATATGTTGCTAATTTAAATAATTATTATGACTATGAAGATTGAGAACCTCATTAAGCTGCACATAGCAATGCTTTTAAATGTTGATACGATAGTTTGCGGAATATTATTCCCGTGTGTCTCCGTGGCAGTCGCGAAGCTAACGACCGCCGTCGGTTTATGACACGTAATTACATTTTAGACCCACAATTATCCGCATTACAATGTTTTCCACTTTGATGCATTGAACACGGAACCTTTTGAAGTAAAAAATAAACTCATTAAGGCAATGATTAAGCAGAGGCACGATTTTGTGCAGCGACACGAATTTTAATTGAAGATTTCTCGTAATGAAATCGGGCACTCGAGACAGGGATTTAATCCCGGCTAACTCAGTACCGAAGTGGGAATAGAACGAAGAAACAAACGAAGTATATAAGTACTTTTAGCCTCCAGTCGACCTGTAACGCCATAATAAAATTTTGCACTTTGATGTCGATGTAGGGCGCGCGCAGTCAGGGTGCGAGAGGGTGGAAAATCACCCGCGGCGTCTTGCAGCCGACACATCTCTAAATTTCAAAGTCAGTGAAGCCGGTGAACATCGAGCGGGCGTCGCGACGAACGGCGGCACTAAACTGGAGCCGACGCCGCGCCTCTCTGACCTACAAACGCGGCAACACCCGCCGTTCGTCGCTCCAGTCTTACATCCAGCGTAAATATTTCGTACGCACTCCTCCCATGCAATATTTATGGGCGAGGGACCTCCGTCTCGATTAGAATGCCGTTTCTTTGCAATATTGAGAGCGTTACTGGCTTATTCCGTCCTTTCCGTATGGAACTTTGCATATTTTACTAGTTGAAGAGTTGGGGGGTTGCATCAGAAGGAATTTGTGAATAGGTGGATTAGTTCTGGGACTCATTGTTTTGATGTTGCGAGGAGTAATATGCGTAATGGTTGTCAGTTGAGCGTTATGTGGTGGACCTGTGGACAAAGCCAGTTCGCCCACACGCCGCGCAATGTTAATTGAACCATCGTGCCAAGCCAACTGGCCGCTAGCTCCCTCGCTAGGTAAACTAAACGAAACAATTTTCACTTTTGATTAACATTGCATTGTTAAACCGAAGCATTATACCTAAGCGACAATGAAATTAGATGAAAACTGAAAGCATATCCAGAAAACAAGTACTAAGTTTCAAATAAACATTAACTAGTTTTTTCATTGAAAAATATACTTAACAGATAATTAATTTAGAGCTTATTAATAAATAAATGATGGACGGATACGGGAAAAGAATGGTGAACAGGCCGATGCCGAATTATAAAAACTTATTCTACAGACTTCCGCAGCAAAGGCAAAAAAAAAAAAAAATCAATGAAAATGACCACTTTAGTGTAGATAATCGAATATTTAGAGGCAAATGAGCCGGCTAAAGGAGCAGTAGAGATAAATTGACAGGAAGGCGACGCGCCGGGACAACATTGCGACGGCGACGGCGATAATTTTCTAATCAATCGGCCACTGTCCCTATGAGCACTAGTTTATTTATATTGATTGGTCAAATAGCTGAAGACAGCAACGGAAACCCAGATTTACCAGACAAAAACGAAGAAATCATCCATATAAAAGGAAGTGCCATCAACGATGGGACTTTTGCACTTGAAGACGTTTTAAATGCAGCGACAACGGACAAAATTGCTCGTAAAAACTGAGAGGTGGAAAAACAGAGTAATAAAGAAGCAGAAGAAGACAGTTATGTCATTTAATTGGGTTTAAAATGTTTTGGCGTTCAATTACAACGAAATTCGAGTCTCGACAGTGCTTCTCTCGAATTCGCTGGACATATTAATTCAGTTTCGGAGATATTCAAATGAAAGTTTGAATATTTATGTGATTTTATGCAGGTGCAAGGACCTGAAATCTATCAAGGTGTCGCGTGTAGTTTCGGAGAGACTGCCAATTGGTTTATTATTTTGTTTTTATTTAGTCATCTTTTACACAAAACTATGGTGTTGTAGCCACATAATTATTGTACTGGATATTTCAAAGTAAATATTATTGCGATAAATTTTATTCCGATATTTTTGTCGACTCCTTTTTCATTCTAAATGATGTGATGTCCAAAGGACCTTTATGGGTTAGTTACTCTTACACTCAAGTACTCAAGATGTATGGATGGTAAGCAGGTTGCTACTTCTTCATGATCGTGACATCATGCATTAACGAATAAAAAATGCTCATTAAGTTCTTAATTGAAATTTACTTGAACGTCTCATGCATTGGAATTAAATTTTACCGTATAATGTTGCGTTCTAGACATGATAATGTTCCAGTCCCCGCCTAATAGGGTCAGGGTTTAATTGACTTTCGAGACAAAACGAGACAAATTGTTATACCTATAAATATAGATCTACAGTGTTTACTTAATACATCAAAAATGTTTTATTAAGCTGCAATGTGAGACAATGATGTAAATTAAGGGTTAGTAACATACATACATACACATACTTACCATAACTCGAAAGAAGGGTTTTACTGTTACGAGTTTTAATGTCATCCAAATGAAGGCAAAATGTTGGATTTCGGCTAAGGATATAAGTATGCTCCATGTAGCTCTAGACATAATAATAGTAACAGGTACCAAATCAATTAATTTAATTATACATGCATTGAAAAATTGTGTTAAAGGCAATAAAATTAATTTGAAAGGATGATCAATTTGAAGGAGGAGGACATTTTGTTTGTGTGAAACATACCGTAAGCTTTGCAGTAACCAGAGTTTACGGCAGATGATAGTCCAAAATCTGTTGTCAGTCAACGCAGGGAATAGTTTAATATCCATCTAATTGAAGTTATTCATCATCATTATAACCAAATCTTCACTCCACAGTTGGAAGTGATCGTCTTTGGTGATGCCCAGCGGTGAAGCTCTTAAGTTCTTGCACTGATGTATTTTAGATAGATACTAAGAACAGAACTTAAAAGTATTTATCGTTTTGTTACCTTGCCTTGTTAATGCGTCAGCTTTACGGTACGTAAAAGGTGACAAAAACCTGGTTTTGTCACTCTTATCCCTTTCAGAGGGGAGGATAAGTAAATGGATTTTGTGAACAAGTTCGTTTTAGACACCCTGCTTGCCTGCCTGATATTTATGATGTTCTAATAATAAAGATGAAGCAGTACGAAATTGGATCGAGTCTTGAGAGGGAATAGAAGACTTCTTTTATGCGCGATGTAGATTTGAAATTGTTTTAAGGGAGGGATTTACTTGCCAAAGTACATTTGCATCTCTTTGATTTTTCCATAATTTACTCTCACAAAAGTTTGTGCCTTGCCATTCAACGACGGAATTTTCTAGATGTTTTTTAGGCCAATCATTATGGTCATCAATGGCTATGCGTTAGAATTCGGTATCAAAGAGGATGATGATAAACTGAATCCTGACCGAACTACTTTCTCTATAGCAGTTTCTAACATCACGGAAGAAAGCTACAATTGAAGCACCTCAGCGGTATATTCAAATGTCTGCAAACCCTTCATCAAGCCGGTACACACCAACTGTACTGTAATCACACGCTTATACAAACAAAATGTAGGTAGACGTGAACAGTAATGAGCGTCTCTGCGTGATTGTGTGTGTACGGTGTACCTCACTTTGTACTTAGGGTTGTTACCTATGTCGTTATTATATCGAGTTACTGTTGCTGCCACTAGATTTTCCAAGATGTAGTTTTTCAAGTAAAAAAGATATGCGCATACTAGTGACTAGGGGCGAGCTACAAAACCTTCTTAAGAATGTGTTGTCTTCATTACTAGTCAATAAAAAAAAGCTGCTGGAGAAGCATGCGAATGTAGACAAAATAACGACAACATCGTAAATTAAGTATATTAAGTTTGTCGCTTTGTATGAATTTCGCTGGTTATATTTTGTCGACGATTTTTCTAGGGCAACTGGCAACCCTAGCTGCGTTGGGACCGCCAAAGCCACCACCGGAAGTGTTCTCTCCGTTGCTCGCTCTATTTATGTTGCATACCTACCAACGCTAGGCCTAGCTTGTGTCGACACAATACTATTATCTAGAATCGTTATCAGACTGGTCATGACATGACATGAGACATAATTAGGAATGGTAATATGTAACAAATACTCGTAAATAGCCTTATGAGAAACTAGTATACACATGATTGAATTTAATAGCAACAAATTAATTAGCCGAAACAATCAGACCAAACAACACATGTTGGTACAGATATTTCATGAGGTTTTTCTAATTTGACAATGTCCATATATGGACATTGTCAAATTTCCCGAGAGTGACGTGAATCGTGGGTAGAAAAAGATAGTTTTTATGATTCCTTCAGCGAAAACAAATACTAAATTTTAAAATTAATTGACTTGAAAACTTTTTAACAACACGAACAAGTTGTTTTAAATCAGAAAAAAAGTCTACTTGATATTCACTCTGATGAATTCTATACGTACTTACTCATTCATGGTAAGTAAAGGTATTCACTCAAACACATTTGTTAATGACTTATCGAATCCAATTTATTTTATATCTTTATTTCCTTTAATAGAATTGAACGGATCAATTCAAATAAATTTCGCTTTTCAACTGAAAATAAACATAGCGTGGACGCGGCTTTATACTCAATGCAAATTAATGTTTCCGTTCAGCTTTTCAGTGCCTATTTATATTTGCTTCAGTTACAGGGTTTCATTCGTGTAGGTTTTAAAATCTCCTGCAAGTAGCTTATTTCGGAAAGTAAAGGAGATGATAGTCAATATCGCACCCACCTAATTCTTATTGTCCTATATACATACAATACAAGCAGAAATAGTTATTCAAAGTGATCGAGCAGTTACCATATTAATTTAGTTGGAAGGAAACTGTCTGCGCGCTTTTTAGTTTCGATTTTTCCGTGTGAGTAAGATTCTTCCTGCGGTAAAAAGTAGTCCCTCCATCAGGCTCCGTCCCATAGCTTGTAGCATCAACGGCCCGTTACAGTCCACTGCTGGACTATGAGCCTCCTCCACTTAAGTGGAGGGTTTTGCCATAATCTCCACGCTTGGCAGGCGGGTTGGAGATCGCAGATTAAAAGGTTACTGTATCAGAGAGCGCTGCTGCCCGGTCCCTGTTCAATGTGTAGTCCCTAATTCGCCTCTTACGACACCCACGGGAAGAGTAGGGGTTGGTGACAAATGTATTCTACTCAGCCGTCACCACACGGCATTATTGATAAAAAAAAAAAAAAAAAACAAACTAACAAACACAGCTTTGAATTTGTATTTTGCACAAAGCAACATAAAATATGACATGATGATCGTCGAGACGTACTTTGAGGATCTAAAGTCTAAAGTTTATTGTCTGTACTTCCGGCTCGCGAATATTACTCGCCATAATTGTACAGATTACAGTAATAAAAATTACCACTAATTTGAATATCATGTAAGGCACGATTTCCATATTTATGGGGACGAAAGGGTTACTTTTTGTTCGTCGGCCGAGTTTTATAAATATTTGAAGCGAGGGGCCTGTAAATGTAATTTGATTCGCGAGTGTAGAGTTACTTATTGGCATATTATCCATCAGGTATTATTCCTTTCTGTGGGCTTCTGGCAGAGAGCCGCTTAAGTTTTAACAGTATATCTTTTCGCAGTTAAAATGAGAATAATTATAGAATCGTTTGTATTTATTTGTTGTTTTGATAATCCTTATAGATTTATTTCCTGGATATTCTGCTGAGTTGTAATCTGGCGCTATCTTCCTCCATCCTCTTTTTAAATTCCTTTCTGTGGGCTTCTGGCAGAGAGCCGCTTAAGTTTTAACAGTATATCTTTTCGCAGTTAAAATGAGAATAATTATAGAATCGTTTGTATTTATTTGTTGTTTTGATAATCCTTATAGATTTATTTCCTGGATATTCTGCTGAGTTGTAATCTGGCGCTATCTTCCTCCATCCTCTTTTTATACTCTTTCTCTTTCTCGATTTAAAAAAAAAAACCAGATCTCCCTAGTATCATCGTTTCATATGTCCTTTCTTTTAAAGAGATGGACTCATCCATAGTTATTTTAATACTGGTGTAATAAAAATATAATTTGTGAATTACCTCGCAACTTAAAACAAGTGTAATCCAGCTTCAAGAACCTTCTCGTTGTAATGAAGCCAGGTAATTCTACCTGAAAAATTACCTTCTCTGAGAAAGGTTCTTATACCATTCATACTTACTTAAAATAAGCTTATACATCTGGAGATAAGCTTGAGGGTTTTTAACCTTTTTTTTTACTCGAGGCATGTCTCGGACGAATTTCGAATTCACGCGTCGAATATCCGCTTCCTTTCAATGTTCGTGATGCAGTTAGTGTGCCTACTGAAATTTTGTTGTTGTTAACAAAATCTGTAATAACACGTCAAAAATGCATAACATTAACTAATTGAAACCGGTCAACAAAGAAGACACTTACGTGACATATTTGACAATCGATAGATTGGCTTTCTGCGCAAGAGGATCCTTACATGAATGATAAATCAGAATATCGATTTTGGATCGGGTGTTAATGTCTTTGAAAGGAAGTAAAAAGATTATTTGTTGTATTTGCTGTTATTAAATATTTCTTCGCACAAACTAGTAACGTTGTCTTATCATCTTATATTAGTTTGCCGAAGCATGTTAAACGTATACCTGTAGATCCTAACAACCTTACTAGGGAAGGGGACAGGTTCAATCGAGGTCACAGATAGCGCTAAACGTATAGTAAGTAAGTATAGATAGATAGCCGACACACGTAATATTAAATACACCGTAGCAGCCTACAGCATGTTCACGATAACACTTCTGGTTTACGTTGAAGTGTGTTATCATATAGACATTATAACATTGTGCTAGCTTCTATGTTTGTTGAAATACCAAGAAAAAATTATAATTAAGTGCTATTCCTAGAACACAAACTAACTAATAACTGTTGGATGAGCAAGGAAATTATAAAGGCGCGTAGCATCTAGCATAGTATAATGTAAATCGTTAATTTCAAAGTTTTTTTTTACTGCACGGCGAAATGCGATATGATAAACAGTTAAAAACCGTAAACGAGTTGCCTTGTGAGAAGACATACCAGATCATTACAAAATATTTATCAGACGATTTACATACGTATGCAAAATTGCAGCTTAATTTTATTGGTTGGTGGGGAACTTGGCTTAAATTGAGTTACAAAATTTCACCCACCCACAAACAGGTGAAATTATATTTATATCTAACATAAACCAGCAGTATGTTTCTAAAACTTATGAGATTTAAAGGAAGAGAAAAAGAAAAAAGCTGTCAGAGTGATTTCGGATGATTTGGAACCATTTCTTCCAACCACGTTTAAACCAACATATTTTTTTGTCTCTATTAACCTTCCGACGACGACGATGCGGCCGGTACAGTAAACTGATTTTAAGCCATTACCGTATTTGTTTTACGAACTACCAATGGTTTCGACGAACTAAGTAGGGGGGAATACGCAGTACGAGCTACAGTTCAAACAGAACACCCCGAGCTCGAAACCCAACGCCCGTAGAACACGTTTGAACACCTTTGATCTCTGAACACATGCGCATTACAACGCAGGGTATAGTGTATCGTATAATGTATGTACGTACACCATAAATCGGCAAAAAAAATATTCTAAGTATATGGTGTAAACCTATGTTACGCTACGCTCGCGTTATGTAAGATTTTCCCATGGGAATAAGACTTTTTTCCGTAAAAAGTATCCTATGTGTTAATCCAGGGAACAAACTATCTCTATTCCAAATTTCATCACAATCCGTTCAGTAGTTTTTGCGTGAAAGAGTAACAAACATATGGATGTTTAAAATTTAAAGTTTGTACCCGAAGATGTCAATTTCTTACTGAATGGCCATACATCCATACTTACAAACTTTCGCGTTTATAATATTAGTAAATAAATCACGTTGGTTCAGTAAGAAATGGACATCTTCGGGTACAAACTTTAAATTTTTCAACACGGTTTTTGTTCAACTTATTGAATTACCGATCAAAATTTTCTAAAGGTGGGTCGGGATTTTTTTCCCAAGAGAATGGATAAATATTGTTCGTAAATTTTCAGTATACGTTTTAGTTTTTTTTTTTTAATTTACCTATCAGTATATAATTATTACCCACCTAACATATCATCATCAACAGCTCATATACAACTAACATAATTATAGTAAATAGTTTTAAAGCACCTATAACATTTAAACTTCGTAACTAGTAAAACTTAACTTGTACAATTATAATAAGGGAAAAGCAAGTTTACTCGCGTCAGTGACCGCATTTAACAACTTTACAAGACCAACTAGTTGGGAACACAACCAAAGCGTGAAACGTGTTGTTATTATTTATTATTCAAAGCTGGTACGGTAGAACACAGCGTCGGCTACACTCACATATACCTTACCAATACTTGGCAATAATTATTTGTACTGGTTTTGGTAAATGCCGTCTAAGGGTTGTCCAATCTGATTGCAAATCTTCGGATTTTTCTACGGAGAAAGATGATAAACACAGATTTTGGAAGCTCCAAAGCAACGTATTTATACGACGCACGATGATTTCGATTCCGCGTCGACAAATGGTCAGACACTAGGAATAACTTACTATGCAGTGGTGAATGCAGGGGGCGTATTATAAAAAAAAATACAAAAAAACCTGCGTCCGTGGTGGTCATTTTCTACGCATGTGGTGATGATGCCGCTCTGTGTTTAGGGCGTTACGCATGATCGAGTATTTTAAATACTCGACAATGAGTGCAACGACACTGCACCGGTAAAAACCTTTGCCACCTCTCTGCGGTCAATATTCTACCATGGAGCGTGGAAACATCTTGATAAGGGACTGCGCACTTACGTCAATTAAAAATTTGTGGACCAGACAAAATAGTAAATATTAGTTAGGTATGATGGATGATAATGATATTCATGGACGAAACTAATACATCTAAAAATTCAAAAAACATTTTTTCTTATGCTTCTAGTAATTATCGTCTTAATGTAGTCATATTTTAAAGAAACGTATAATCTCCACGTTAATTGTATACTTTATTTTACTGTAAAACAAAATATGTTTATTTTCTTGAGCTAATATCTCGTGTTGATCTAACATGTTGTAATGTATGAACTGTCAAACTGGCCAATAAATGCGTTTTACAAACAGCAGATTGTGCTAACCGATTTGCTGGAACCGGTCGGGTAACCCGACCAGCAGCGGTCGCTGGTCACCGCAGGGTGAGCTGAACGAGGAAGTGTTCCCACGGGGCTCTCTCATGCGCCTCAGATCATGTGTAGTATGGTACGTACCTGTGGACAAAGAAGCAAACATTGTTAATATTGGATGGATCATATTCTTCAAGAGCATAGTTCTTTATGCCAGATGCCTAGTACGCTTCTGCTATATGTTTTGAAAGGTTCAGGCCTAATGAAATTAAACTACTCAAACAAGTAGAGCATGTCCCCGAAAAAAAAAGACTGTATAAGAAACTTAGAAACAGATAGAGAATAAGACACGGCATTAACGGAATCATGATCAGTAATAAATGCAGAGGAGCATCTTAAAGTTGAAAAGATATCTAAAGGGGCTAAAGTTCCACAAATATCGATAAGGCAATATCGTAACCTCGGCTCTCCTCTTACCATGCTACATGGTATTTCCTACCCCACATATCAGAGTTAGGCACATCAAAAGCACCGTTAGCTTGGGCCATAGAGAAGGCGAATTATACGACAGGTTTACGTTGCTGCGTGTGGGTTTGGGCGTATCGAATTCAACTTGTGGATTTGCGACATGGCTATGTTTACGGACGTGATAAAACGTCGCTTAAAAGATGTGATATTCTGGTCACACGATGTTCGAATTTTTCGTATCTCTATATTTTGTCGTTTTAAAAAAATCTCGTTAGCTTAAAAAAGAAACGCACGATAATGCTCTCGTTTTTATGGTCGACGACGTTTTTTGGAATGAAATAGTGATGACTGATGAGCGAGTCGACCCTAAAATTCAGCAGTAATGCGTCCAATTACTCATGATCCACCAGGAACAAGAAAACGCATAAGTATAAAAACTGTTAACGAGGATGAGAATACATTAGAAGAAGTTAGAGCAGAACCAGTACACTAAACCGCGTGTTTAGTAGGTGTAAGTAAATGTAATGTTAGCACCACGAGCGGGCTCAGGAAGTGAGGCGCGTAGGCGGACGCTTAACACGGGCGAGGAAGAGACGCGTCCGGTGTGGTGGGGTTAGCTGCTCCACCGATATGGAGATTTGCCTAGCCACGTTCAGTGATGAGCTTAGTGCAACAGATGCGGACGACATAGGAGAGAAGATTAATTTGTTAGATAAAAGAATGAATGAATGAAAAGATTTGATTTCCAGTCTCGATGCAAACAATAGCTGAATGACAAGACTTTACTTTTGGCAAAAATGGTACAGCTTGGTTGATTTTTAATTGATATTTAATATATATAAAAATAAGATTACCATCATCATCGTTACAATCCAAACGATATGATGATGATGACCCACGGCAATTATCGATATTATTCACGTGTTTTGTTTCTACATTTAAAATTCAAACTATTATCTTTAATTATCGAGGACGCATCAACGGCGTCGTAGAACAGTCTCGTTCGCTATGTGAATGTATGTAGTGAATCCAGTAAAACCAAGAACCACTAGTTTGCTGAGAATGCCCTCTTTAGAAAACTTCAAACAGATTCTGGATTATCTTCATTGACAAATTGAGAAAGATAATGTTGATATTGGTTCCTCTACGAATACAGATCTGAACAATCATAACTATAGTTATAAGTGTTCCAAAGAGAGTGTAAACGTACATTCAAATACAGGCTGATGAAAGCGAGGGATTTCCACACATTTTGCGAGTTCCCAACTTCTAATTCAACGAACTCGCCGATAGTGAAACAAAAGCGCAATCACGCTACTCGTTGTATAGTGTGCAATGCAGTATAAACATAAATACTTGAATACCATCCTTACTGCTACGGAATAAAAACATGTTCAAGATGATTTCACTACCACCGACGCGACGTGTGGTGTGGTGTACTAGATGTTATTGTTGAATTTTCCGTGAATCTTGTTGAAAGCCCCTCATTGTACCTTTGTTTCCTAACGTAAACAGCTTGAATAGGAAGAGTGAAGAGGAATTACTGGGTAATTAAAAAGTAGTGAACATGTGAGCAGAGGGCGGAGGACAACGCTATAAAATAAACATTAGGGATCGAGCGCGACGTTGCCACTCCGAGCGACGCCAGCGCACACAATACTCCCATTCCACCAGCTGTTTGTACCTGAGAGCATGTTTGTAGAGTCAAAGGCAAATACACTTGAGAAAACTTCGAACTAGACCTTACTTGAGCGACATTCGTTCTTTTCACAAGTAACTTTTGAGTGTTTGTTCGCGTAGCCTACCCTCCGGGTACATTTTTCTCGCGGTTCAAAAGAGGTAATCGATCCGTGTGAAATGGATCCTTGGGATCCGCGAGAGCAGGCTGTGAGCACGAACTGGGCGCGCATACTTATATCTATCTCTACAGCTACCCATGCAGCTCATTCGCCCCCATGTGATCGCAAGGGGTACTTAATCCCCTGTCTATTTCAAACACGTTTTACCTCATTCGTTTCGCGTCCGACAAAAAACTTATTAGATTTACTAGTCGCCCTTTCGATCGATAAACTGGCCGTTTTGATTTGACAGCGCTTTTAGTGATTGGGGGAGACGTGTTACCAAACGAAGCTAATGACAAACTATTTGTTTTAGTTGGATGTTTAGTAGGACAGGATAATCCTTTTATATTAGATGAAAACAAGGCACTGTCTTATCTATAGTCCGCTTAAAACTGACAACAACAAAAGGCTAAAGATTCATATTCTGTGTTTTAAAAATATTATCAGAATATTTCTCATTAACTTTTACCTCATTCTATATCAAAACATTTTGTTGTGCTGATATAAATGTGACAACAGATGACATCACAGTTGTGGCCAGATTTCGGGATGTTTAGAATCTTGATCTTAAAAATAGCAGGCCACGCTACTGTTATTGCATGTTACCTACCAGGATGATATAAACATGCAAAACAAAGCCTCTCGTTTGGCACAAGGTCAGTTACGATCACGACACGACAAAGTTCCTCCCAGCTAACAAAGGGACTGGTAACATCTCGCGCGAATGGATGTGGTGGTGGATAAATGAAAATAACCGGCGAGGGAGAGACTCCCGCTGAGCCTACACATGGCCCCGTCGGCCTCGATCACAAACGTGTCACAAGTTGTAGCGAGCGAGTGAACAGTCAGCAGTTAGCGGAAATTACCCCACTTGGCAATACAGTGTGAAAATCGTACCTTTCAGTACGGCAACGTAAAGGCAAAGGACATCGCTCAAACATTTTATGGCAGTAGCTTCAATAGCTCGCATAGACAGAAATGAAATTTAAGAAAAAGCTGTAACCCTCTATCTGCCTGTGTTTCGAACCACTTTCCTTCTGACGACTCGCGTGGTAATAATACTCGCACGAGCCACGAGACAGCCACGCGTGTGAGCGGCGACTGCGCCGAAATAATTGTCCATTATGATCACCGCGCTCCGTCTACAAGCGTCGTCCGTGGGGGCGAGGAAACACGTACTGCGTACACATCCATCATGTTTGGGTAGATCTTATTTTTATTTATTTTGGTTTTCATAGTTATGGAAAATGAACTGCACTTGCCAGATGAAGATTTTTTTACATATTGTACTTCAGTGCGTAGTTTTTTTTTCTATTTCACACGGAGGTGAGGTGGAATTTATACAAGATGCAGGATAGGCCGAAAAGAAGGCGAAGTCAAAACAGTTTGTTAGTTTATTGCGATTATTTGCGATGACATGATACTCTACCAACTTATTTATATAAGGAACTAACATTGTAAAAAGAACACCTGAATTGAAAACAAAAGCTCGTGTAACCACTTAATTTCAACACTTATTAAACTCAACAAGAGAACATTAAACTGTGATCCCTCTTAATTAAACGAAAAATCATCCAAAAGATACGTTGACAAAATTGGTAAGATAATCCTACTTCTAAAGTTCCTAAACTCCTTATCACTATGGAGACAATAGGATCCAGCAGCCGAACCTTGAGGGTTGTGGAAACAAGAGGGGAGAGGAGCAAGGGGACTGAACCCGTAAAGCTAAAAATAGACGAAAAAACTACAATTTCTGAAAGTGGAAATATAAAATACAGTTTCTTAGTAAAATGCAGTAGAGTCGATGTTCGAGCGTAGCTGTGGGGGATATCCGTAAATGCAACTTGGTTTTTGACTGCGCTCGACAAACCCACATAAAAATGCATCTAGTGTCCTAACACAGGGAGGCAAGGTCGAGTTTTGACTAGAGTCACAGAGTTCCATTTGAAACTTGTAAATTAAATTTTCTTTTGACCACGTTGTACTAACCCCAAAAAGAAACACCGTCGTAGTCCGTAGAAATAAGGTTGGTGTTTGAAAATACTTCTAGCGGATTATTGCAAATCGATTTTGGTCTTTTGAATGTGACGTGCATAGTAACTTCGGATTTCGTAATCCGTAGACACAAGGTTGAATGTTGATTAATTTTCGTTGAATGTGTGTAAACGCGTTTTGGTTTTCGATTTGGATGCATTTGGTGGCATCTGTCAAAACAATATGCAGCGGAAACAATAAACTGTTGCAGTTAAATTATCCCAATCAATGGTGATTCAGCTTTTATGGGATGGGATGCACTTTTGAATTTCAAGTAAATTACGGTCTCAATTTGTCGAGGGCCGAGGGTGGAAATTATGTCGTTACAGTATTTTTAAACTAGTTAATAAATTTGTATGTATAAATGACAATATTAGAAATGTTAATGTATTTGCAATAATAATATCTTATTTTACTATGAAAGATCAACCAAATAGCTCATATAAAAAAAATACCAAGATGGAAATGCGCCTTCGTTGGTCTGACTGCCTGTCAGCCTGGAGATGCAGGTACAATTTCCTGTCTCACAAGGTTAAAGGAATGCATTACATTACGTTTCGATTAAAATTTCATCCTCATTCTCCGTTATTAAAGATACCCGTTATTTATAATTTTACTGACTCTAAGAAAGAACTGAATACGAAACTCCAATAGAAAAAGTCCGTATTGAAATTATTGAGATAAGTAAGTTTGTCAGTACGTTTTACGGCCCCAGGCTGCCATATTTATGAAATATCTTACTCCTTTAGGTAGCAACGTTGAGATGGTTAATTAATTTTTGAGACGTTAATTTTTATGACGTCTTTTTACTACTTAATTATCATATCGACGACGGCGAAGGCGGCAGTTAAAAAAAAACAAATTATAGAGGCATTTGTTTGGATTTTAATTGCTTGACATTTTATTTTATGTATCACGTACAATTTATTTTATTACCAACTAGCGGTCTGCCTGCGACGTCACTTGCATGATTTAAGTTTTATCTCTTAAAAGAACCTTTTTTAACATAAAAATTAGAATGAAGATCACATGCTTCGGTGATGCGGCGTGTGCTTCCAATTTCGTGCAGTAGTTTTTGCGTAGTGCGCGCGCATACAAACAGAAGACAAACAAAATTCTTATAAAGAACAGATAAATTAATGTACCCTGTCAGGGCACTGCAACATATCATTATAGTTCATGTAAATACATCCATTACATTTTTTTAAACAATTTGAAGTAAGACCACGATTTTTCATTTAAAACACCATTCGTTCATACTAAAACATGAACCTGAACTTCACCGCGTTTCATTCAGTTGCTGAAACTTCGAAGTTACGGCACTGAAGTAATCGTTACATAACATGATACAACGTTACCGAAGGATTGGTTTTGTTCTGATACGACACGACTTTGATTACAATACAAGTTGGTAAGTTTGAAACTCAAAAAAATAATATTGAAGGGCATTTTTCTGTTGATGTTTTAGTTATTGAAGCAGCAGATGGCAGAGTTTGATCAATTTAGGTACCTAAAAATGACAATAAATTCATATTAGTATTTAGCTCATAAAATTAAATGGAGCATAATCATTCTTTATCGCGTCAATATTATTAGAAAGTTGTCTTAAACCACGATGAACATATGAATGAATGAATGAATGAAGAGGCAACATTATGAGGCAACTTGTGTAGAACAGAACTATTTATATCATTGATTTTGGCCGGCATTTTCTAATGTCATTTACCACTATATTGTACTCTGCCTTCTGCACTTACGTGTAAGAAAACTATTTTCAGTGTTCATCACATCACCATCACATTAACTCTCATCATCATCATCATCTCCTCGTACCATCACTTTATTTTCTGCAATCACGTGAGAGCTTCTGCCAACAAAGTCGAAGTAATCTATTTGACAGTTGTCAAGTTGGCAATACTTAGCCGCTTGTTTCCCTCGGGGAGAAGAGGTAACTTGGGAACTAATTACCTATATCATTAATTAGTGTCGACCTTACAACCCAACGATGATAAAGAGAAGATTGATCTTTTCGTCAATTTCCAATGCCGTCCACCAGTACCACCATCATCATCTAATGCCATGTCTTTCTTACCAACATTTAAGTGAGAGCAGTTGGCAACAAAGTCAACGTAATACTTGTAACTTGACCTATTTGAATCACGAGACTGAGGAAGCCGACTAAGTATTTATTGCGTCACCGGCGCGGGCGGCTGTAAAAGTTTAGTTGGCAATACTTAGTAACAAAAAGTTCCCGCTCGTTTCCCTCGGGGGTGGGAGGAGGGGAAGTTAGGAAATGTGCCGTGTTACGGGGATTAGGTAATAATTTATTTAACGCTTTCTTTTATCCCCTGCAGAGGTTAGGACGAGGTAAATGCGTGTTTGTTTGGAGTTTCGATTGGATATACGTTTTATGGCATTTCTTATGACGTGGTTTGATAAAATATTTCGTTCTTTTAAGGTTCCGAAGTGGTTTATTTTCTTAACATACATACATGAAATAATGCTCCTATTCCCGAAGGGGTGAAGATATTGCATTATTTTATTTATTTAGAGATAAGTTATTTGATGTCATTATCATCAACAGCTCATATACGTCCCCTACCAAGGGGATGATGTTATTGTTATGTAAAATAAAGAAAAATATACAATAGTACATAAAAAATAAAACCATGTATAGTCACGCCCCTATCCCGGAGGGGTGGACAGGACAGAGACCACAATCCAATCCAATCATACGACGTATTACCAACGACTCACAGTAACCGCACAATAATCTACAACTAGACAAGATCACTCTGTAATTGGCTCCAGTTATCAACTCAAGCGCAATCGCAGCATATCGAGGACATCGATCAGTGTCTCGAGGAGGCTTCTCACATTTTGACATGTGAATGTGTGAGCTCTAAATCGAATGCAGTGTTGCCAGAAATTTATCTATCATCGTTGACATTAAATATATACTCGTATTTAGACCGTTCACGTTGGAATCCAGGCCCATGTTCAGTAATGGAAGTCTTCAGGTTGCGACGATGAAACTAATATTAGTCTCATTCATGGTATTTTTTCCACTCTATTAAAAATAGTTAAATCGAATTCAAAACACAAAACTTTCTTGGCTAGGATTTTGGAGCATCCAGAATGAGCAGATCTGGCAATACTCGATCGCCCAGTGAGTGACGGATTGCAATATTTGCAATCTAGGCAACCTTTAATCAAAGCTGCTGGCGAGTAGACATACCCGTCGAACCTAATTGAGCGGAACGGCTCTGAGGCAAGTTTAAAGCGATTAGCGACACTGCGGGAACCTGTTTCTCAAAAATAGAATTAATTAATTAGCACCATAAATAAATAGCTCGTTCTAGCCTCCGAATTGCAGACTGTGCACGGCAATTTGATGTGTTTGTATTTTGATATAGAAACAATATCAATTATGTATTCCCAAGTCAAGCAAATTGAATCAAGCAAGCAGTTTAAACAAATTGATTAATCTTCGTATAAATTTCCAAACACTATGGTACCTGGTGGCTATCTAAATTATATGAAAGAATAAGAATTATAAAGAGGCATTGGCATAAAAGTGATAAAAATAATCATGGTTTTTAGTATGATAAAGAAACCATACTGAAAATGTCATTTATTGTAAATAAATACATACTTCACAGATTCTCCGCTATAGTCCATGACTTCACGATACAGGTAAAGCTGGATTTACAGCGTGACATAATAGAAAGAGAAAGATAGATAGAAACTAATAGTGAGCCAGAGAGAGAAGGAAACAGCCAGGATCACGCGTACGAGTAATTCAGGGAATGTTAAGTTTGGCCTGGGCAAAGGGTTTCGGAAATTAAAACGACAAACATTCCCTGTGGTAATTGATGTGTTGATTCGTTGCCTATGAAGTGGAATTTTCTGTTTAGTGGTCTGTTTTGAAAGGATCTGGGCAGTTGAGGTGTTAAAAAGGTTATTTTTGAAGTGTTTAAGTGGGTGCTATAAACAATAATTATTAGAACTAAATATGGTGTAGCTTTCCTACTTGAACTTTTAATTTAAAGATTTTCAATACGTTTTGGTTCTCTCAGTACTCTCTTGACTTCGGTGCTTAACGATTAGTTTTTGAACCGTATAAAAAACCTGAGTTGAGTGACATTCAAAACGCACTCCACCAACAAAAAACCTTCCAGACGATTGCGAGACTCACTCCTCGGCTATGTGAGGAACGCACTAAGGGCCTTCCGATAGATTGAAGATAAATTACCCCAACAATGTGCGGTTTCACACTGAACGACACAAATACCGATATAGCTACAGAGTTGTTACTACCAATATCGATAGAAACAATAAATATTTTCATCGGTCCTGTTTATTTAAAAACGCATATCTCAGAGCCCTTGTTAGGTAGGCTATTCTTATTAAAACTTTATTTAAAACTTATTTAAACATTATGTCGCTTCAGTATTATAATATAGTTTAAAAAAATTATGCACTGTTGACGTTCTTACCTATCAATAAAAACAGGTGTGTGTGAAACAGATGGTAAGAAAAACAGGTAAAGAACAATTTTTTAATATACAATAATAAAATCTTGATATTGCAACCGATGACCGGTATAATATAATTGTTTGTGTATACCCTCGAATTTGTATGTTACATTGTTCTGTGTTTTGTGTTTTTTGTGTGTGCTGTAAATAACGATTTTTCTATTCTATTCTATATTTGTAGAAAATAGCACACAAACGTGTTTCTAAAACAGACCATTACTTGCAATGTGCTGGATTCTTCGACATCTTCGTTAAAACAACTCTATAAATATTTTATCGTCCAACGATATCGCAGTCGTCGCCGCCATATAGTACTCTATACCTACTTGATATAACGATGTAGCTACGTCATCTCACTTATGTACGGTTTGGTCAATTAATCATAGTCTATTGCTGTACAAAAAGAGGGGTGGCCTTTTGCATCCCTTATTTAGAGTTTCTCTACAATAAAATGTAGTTCGAATTTTAGAGTTATAGCTTTTTTGTTATTCTAATTATTGTAGATATACTTTTTTCGACGCTCTTTCGGTGAAGGAAAACATCGTGATGAAACCTTCACACTCCTGCGAAGAAATTCTAAGGTTGTGTGTGAAGTCGACCAACCCGCACTGGGCCAGCGTGGTAGACTAAGGCCTGATCGCCCTAATTCAGGGTATACCCAATTCTATAGGCTCGAGCCCCTCGAGGGGATGTATATGGGCTGTTGATGATGATGATAATGATGTTTTTTTGCACACTAAAATCTCTCCCACGACACATTGTGTTAGGTATGTGTTCATACCTATACTTCCTTGTTGGTTATTGCTGGCAGTTAATACTTATAGTATCGTCGGGTTTGTTTGAATTGAAAAGAAAAAAATATGTTTTGAAAGTCAAAAGTCAAAATAATTTATTTCCATAGGATGTTATTACATCACTTAGATCCGTCATTACATTTTTTTGGGTGAGTTCACTAACACGAACGCTCGAGAGCTCATTCTTTTTTAGACCGTCTTCATGTAAGCTTGAATCCTGAGAATATAAAAAATAAATATAAATTCTCATCTAATCAATTGTATATATTACCGCCTCCACCTTTCCTCACATTGATTGGCTGGAAGAGATCTCTGCTTATATTTTTATTTTCTTACAGTGTACTTAATGCAATAAACAATATATATAAAATCTGCATTAGACAGCACGTATAATAAATTTGCGGCCGAATTATTTATTAAAAAGTTTATTAAATTCCAGAAAAATTAAAAACCAGAAGTAGATTTTCCCATATTCATCATTCTAAAATGGATGAATGGGTTGGTTAATTATGTCGGTGGTTATTGCAGACAACTTTCATCAGAAATAACATTTCCTAGTAAATTCAATCAACTTAATTTTCAGCTTTCCAGTACAATTTTCAACGTATTATTTTTAAAACTACAGCGTTTCGTGGTTGAAATGTACATTCCAATTCCAATTAAAGTGGAATACGTAGCTGAATTGTTAATTAACATTTCCGTGCTCATAACTAGCTCGGTTCTGACACTAAGTGTCCTTTTACACGGCTCATCTTTACTTTTTTGCGTCAGCTCCATATTTATTATCAGGTTTATCCATTTTTATCGCGTAGTTAACTTATCTAGAGAGTGTTTATGAGGAATAGATAAATAGATGGAATATATTTATTTTGCGGCGATAATTTTGGTGAGATCCTTATCATATCACACATGGGTCACACGCAAAATACTTAAATTAGCATAGAATGTGCTTTGACAATTAAGCTGGAGATGTGATTTTTCCATTTGTTAAGCAAAAAAGATCATGAACGCTAACTTTTATTGGATTTGTGACATTATTGGTATATTAAATTAACACTTTATTTCGTGTAGCGTGTAAGGTAAAAAATATAAGCCGCAAAATAAAAAACAATTAACCAACTTCAGTGAAAATCTAATCCCTTCAGACCGCTTACACAAAGTCCAGTTGCATGCATGTGCACGGGAGTGACAGGATACCGGGAACGGCGCGTGTTCAGCGGCTTTCTCCGAAAACTCATTACGCTGCACGCGTCACGTACGGACTATAACCGGTTTTATTAGGTTTCACTAACGCGCCCTAAGTCAAACGCGCGCCGGCGGCGGCGCGGCGGCGTACGATGCATCTGAACGGCCCTTTATGCCGCCCGCACACGGCTCCTTTTGAACGCCGGCAATTCAGGAAATATTGTGTCGGGTTATTGAGTTTCGGAAGTGTGATATTTTTTACAATAATACTTAAAATAAAGGATAATATTAAGGGTTGTTTTTATCCATCTTCGTCTGTACCATTCTTGAACCATCAAATGCGACGACTGTGGAGTTTCTTCGGTGAGCTCTTCTCCACAGATTCCGCCATTGTGTTAGTGAACTCACTCAAAAAAATGTAATGACGGATCTAAGTGATGTAATAACATCCTATGGAAACAAATAATTTTGTCTTTGACTTCAACAAGCTTTTCTTGTCCTTGGTATATTCTAACTTTGAAATCGAAAAAACTGATTTCTTTCGTTCTTATTTTATATGAAAAAGCTTTTAGTTTCCTGTTAGTGTTGTGAGCTTATAGTTCGTCAAGTTAAGAGAGACCAGACTTTGCATGTTTACGACTCTTTATAACTACTTAGGTGTAAGTTGCAAAACTAAGGAGACTGGCTTTATATCGCTCTATCTATTCATGTTGAAGGTACGTATGTATACAGATATATAAAGAATAATACAGTCGAAGGCAGATAGAAGTAGCAAAGCGGTGGACTATACTCGTATCGTATCTACCGTACCTAATTTTGTTAATCAATCAATCAGCCTATTGCAGTCCACTGCTGGACGTAAGCCTCCCCAAAGCGCACGATCACCCGCTTTCCTCATCCAGCCACCACCAGCGACTTTCCTCAGGTCATCAGTCCACCTGGCAGGGGGGCGTCCCACACTACGTTTCCCGAGACGTGGTCTCCATTTGAGAGCCCGTCTTCTCCAACGCTGTTCGGTTCTGCGACAGACCCATTTTAGCTTGCTACACTATCAACTACCTTGTGAATTATTTATATAAAATAAGAGGGATTTAAAGTTAATAGGGCGAGGAATAGGTTAATAGGAGGAGGTTATTAGGTCTTAGGGCGACATTTAGAGACGAAAACTAAGCTGAGATTGTTTTTAGAAATGTCAAATGGCGTACATAAATTGTTCTTAGCCGAGTCCAATTCGCCAAATTCCCGGACTTATACAAATGTCATTTTGATTTTAAATGTAATCTGTTTTTGAAGCTTTATTGTTCAGTTCAATATTTTTCCGAGCACGCTTATCTACGATTTGGCTAAGCTTCATCTCTAACTTTTCTAACGACTTATGTTTATGTCGACGACGTTCTCTCTCGATCATCAAGCCAAGTATACCTATATTACTCGGAGCCATTATTTGTAGTCATCTCAACTTTCCGCCATAGCACACCAAACATTAATTAGTTTTCCTCAGCAATTCACGTCGAGCAAGCCGAGATTCTTGTTTATAGGTGGGTGGACTGGACATGCAAGTAGAAGTTCTGGTGTTTCACAACTACTAAGTACAAATGACATTTTGGAAGTAATGTAATCACACTCACAGTAATATTATAATCATCATCATCATCATCAATATTATAATAATGTAAAAATATATTTGGATGTTTAGATGTTTGTTTCGCCTTCAACGAATTTGGATGAAATTTGGAATGGAGATAGTTTGTAACCTGGATTAACACATAGAATACTTTTGAAAAAGTCTTATTCCCACGGGAAAATCACAACGCGAGCGTACCCGCGGGCAGCTAGCTAGTTTTACTATAAACATTACGAATTGCAATAAACTTCTATTAACGTTTTAAGTAGTGTTACTTATTGCGTCATTAACTAATAACTTACGCATTTAATGTTATCGTAAAAGTTAACCATACACCGTCTAACAAAGAACTATAATAATCAAGCAACTGTGCACTTACTTAACCTCCATCTGTAAGTAGGTACATGTAAAATGATCCCCATTAAACAAAGTTTTCCCTTTGTTTCTCAAGACATCTCTAAAGAACAATGTCAGTGTTTTATATACTTACGATTCCGAAGACGGACAGTTAAACAGCTGCCGTTTGAAAAAATCTATTGAATTCATAACACAGCTGATCATACAAATTCATTTTATTTCAGACTTATTTACTGGGGATTAAGATTGGAATTCGTTGGGAGGTTTCGACAATGCAATGCCTCTTGGCCCTGCATCAAGGAACTGCAACAAAAGCGATTGATTCGCTCGCGGGATCAAATGGGGCGAATTCGGGTGCGGGGGGCGGTTGCGGGGGCGCGGGGGGCAACAATGCGGCCGGGGTATCGATCCGCCCCCGCTCCCCGCGCCGTCTGCTCGGCCTACACTCCTCTAACTCCTCCGCGGTATGCAGCCCTGGTACTTTTGCTTTCGAAACCGCACCACTAAGATGCGGTTGTCAGGACGTGGGTGTGGTTGCTGCGGCTTAGGCTTATTAGATTCATTCGTAATATAAAATTTTATACTACTAGTGATAAGGCAGTTTGCAGATAGCACAGATTGTCACCATTATAATAATCACTTCGTTTAAGGGCAATTGAAAAATAAAATACGCTAGCTAAAAATAATACACAAATAAAACAAAAGTTTGATTCAGAGGTAGTAATTTCTGCAACAGTGACAATGCGCTAAATCCCAATCCAAATTTTCGATTTAATAATGAACAAACAACAGTTCGAGAACTTATTGCTCTAACAACGTTTAAGCTGTTAGTTTCCCAACATAACTCTATATCAATTAAACCCTATCTGAAACTACCCGCAGGATTAGGTATCCGAACTAGCGATAACTGATCCCCTGGGTATCAACATTGCAGTAATACAGGGCCCATTAACGAGCTCAGGGGTAGATTTCTCTATCTGAATTTATTTAAGAGAATAAAATAATTATTCTTCTGAACCTAAACCAACAATATTGTCTCTATTTATAATAAAAGTTTAGCGTCTCGTCTCATCTTACAAGACTTCATTCGCATGTCAAAAACAAACCCAAAATGCCCTCAAAACCTATATAATAAAATGTGGAAGTTTGTGTGTTTGTGATTTAATCATGCATAAAATCAGCTGAAGATTCGGATAAATTTGAAAATAAAGTATATTCATCCATTCATTCATTTCAAACATTATTATTGGGCAAACTTCTGAAGTTACCACAGCTCATATACATACCCACCGAGGGGCTTGAGCCTACCCTAAGTTATTATTAATATATTATATTTATTTTTTAGAACATTTTGATCACATCCAAACAATTCAATCCAATGATTTCGATACTAATGCAATCTTGTGCATGTGCTGCCTTTGTTAAGTTAAAATACTGCAAATCAATATATGTAATTATTTTCAAAAAGACATATTTTTGTTACAAAAAATATCCTATTTCTATGATAGGTTCACTTGAGTGGCAAAAATAGGCGTTCGGTGGTTCCCTTGCAAATTATTATTTCCTTTCGAATGACGCAAGTGGTAAACAGTTTGTTTTCAAAATAAATGCATACAAATGCAGTTTAAAATTTATGTAAGCGTGCTTTGTTTGAAGTTTTACTAGCGTGCATTGCATGGTTGGTAAGATTGTTGGTTAAGGTTCAAAGAACTTTGCAAAATATTGAAGTACCTAATGTTAAAATACAAAACTCTCTTTCACACCCGTGTATCGAGTATATATTCTGCAAGATACATTGTGACAAATTTTGTTGGTTCGCTTATAGTCTGAATAGAACTTAATGATGATCGAGACAACCAATATTTCGCAAAATCTATTTGTAACTTTATTACCCAATCAAACCTAGGTGCACTGTAATAGCCAACACTCCAGTAGGCCTCATCAGGTAGATTTAGGAGCAATAAATCTAGGGAGCCTATTACAGACACCCACTAGTAGCTAGCTCATGGGAACCAGTCCCGTTCACTTTGCCACACGAGTCTAATACTAAATCTATGGCAACACGTCATTAGCATAACCTGGCGTGGGCCATTTATTTATATGACGTCATTTCACCTCTGCCCTCTGGATATAGACTACTTTGTCTATGCTAAATGCGAGTGATTTTTCGAGTACATTGCTGTTTTGGTAAGAAAAAACGTATTGTACTCTCACTTGGCAAAGGGCACGTCAGATCTGCAGACAAAGATATCTGACGCGCGTCGTCGCCTAAGCGATTGTCTTTTGTTACTATGAGGCGTCTGAGGAGTGTCGCCTATAAGGAGAAGATGGTAAAGGATGTTTTATTGATCTTCTTTCGTTTCGTTAGCAAACCCATTTTGCCCAAAGCTCGGCCCAAAGTAATAAATCAGGCAGGGCTAAGTTAATTACCGTTTGATAACAGAAAAGGCACATGAGGGTCGCACACAGGACCCCTAGGTTTGCTTATTTATACTATGCAATGCCGCTGGTATCGACGGTGAAATTATGATCAGAATTAATTGGTTATTTAGCAGAACTCGGATTTTAATAAGAAAAGCTAATATAACTGGTGAGATGAAGCTCTGAGCTTTTTAAACAAGCAATGTAAGCTAAAATTCTATAGCGCCTTGTTATGGCATGGGGCTTTGAGTGTGCTTCGAGTGTTATGTTACACCATACATCAGGCGACAAAGCTTGCGTAACTGAAAATGGACCGTGCTCAGTTTTAGTAGAGTCGGAATTGGATGAAAGCTATTTATAAATTAGGTGCTCTTGACTGTACAAATAAATAACTTTGCTAACGTACAGCGATAGGGAATAATGTTTACTTCACAGCAACAAGATCTATAGATAAGGATTTGGCTTCAAATTGTATACTTTGTAATGTAGCTTTTAACACGACTTGCTACTTGTATGCTAAGAAATGTAAAGTTTCAAATACGAGTAATGACGCTTAATTCTAATAAATAAGCAAGCATATAATGTACCTAATAACAAATAAGCCTAAAATTATTGCGATCAAATTAGTTTCTTTATACTTTACGTTCTAATAAAAATATAAACGTGTCTAATCTTAAAATTGGTCGATACTTTGAAAGTTTAACTAGCACCACATGAGGTCTTTACAATTCATAGAATTGGATATTTATTTTACAATTTTATGATTTTGGGATCACAGATAAACTCGTAAAGATAAATCTGTAATTTTATAACTTGCAACATCTTGCTCGGATTCTTTTATGGCGTCTGGCCTTTGGCGTTTTTTAGCTGTTCTTCTCACAGAAAAAGGGACATTTTGTCCACTTATAAACGACAAATAAATAAAGCTAAATTTACACAAGTCACAGAATTTTCAGTTTACCTGAGTATTTGAAGTGATTTACCTTGCAAAGTTCTAACGGAGGAAGCCGCTTTGCACAGGTGTACCTTGTGGTCATCTGAGCTGATTTAGCCCTGTGCCCACGTGGTACCGCTCTGCAGGTGGGCAGGGGAATGGGGGGGGGGGAAATCGCATCTACCGCGATGCACTATGACGTCAATATCTGCATAAGTTGAGCAAATAGGTCGTGTTTGGTATCGTTTTCGTATAAACTAAGAACGAGGAATTCATTTCTGGAACAAAATTTTCATACTTTTATAGAAAAATAAAGAATTGTGCGCAAAATTAGAAAACCAAAAAATATTTTTTTTCTACAAAATCTACGCTAACAATTAAACAACAAGGTTATGCTTTATAAAAAAATATGTATAAATAGCCCTGTTTATCTTAAATAAATAAATATAAACTTTTTTGATATATTTAACATGGAAACCAGTTAAAAAAAAAAGAATGTGTCGCGCGGAGGAGCTTTGTTAGGGGATTTGGCATTTGCCATTCGTTAGTTTATAAGCGCATTGGTATTTGTGTAGAGATAGCCACAATTTCAACTTATTTTATACTAACAACCCGCCCAGCTCCGCACGGGCGTTATTTAGAAACCTTTAATCAAACGCATTATTATCTCTCTCTTTTTTTTAAAACTACACTCGTGCGATGTCGAGGCGGGTAACTAATAATATAATATAGCCTTTGATACTCAAACATAATGTAGCATTCTAATGATGAAAGATTTTTTGAAATCGGTCCAATAGTTTTTGAGTTTATTCGTTACAACATACAAAAATACAAATTTTCCCTCTTGTATTTTATTTAAATAAAAGAAAAAAATACTAGTTATTACTATAATTTCACAATAGAAAGCGATAGATTTGTTGGGTAAAAAATTAATAAAGGTGTAATTTTAGTTGACAAGTGCAATAGATTTAAGTTTCCGGTGCAGCCTTACAGTTCGGTGCACCTCATGTCTCTTTTTAAACAATTTCACCTTCCTGCACATTTTTGTTTGCATCTGCATCTGATCAACTCCATGCAAACAGCGGCTACTGGTGAAAGGGTTCCACACAGGCTCCCATATGCCATTATTTTTGGCCCAACCCCAGTCAGCAGGACATGGCCGGTCTTGGATCGGTATTAAAAGCTGACTCCAAATATGTCCTCCCTGATAAATTGCTCACAAGATATGGTTTTGCAGGGCATCTATGGTTGGTGGTAAATTTTCCAGCTGTCTGTATTTTTTTGTGAATAAGTATTTAAGACTTTGGTTGACATCAGTGCATGTGCATGATCTAGATCTAAATCTAAAATAAAACAAATATTCCACAAGCACTCCTACAATCGCTTTAATCACTTCATATTACGAATGCTAAGGCTAACCACTACTTAACTTGTGGTCAAGGTACGCCTGTGCAAAGCGGCTTCCTCCGTTAGAACTTTGCAAGCTTCCCATATAACTATTCACTTCAAATACCCAGCTAGTTGCCTATATAATCGTATCGCGTGTGATATGAAGATGATTTTAAATGAAACTGAATATTATTTATTATTATTATTGTTGAAGTATAATCAGTGTGTCCTACCCGTATTGACATACGGAGCAGACGTGGAACATGACGGTGAAGCTGGCCCATCGGCTACATGTCACTCAGCGAGCCATGGAAAGATCTATGCTTGGTATTTCGCTACGGGATAAAATCCGAAACGAAATCATCCGGCAGATGACCAAGGTAGTTGATATCGTCCAGAAGTGTAGCAAGCTGAAGTGGCAGTGGGCTGGCCACGTCTGTCGCAGAACCGACGAGCGTTGGAGCAGACGGGTTTTCGAATGGAGACCACGTCTCGGGAAACGTAGTGTGGGACGCCCCCCTGCCAGGTGGACTGATGACCTGCGGAAGGTCGCTGGTGGTGGCTGGATGAGGAAAGCGGGTGTTCGTGCGCTTTGGCGTGCCCTTGGGGAAGCCTACGTCCAGCAGTGGACTGCAATAGGCTGATTGACTGATTGATTGATCAGCTGATCAAGCCAGTTTAAATAATTTTTTTGAGGCATAAAATGTAGAGTTCTGTGATTGCATTTAACTAGCAAACAGCTGAGCTAATTAAACTAGCAAGTAAGTTATTAATACTGGATTTATACTGGACAATTTTTTGTATGGTGATGGTGACATTGTACTTTTGAGTTCAGGCTTTTTTAAATACTTCTCAATAAGTTACAAAAAACTCGGGTGTATTTTAATTTATGGCGTTATTTGATGTTAGCCCTAGTGTCGTAAAATTGGTCCTTATCAAGGAGAGGCGTACACAACAAATATTTCACGCTGGTGCAGTGGGTAGATAACCCCGGGTTATTGGTTATTCGACACAACGATAGTGGGTGTCGCGATAAACCTATGTTAGTATATCGTGCAGTTATTATCAGGCTTTACTAGACTGTGGTAAAACGACCAAATTTTACGAAGTAGCAGATATTATCGGAAGAAAGCTACCGGCCGTGACACGATGGTTTAGGACGTGTTTTTCGAAGCACGGAAACGGTCTGTAAATCAAAGTAAGTACATAGGACTAACGTCTCTATTCTTCAAGAGCTCAATATAAAAACACGCCTGTCTTTAATCTGTCTCCAAAGGTCTCTCTCTTTCTTCGGTCACGTCGCTCGCCGGGAGCCTCATAACCTTGAGAGACTTATACTAGTGGGCCACGTTGAGGGGAAAAGGAGCAGAGGAAGAGCGCCCTCTCGGTGGACAGATGCCATTCTCGAGTCCATTAATTGCAACACTCAGGCCGCAATCCACCTTGCCCAAGATAGATGCACCTGGAGAGCCCTGTCCCGCAACGCGTCTTTTGGTGGTCACGACCCTCAGTCATGAGGATACGACGAAGAAGAAGCTCTGTTAAGTAACCTTACCGTTTGATACAGTGAAGAATTGTACTGTAGTAAAACAAATTGCGTACCTGTAACAAGAAAGAAATAAAATAAATTAATAGAATTTTAACAAATTATATTTGGCTAAAATGTTTGAGGCTCCGAAATCGTAACCTAGTCAAAACTGTTTGGCGCGATAACATTTTAAGTTTATTTTGAGTGCTTGTGTTTCGATATGATATAATGTTATGTACCTATTATGTACATTACATTATGGTTCTTACATTAATGTGTAATTATTTATAATAGACTTTACCAATAAAAGCTAGGTATGTACAGTCAGTTATTTATTAACCAGCAATAAGAGCAGCATTCGGAAAAATTTCCTCTTCATGTATGTCTAGTGCGATCAACACCGACGGCAGTTACTGTGGTATTTCAACATCAACGGCCCGTTACAGTCCACTGCTGGACTATGAGCCTCCTCCACTTAAGTGGAGGGTTTTGCCATAATCTCCACGCTTGGCAGGCGGGTTCGAGATCGCCGATTAAAAGGTTACTGTACCAGAGAGCGCTGCTGCCCGTTCCCTGTTCAATGTGTAGTCCCTAAGTCGCCTCTTACGACACCCACGGGAAGAGTAGGGGTTGGTGACAAATGTATTCTACTCTGCCGTCACCACACGGCTTACTGTGGTATTTATTAATCGTAAATATTCATTCATAATAAATCCACACAGGTTAAAAATATCACTTTTTATTTAAAAAGTACCATACTTCTGGAGTCTTACTAGGATTCCCTGTATTGGGACGGTTATATTTTAAGTGGTGTGAGTTGTTATATTTTAAGTTTTTAATTCTTCATTCTAATATCTGTCCAACCAGGATTCGAATTGGAAGGCAGATACGCTACCAACAAGGCCATACATCAGTAAACTATCACGTCACACAATACCATTCACGACATTACGGAATATGACATAAATTTTCTGTGTTGCAACGCAGTCTTGAACTTGTCGAGGAAGAAAAATTTACATCAAAATGTCTCTCGCAACAAACTAAAAGCCAGCCATGACCTGCCTCACTCGTCTACTCGACACAGACAAACGAAACGTCATAAGTCGTAAGCGACAAACAACTGGAAAAGCTGGCAAGTACTAGGCAGGTATATTTAATTCTGTGACGCTAGAGTGATTCAATTCAACACAATAACAGCTGTCCTACTTAGTGCTAATTTGTCTTTATTCGACGCTCTTACGGTGAAGAAAAACATCGTGATGAAACCTTCACACTCCTACGAAGAAAATTCTAAAGTTGTGTGTTAAGTCGACCAACCCGCACTGGGCCAGCGAGGTCGACTAAGGCCTAATCGCCCTAATTCAGGGTAGGCTCGAGCCCCTTGGGGGACGTGTATGAGCAGTTGATAACCTGACCAAACTTTCGACGTTCTTGCTTGATATCTACGAGTTACAAGTAGCTTAATATTGTTTTTTATTTGACTTAGATAGGTAGGTACAGAGCATAATATACATTTTGTGACTGCGTGTTCACATATTTTGTTTTGCATTTATGATGTTAAAATAATAAGAGATAGCGATCAGTCTCTTTGCGAGAACATAAAAATGTCTTGCAAGGCTCTGCAGTACGTATGAAGTCCTAAAATATACTTATTAATTAAATAAATTATAATAAAAATTTAATAAATAGGTATTGTATTCGTGACAGACTGGCCATACCACTGGTGCCCTAGTGGCATGGTGGGCCATACTAAGCTATGTCAGCACTTAGGTGGTGGTATGGTTAAGGCCGTGTGGTGACGGCAGAGTAGAATACATTTGTCACCAACCCCTACTTTTCCCGTGGGTGTCGTAAGAGGCGACTTAGGGACTACACATTGAACAGGGAACGGGCAGCAGCGATCTCTGATACAGTAACCTTTTAATCTGCGATCTCCAACCCGCCTGCCAAGCGTGGAGATAATGGCAAAACCCTTCACTTAAGTGGAGGAGGCTCATAGTCCAGCAGTGGACTGTAACGGACCGTTGATGATGGTTAAGGCACACTATAATTAGTGCTGTCCAAGCCTGGTGCTATTATCTGTTTATTTATTAATACTGATATTATAATTTTTATCAGAGACTTTTTCACGAACAATTTCAACTTTTGCATACCATCAGAATCTGGCGAGTACTGACCCGCCCCACTCGTCATGAAATATACGTACTATTGGACATACGTCATCCGACGTAGCCAGTAACGGGAGTGAGTCACTTCATTCATTCAGCCTAATAACTAGAACACGCGAATAAAAATAGGCACCGACAAAACAACATAAAATTGGTAGATCGTGCGTTTTTTATATTTGTTCATCAGCAAACACTGTTGCAATTTCCACGGACCACATATAATTGGAGAGTTGAAAGTATTTATTAGTTCTGAAAGCTTCCTATCCAATAAGTATATCAAGTCTATTGATTAAAAAAAAAACTAGTCTGTGCCATGTAGTTAGGTTAGGCTCATTGGTTATGCAGTCAAAAACTGTTCTTATTTAAAAAAAGAACCTAGTTTCTTCTAGAATGTTCAATTATTAAAAAAAAAACATAAATGCGAGCCCCATTTAATACCCAATGACATCAAATTTGAATAATTGTTAGTAATTGACACGTATCGGTACATCCTCGTGTACAAATGTCAGTAATTACATGCAATTTTGATTAATATATGCATAATTTATTGGAAAATTATAAAGCAGACCACAAAAGCGATGTTAACGTGTATCGCAACCCTAAGGTTTCGTACCTTATAAGGATTTTTTGCATAACGAGACCCTTATAAGAAGGGAGTGCCGTGACAGTCTTTATTGATCATTTCTATCGTCAGAAAAATAATTAAATTACTAATAGCTTCGAATACAAAATAAAATTGCTATGCCTACAAAATTTACAGGTTTTCTTTTAAATACAATGGCATGTCAATGACAATGGCGCGGCAATATAATAATTAATATGTTAAAATCATTGTCAACTGTTTTTAATTTGCATGTTGTTTAAAGTTAATAATTAAAAACCTATTTTTGGGGTCTATACAACGATTTCCTGAGTGCGGGTCAGGTGGATGTCATGGACGCGTCATTGAGTCACCGATTTGCATAATTAAATAACATTATGCATTCATTCGCCACACAGTCACCCCTCCAATGAACCGCCGAAACAAAACGAAAAATCCACAACATTTACACACAAGAGACGAAAAAATCAAAGCACCAAAGCGAAGATTCAATCTCTGCGCGTTTTCGTTCAACCGCGAAAAGGGAAACTGCTCCGGACGCGAATTAATGTTCGCCGGGAACTTCTAAATTAATCCCCGCGAGCGAGGTGGACTCTTCGGAGCAAAGAGTAAACATTTATCACCTTGGAGGAAATAGGAGTTTATCGCAGAGGTTCGCGGAAAGATCGGCGCGTTTCGAGGAAAACCGACGGAGGCCGAAAGTTGCCGATCGTGACGGGTGTGGGGATGATGGGGAAAAGCGAAACCGCCCAGTCTCCCCCTCAGCGCGGGCTGGGGTCTTTGTCCCCACGCGACCCAGTTAATGACTGCCCCGCAGACGCGCACATAGCCTCGTTCCTATAAATACGCCTACACTTGACCTCCAAAGTTTTTATTGGAAAGCACGTGCGCTATCGAGATCGTGTTGTAAACAATATCTTTGAAATTGATAAATTTTTTCGTCCGATTTAGTAGCGATATATAGATGCTTGCGGCTTTGCAAACTGGCCATATCAAACGCAGCTAATCGAGGGTCCGTAAAGGTTCCTTACCTTGGGAGTTTATTGGCCAATAAATCGTTCGGAACTTGAAATGGGTCCTGTCCGGCTAGGGCCCCGGCTGTCGAGGGGGGAAATGAAGACTGAAGGGGAAGCAACAGGTCGCGAAACAATGTTTTAATTGTCGTCGGATAAGATCGACGTCATCGATGCGCGACACCTACGCGTGCAAGCGGTAAGGTACAGTGACCGACCCTAAATGCAATGACTCCGCTCATTTGCTATAAACCTGTTTTATTTTTATTGCATTATAAAAACGCTCATGAATAATGAAGGTGATATATTAAGAGGACGCGCCAACCTGACGGGCCACAATGCGAGGTCCTTTAAATTGGGCGGATACAATTTTGATTAAGTATACGAAATGAGATTTAAGTCTTCAACGTTATAAAGACGTTAAGTTGATACTAGGACATAATTTTTTGTCTCTAACATGCGTTTCGAACAATATCATAAAACGTCGAAACTGTTTCAAAAAGTGATCCAATTAACGTAAGTAATCTAAACTCGTATTCGACAAAATTGGTATCTGGTTCAAATACCAATTTAGACACCTTCGCAAGTTGGTCTCAAGACGCCAGTCTCCTCAAACAGTCGGCTAAGTTTCACCAGTTTATCCTGACTTGTATCATCTAAACAATTCTGTAGATTTTCAAGAGGGTTGGAGGTCTTCCGTTGCTGGTTACTTGGAACATAGTAGTAATAGTTGCAAAGCCGTCATTTCGCAACCGCAAGAGTATGAGGTATAAGTAAGTATCCTTTGTTTCGCTGACGCTACAAGGATGCACGCACACGGACTGCAGCGCGACTGCATCGCAACTGGCAATTTCTGGAATTTGTGGGGCAACTCTAATGCATTTGCATTTGGGGGCAGTAAGCGTTCCTATATCTTAACAATATATCTTGGACAGGGTTTAAAACTGTCGATTGGCAATATTGGCCGATGCAAATTCGGAATGCAGCTTATGCAGCTCGTGTGCATACTACCAACAAACGTCTCGGATATCCGAGAGCTTATAAGAACAATAAGTTATCACAACTAATAGTTCTGCTTAGAAGTAAACTTCGCCATTGTTTAGCTATGAAAATTAAAGTTGTTCCCGAAGTGTTTACTCTGTTCTAAAAGTAGAAGCCTTTGAAAATGGAAGCTGAGTAAAATAGGCCTTGGTCTACTTTTATAAATAGAACGTAAATAACTTCAGAATTTTTCCGGAAAATATTGGTTTTTACGCTGAAACGTTGTTGATATTTGAAAACTTTACGTATAGATATTTCCAAGTTGGGAGGCTTATTATTATTTGTTAGACCGCACAATGTTCACATGGTTCCCTTTTCGGATTATGACGGTTAAGCTTCGAGTCCCTCTATACTATTATTTAGAATTAAACGTAGTCCAACAAAAACTTATCAATTTGCCTGTAACAATTGTTATAAATATAATCACGTAAAACATTTCAACAGGATAAATATTTACGATGAGGATATTTTAAATACACAAAAAAAAATCTCTGATGAAAAATGATACCGAGACAAAATAAGCCAAATAAAAATGTTATTGCCTTATAGTAGATGACATTATACCGGCAAATATCAAGCAAGAAATGATAGGAATATTTGACTCTTATCAGATAGGTTGGCAATTTCACAAGTTCCCGTACTCTCGCGTCGCCCACGCGATCCCATTGTGTCCCGAGGCTTTGTGCAGTGTCAGCCAAGCCAACAGCTTATGCTCCAACTATACCAAACCAAATTCAGCGGTACTAACGGATATCACTGCAAAGTCGCTTTATATCATTAAAATTTTATCAATTTTCCATTTAAATAATCTTTAACAAAAAAAAAAGAACCGTAAAAAATCAGTTGATCCTCTTCTCCCTGTTCTCCTCTTTCTTTAGTTCAAAACCTTACTAAAGTAAGTCATATTTATGTGCAAATATGAGAGAATATCCCTAAAATAAAAGTTTTTTTTATTATCCAAATTATTTAAGTTTTGTGGTAGGCATAAAGAGTAAGTATACAGGTGGTTGACTTCCATTTACAAGAATTATTTTCTTTCTACATCTTCAATCATGAAAATGTGTCGGTGCTGAAGAGTCGTTCTTTACAATCTCGGGTTTTTATGTGACATCTGTTTTGCAGGTTCATGAGGCGACACATACTAGAAAGTCTTTTAAAAGCATACAATAGAAGAGCGCTAACGACAAAAAGACTAAGGGAATGAATATCATCGTTCAGGTCGAAGTGAAACGTAACATTTTTCAGCCCATCAGATTGGTTTGACCCAAATAGAGAACTAAGTAAGTTCGTAACAGCAATAATAAAAAAACATGTAGGCCAAATACAACACAAGCTTTTCATTTCAGTGTTACCCCGGAACAAAGTCAATTCATCGTGAAGGTAATATTATGTTGAATGTTTGTTTTACCCCCGAAAAGGGGTCACAAGTCAAGTGAGGAATGTAACCCGATCAATGGTGGTTGGCTCGTGATTTCCGAACTTTACGATTCTACTTGTCAACGGTGTTCCGAGCCTGGGAACTTCGGAGTCTGTACGGACAAACGTGGTCAAACGAACGAACTTTGCGATAGGTCTGAAATAAAGTTGTTTAATATACCTTTCCGTAGTAAAGATAGTCGGTGTAATTACCATCTACACCAGTAATTGAAGAAAATTAAAATGGCAAAAATCATCTAGTTCTGTTATCTATTGGGATTGGTAGGTCGGAGTTTATTTTTAAGTACCCCGGGGTTGGAAACACCCCCCCACACCCCCGGAAATGTCCCGAATCGAGATTTTTTTCAATATATAAAGAAAACCGTTAACATTACATGAAAAATGTGCAGGTACGAAATAATTCTTGATAAATTTGCTATCGACCACTCATACATTTAAAAGCGATACCAGTTATAGTTTCCACGCAATATGCCTCGAAATACGATCATTTTTTGTCATTTCTCGACAGTGGGGTATCGCGGAGTCTCCAGCCTGCGACTGCGCAGCTGCTGAACAGACCGTCCAGCATAATGTCGTGGACTGTCCAAATAGGAGGTTTCCCGGGGGTCTACTGGACCCACACAGACTCACACCGGATGCAGAAAAATGGCTGGCAGAGGTGGATGTTGAGTTTTAGGAGGATAACTCTGTTTATTAGTTTTAGTTTTATATATTTAAGGCTGTATTGTTACTGTGTCCTCAATTGTTATTTAAATATGTAAAATTCTCTTAATTTGGCTATTCAAATGTGAAATTTAAAATTTGTATTATGTCCTATTTGTATTATGTCCTATTTGTAAGCTGTGAGAACTTTAATTCAATATATAAATAAATAAATTTATTTATAAATTTTTACCATAAAGCCATTCGATAAAAAAAAATGGTTCAGTTAGATCATGACGGCAATATTTGCGATAAGTACACTGCGTAGTTGCAGTTTAAATTTTACATCTATTCCGAAAAGTCTGTCAGTATTGAGTATGTTACGTGTAAGTACTTGATCTGTATTATGTTCAATTATTTTGGAAGTCCTTAAAAATTGCCTGTCTTCTCCTTAAGAACTTACTTCTGGTCTGTACACGGCTCCGCTGCAACTTGAGTCAGAGGGTCATTTGTGCACCGTAAATAATAATTTGGTGGGTACTGCTCTTAAGCTTGGGCGTACAGCGGGCAACAGAAACAGTTATACATTATATTATCACCCTTACTAATACTAGTGGCTCTGTGAGCTGTAGACCACGCGAGTCTGATTATCTTTTCATATTTATTTTATGTTTTTCTCCACAAACATCCCCGACCCCTTGATTATTTTAATTTCTTTTTTTATTTTATTTTTATTTATTTATTTTATTTTATTGGTTGAGAAATGTAACCTCTAGAGAAAAACAGCCTCAGCAGTAGACCTTGTAAGCTGGCAACCCCCATAACTCCGTCATTTTTTTAAATTTCCAAAAATTGACTCGACAAAAAAAATTGATTAATTTATCGAACCTGCTCACAAAACTTCACGAGAATCGGTTGAGAAACGCGACCTGTAGAGTGAAACAAACAGATGGACATACAAAAGCAAGTTTGGCTAAGCTGAAACAGAGACGTTTCGCTCGCTCGGTCAATTATAAACGCGAAGTATAGTAGCCGAATACTGGGAAAATAAGATATGATGTGATTTCATAGACACGACGAGAAGAATACAATCAGGTCAATAGGGGATCGGAACAGCCTTTTACCATATTTTATGAATTATTTTTAAAATATAGATTAGTAGCAGACGATTCGCGAAGAAAAAAACAGAATCGATCGAAAAACAAATTTACAGTGATTTTTTAAAGTTTCAATATCAGTCACTTTCAAAAACTTTTTGTATGGAGATTATATGGCGTTACTAACAAATGACGTCACAAGTGGGTATGTGCTTCTATCTAATCTTGAATTTCAAACCTTTATAACTCGGTCAATTTTAAAGATAGAGCAAAAATTACTTTTAGTGTTCGATAGCAGAAACTAAGAAGTTTGGATTTATAAAATAAAAAATAAGTAGTCCGATCCCCTATTCTGGTTTTGCGTAGTTCGACTTGATGGCGTTCGTACTCGGCGGATTTAATAATGTTTACGTTTGGATTTCGTGTCAGAAGTGGCTCCGTGAGTTCCGATTATTATGTTACGGTACAAAGAAATTTAAACGAGCGACAACAAAAGCTGTACCAAAGTTTATTGTAGGTTAAATTATAGAGTTAGTAAAATATTTCTTGAAATAGTTAGTAGCTATAATATAACTTAAGACAGAAAAATGTATTAAACTTAATGATATACTATACTTGTTGAATAATTATTATGCATTATTAGATTTGAGCCATGTCTTTAGCGGCTCTATAAAGGTCGGGCCACAATTATCGACGGCGATCGACCGGTTTGCCTATACAAAACGCGCGCAAAGTATGCAAATCCTTTCGCATCCTCCCTAACACTGACGAGGTTGGTTGTCGACCTTACAGCGCACACGAAATTTTAACCGAAATTAGGTCATATTATCTGGTCATCTGCGATACTATATCAGGTCATATACGTCCCCACGGAGGGGCTCAAACCTACCCTGAATCAGGGCGATTAGGCCTTAGTCGACCACGCTGGCCCAGTGCGGGTTGATCGACTTCACACAACCTTTGAATTGATGTTTTCCTTCACCGTAAGAGCGTCGATTAAACGTACATATGAGTTCGAAATTCGAAAACACATTGGTGCCTGGTGGGAATCGAACCCGCATCCCGGACGGGAAGCAGGGCCCTAGCCACAAGACCATCGACGCTTTCGGTCATATGCGTATCTGGGCGAAATCCATAACTGGTCATCTACATAATATCAGATAATTTGCGTTTCTAGTACTTTAGAGTCGAAAGGCACGATGAAGAAGAAAATTAAGAACCAGATTCTAATCATAAGATGCTTAAAAATAAATTTAAATTGCCGTAGTTAATTAAAATTAATGCCGGACTGTGCCTTTTAGCGTGTTTATTAGTAACCAAACCTACTATAGCCGAGTGTACAGATCTTATTAAATGTTTAAGTTTTACATTATAATATAAACGACAAAATTAAACTGCTAGGTAAATTTTATAAATAATACCTTGGGATGTGATATACATTACGGTAACAGTATGCAAACTTAACTTAGTTATTCGACTAGGTACTGCTTAAATTAACAAGATACCTACTTAAACTGTCCATGTATTTAAATTAATGGCGTAATTACTATGCTTATTAGAAAATTCCCTCTAATTAGGGCTTAATGTAATGTGTGATAAAAACAAGCGTTCATAACTTTTTTATAATTATGAGGACCACCCATCGCTTCGCTCGAGTCACAGATTTTTTGTATAAAACTCAAGCAATTTTGTTCAAGAAATGTTTAGAAGTTGTGCAAAATCCTACAGGATGAGGATCCACTGCAGAGAGTCTGTAGGGAAGAAATATCAAATGATAAAATATACGCAAATAAACAACTATCTATAACATCTATGTACCTCAATTTATTCGGTCAAGAATCTAAACGTGTTTTGAGTTCAACCACTCCAAACTCAAATCCTGATTTGAAATCTTTTTCTTTTTTGAATTGTATATGTAAAGGAGGTCAATAAATCGTGGGGATGCCGGCGTACGCGCATAATGGCGGCAGAATACCGGTTTGGTGCAGTTCTAAGGTAGTACCTTGCACTAATGCAACTGCAGTTGCAACACGGGGCCTTGCATTCGCTCGGTGCGGCCGTGGACCGAAATGCCCGCTTTCGAAACATGCAGCTAGCAGGGCTAGAGAAAACCAATAGTGCTTTTCGAGGTCTAGATTTAGAAGGTTTATAGAACTAAAAACTTTAGTCTGTAAATTACATCAATGGTCTCGATTCGGGAAGTCATCTTTTAATTCTAATTTTAAAATCCAGCCGTATCCAAAAGGATACTTTTCTTTTTTATGTCCAATGAAAGAGAGGTGATGAATTCAGACGAACGAATGATATTATTTTGAATAAATGATAACCTAAATAAGGGCATAGCTGTCAGATTAAGAGATTTTTAAGTCGGCTGTTTTACGTGCTCTCTAAAATTGTGCAATCAACGCGTCTCGATATTTGACAGCTCTAATATTAGGATGGCCATCTCCTATCCCTTTTAATCTTTAAAAGATGAAAAGGACTGACGAACGATAAAGGATTAGAGCGTGACTGTGTGAATCGTGACCAATACCTACATAAGGAACAATCTATTTGAAAGAAATAATGTTTACTAACAAACTTCATCAGCTGTTGGATAGATTAACTTCAGTGGCACAAATATTTTTTTAGGATAATAAAATAATACTATTTTCTCTACTAATGGGTAACAAATTTACAGTAGCAATAAAACCAAACAGCAAAAAGACAAAAAAAGTTCGTAATTAAAAAAAATAAAAATTTTTGTTAATTGTATTAATTTACTATATTCTTTGTATCTCGAATACTGTTGCTTACGTTTATTTACGGCACAGAATTGTTTACGGTTAAAATGGATTTATTTTTGCGTAAGTAATAATATTAAAATATTGTTAATCCTACTCCAAAAATGAGGATGCAAGCCTTGTAGAAATTTTTTATTTACAAAAACCGCTGTTGAATATTTGCTAGGCAACCGATGTGTTAGTAAAACAATTTCTTTCAAATGGATAAGGTACAAATTCTTAATTTCAATTAGCTATTGGATGGTTGGAATTGGGATCAAAATAGAGATCAAACACTTTATCGATCGTTTCTGAGAATATTGCTCCGCATGTTTCATTAAGTTGAGCCATAAATTCTGTTTCGAATAATTTTACACATAATCGTATTACCTTCGCACGTAATAAACCCATTTGAGATCAATTAAAACAGTTACGAATTGCACATGGTGGATTGGCTATTGAAAGGCCTACGCTGAAGTTGATGATTATATATTATGCGGCAAATATTCCATTAATAGGGATGATAAACCGATGAGCGTTGGAGTAGACGGGTTGTCGAAAGACCACGTCTCGGAATACGTAGTGTGGGACGCCGCCCTGCCAGGTGGACTGATGACCTGAGGAAGGTCGCTGGTGGTAGCCACCACAGGGTAAGGAAAGCGGGTGATAGTGCGCTATGGCGTGCCTTTAGGGAGGCATTCGTCCAGCAGTGGACTGCAATAGGCTGATTGATTGAAGGATGATGCCTGGGTAAAAAAAACTAAATTATATTTTGTCCGTTAGTCAGGTAATTCAAAAATATTAGACACAATTTTTTTTTTCAAATTAACAAAAAAATGGCTTACCGCATTAAAAGTTGGAGAGTGGCTAACTACGCCACAACTAAGTATAATATCAACTCAAGCGTGACGTCATACGCTTTTTCAACTCAATATGTCTGCGTGATTTTTTGGTTACGTGAAAAAATAACGTGTCAAATACTTTTTAATAGACAAAGAAAAAAGCCATGTCGTTTTTTGGCATACAACCTTTCGAGTCTATTCTTTCTGATATTTTGTTTCCTATTACGCTGACTACGTTTCTAGCATATCAAAGGCTAAGACAGCAAAGTGGCAGCAACTTTGTTTCAGATGAATCATTCACCCAAGAATTGAATTGAATTGAATATATTTGAAAAAACATTTTTATGTGTTTATCTGGAACTTGAAATATTTCGATTAATGAATAAAAAAAATGTGCATATTCCCTATTAGGATTTATAGAGGTAAATAATAACTATAAGGGTTTCCTAAATTAATATTATTATTACAATTACCTGAAATTTATTTATCATTGATTTGAACCTTGTACATACAAATCCCAGTGATTGTGATATCTTGTTTGATTGAGGTTTGGTTGGCGAATCGGTTGAGTTTGCGGCGAGGAAGATGGCGCAAGCGCAGGCTGAATCGAGCCCGGTGCATTACTTGTTATTATATTATGCAGTTGTTGCAACTGCAGCCTTGTGCGACTGTGCTACTTGTGTTGGTACTTGAAATAGCATTTGTTCCTTATTAGATGTGGTAGAGTTTGCAAGACGACGTAATCGTGCGTCTTGTTTAGCTGTTTCATCAAATACGTTCTCGTATTCTGAAGTTTGTGGTTAGGTGAAAAAACGGATAGAGTGAATGTAGAAAGAATTAATATGAATCTTGAAAAGACTGAGAATGTGCGTGGAATCAGTTAACGCAGGAGATTTATTTACAAGTAGAATATTGTTAAATTAGGTGTAATATAAATTTTTGTTCAAACTTAACCCGTGTGGCGACGGCAGAGTAGAATACATTTGTCACCAACCCCTACTCTTCCCATGGGTGTCGTAAGAGGCGACTTAGGGACTACACATTGAACAGGGAACGGGCAGCAGCGCTCTCTGATACAGTAACCTTTTAATCTGCGATCTCCAACCCGCCTACCAAGCGTGGAGATTATGGTAAAACCCTCCACTTAAGTGGAGGAGGCTCATAGTCCAGCAGTGGACTGTAACGGGCCGTTGATGAAGTACTTATCCCAAAGAGTTTGAGAGAAAACCTAGGGACGAGAGGGACCAGGAGTAGATCCACAATTTGAGCGTCTGTAAGTCAAAACAAGTTTGCCTATCAATATTTCACCCCTTTCTTCATCAATGTCATCTCCATCGGCGATTAAATGTCCCCAGCTACATTGGTTACAAACTTCACCAGTAACATAACCACATCTATAGTGTAGCAGCGTTGTATTGTAATGTAGGTTTGTCATTGTAACCGCAATCGGTTGAATTCAATTCGCCGTGCTGTGTTTCAGCCGTCGTGTTCAGATATTTGTGGATAACTAGCTATTGTCTACGGTGGAGTTACGATACCTTTGTACGTGTTATGGAAATTGACTGCGTAAACTGAGTTAAGAGTTTATTTAGTTAGAACTGTGCTAATATAGATTTATCTGCTGTACATGTTACTTCTTCTTCATTGTATGGATTGCAAGTAAGACAACCAACCTCACATGGCTCTTAGGATTAACCGCAAGGGCTTTTACAGTAACACTACACAGCATAGGTAGATATTTTTTTTAGTTGTAAAAATAAATAAGGTCAAAAAATGTGTAGCATTTGTAAAGAAAAACATTAAAAACGCATACATTTTTTCTATTGCTCTCTGCTCAGATAAAACTGTCTGTAGGCACTGTAAAATCATTACAATAGGTAGGTATGTGATAGAAGTCAAAGACTAAAAACAAAAAAGAACATGGTCCCACAAAGAAATCTACAGTTATAACCCGTGCAGATAAAGAATAGATCTGAAAATGGCGTCCGCTCGCATGCTAACTCGCTCACAATCTATCGCTGTCTATACTCTCATACAGTGAAGTACGCGCTGCAGAAAAATAATGACAAAAATCGTGTATTTACCACCCTTGCTCCTTCTTTATTTCATTAATATTTTTTGTCATTATTATTAGTATCATTAACTTATAATCATTTAAAATAAACCCGTCCCGTCCCGTTTTAAATCATAATAATAAAAAAGAATAATTAATAACAATAAAAAGTCAGTAGGAAAAATAAAAAACGATTTTTGAGAACTTGTTTTGCCAACCGTACCATAAGTACCCGCCGCCATTTTCAGATCTATTCTTTATCTGCACGGCAACAATTTTGATTTGATTTATACCTAAAATAATACTCATAAATGCATTTGGCATGCACAACATGAAAGTTACGCTTCGCGCCTCTACAATAATATTTAAGACCATCCACTACTTTTTACAAGCATTTACTGAAATGAATTGTCTTTGCTCACAATAGATATTACTATCTTTACGCCCTTGTTACATTCCTTTACAACGTACAACAGTATTGTTGTCGCCACGAACCGTCAAATTATTTTGTAAAATGCAAAAACAATGGCGAAGTTACAATGGGAAGCTTATACGATCGTATCCTTGGAAATTATTTATTTTAGGGCCTAATGCTGGCTGACAAAAGGAATGTCGATTGTCGGTCCTTAGAAAAAGTTAGTTGGTAACAAAAGGAGCTTTCGTGGAAAGGAACGCGAAGGGATCTGTAAATCGGCGGAGGCGGATAATAAAATGCAGCAGCCGAGGATGTAAATATGACTGGAAGCGGCGCGAAATAGATATTGTAACTGCAGTAAAGTTTGCAAGGGTCGAGACTCGAGCCACACTGATCGACGGTGATCGACGGTTTGCCCATACAAACCCCTAACTGACCCTAAGAAAATACAACAAATTACAATAAATTGAATTGCATTGCTTGTGTACAATAAATTATAAATAAATAAAATATATAACAAAAGTAAAGAAAACTAAGTAAGTAGGTTAAAGAAATAAAGTATGTAACTTATATTTGGACAGTTTAAATTATAAAAGTACCGAATCTGTTAAGGTCTAACCAGTTCTTTCCTTTTTTTTTGTCTTCCTTGAAAATTCTGCTGGGTCGAACGCATAGTATGATGTTCATGTAGATCTGACTTTAATAAGAATCGCCCTTTAGTAGCGCACATTTTGATAAACGAGGAACAAGATTCTGTCCAATTACAGCTCGTTACTTTTTTTTATTAAATAAGACTTAGAACTGTAATGCACGAATCAAGGCCATTACGGTATGTCTTTTCAGCATTCGCTAACTCTTCGTGGAAGCCTTGGCCCGTACAGTACAATATTCAGCGTTGTAGTGACTGCAATGCCACACTACTCACTAGCCTAGCCACTAACCATCACACTAACCCACATTTTAACTGGTTCGCGGAAAGTTTACCGACTCAAGTTTAATGAGGTTCATCGGAATAGGAAAATCGTTGTAATAGTTAATATTAGAATACATGTGTAAATATAAAATCAAATTATTTAAATAAAAGCGAAAATTATTTGACTTTGCTATAATTATTTGTTAAAATCTACTCGTTTACATTGTACAGAACACATTATTTTTAACAGGTCATAATAAAATTACTATTAAACATAACGACTGCGATGACGACGTATCCACTGAGTTTAGACTTCGTTTTCGAGTTTCGCTGCGTGGAATTGACACCAGTATCCACTGAATTAAAAACATGGTTAATGTTTAGGGAGTTGATTGAGTAATCAAATAAGCTTCGTCTGCTGGCATAACGAGTGCGATACGGGATCTCAAAATTCAAATACCCAAACCACGAAATTTTAAATTTCCGTGTAGTTTAAAATTACCCCAGGGTCTTTTGTCAGCATCTGACAATGGCGGACGAGTCTTCGTTTTAGTTTTTTTATTTTAGTTTATTGAAGTGTTTAGTGTATAATTTCGATAGTGCATTATCCAGTGAATGTTTCGGGACTATAAACTTTAATAAAACATTTGAATCGCTTACACTTTGCTGACATTTTTAGATGATGCCAAGAAGCCTCGTGGTGGCTTAAGCATTGTCAATCACATTACTGAGTCCAATTAACCGAACAATTATCCAAGGATATATCTTAAACATACAAAAATATCACTCGACACTGGCGAAATACGTCTATACAAGATGTGTAGCCATTAGTTAGGAAGAAAAAAAAAATACCCCAAGAAAACTAAAGTGATTAATTCAGCAGCTCATATAGCTAGCCCAGGGGTAGGACGTAAAGAAAACTTTCAATTCAGATACAAATTATGTTCATGTGAACCAAATGGGATTCTCAATTAAGACTTCCAGAGCGAAACTCAAGAAATATAGATATTACGGACGCGATGAACAAATCGTCGAGCGCAGACTTTAATTTAGATCGTAAGATACCGCACGTTAATAAATGGTAGCAAGTATGTCATTTTAGCGGCCCAAGGCGGCAGTAAAAGTGTTGTATTATAGTCGCTTCCACAGAGCAGATAAATACGCGAGGAGTGCATTCGCAGTATTGAGTCAAATGAACATTAACTATACAAAGTGTTGTGTTGAAGCACAAACAATGTCATGTCATGCATCATAGAAAATGATTTTGTACCGTTGTTTTTTAGGGTTCCGTAATCAAAAAGGAACCCTTATAGTTTCGCCATGTCCGTCTGTCTGTCTGTCTGTTCGGCAAATAGTTTGAAAGTGGCAGTTATCAGTGGGGTGTAAGTAGTCCCTGCTCTAATAAAATGAAATAATCTTGTTTTCAGGAATTTCTAAAGATACAGTTACTATCGAAAAAGGAACAAGTTCAATTTCTAATTCCACCCGTCCTATCTCCACCCGATTAGATTAAAATTACTAAAACGTATTTTTATGTTATAGATTATTATTGTTACAGATAACGTCTGTTAACGAAATATCTAATGCGCCTGTTTCTGGCCCGGATAGCCAAGGAGATGCAGGTTCGAGTCCTGTCCAAGATCGAAAAAAATTTTCATTTTCTGCTTTATAATTATTATTTTTATGTTGTTTGATAAAATATAAATAACTAATCATAGGGCATACAAATAAAATAAAAAATATACAACAATATTATATGTATCAAAATTAACTCAAATGAAAAAAATACAATATGCATACATAAAAAATATTTGGGTGAAGATAAGGGTAGAAATAAAATTAACTCAATCTTAATTAGTTTAGTGTTAGCTGAAATGAATATCCATTATGTCCATAGACTTAGATTTCTTTTTGCTATATCTATGATTATGACCATAGTGATTGTCAGTTTAGTTTTTCACAAATCTGCTCGCATTGTCGGAGTGCATCCTTCGTTTTCCATTATCTATGGTCGTTCCAATAAGTAGTCTCTCGTCTGGCGTTTTGCCAGCACGTAATGTATTATGTACCAGACGTGGTCCTTCGTGACAAATGTCTTGTGATACACTTACGTTACAGGAATTGGAATTGTAGCATTTGGATAAATGTCGGCCGAGTTGTCCATATGACAGACAGTACCTAGTTATATCGTACAAACATTAGTAACACACATATATACCGGGTTATTACCAAGATTTTGGTTTAAAAAAAGCTTTTTTTATGCTTTTTTTAGCTTACCGATATTTCGACTATGTTATGTTGCAATAGTCATGATCACGGCGGAACTGAAGTAGTTGCAGAAACCTAAAAGTGTTCGTACAAAGATACTACATATATGCCTTTCCTAGTTATTATAAGATACTAGATGAAAGATGAGAGCGTCGGTGGTCCAGTGGTCCGGACTGCTGTCTTCCGTCCGGGAAACACGGGTTTGATCCCCACCACGTACCAATGTGTTTTCCAATTTGGAATTCATATGTCCTACGTTTATTCAACGCTCTTACGGTGAATGAAAACATCGTGATGAAACCTACACACTCCTGCGAAGAGATTCAAAGGTTGTGTGTGAAGTCGACTAACCCGCACTAGGCCAGCGTAGTCGACTAAGGCCTAATCACCCTAATTCAGGGTAGGCTCGAGCCCCTCGCTGGGCTCATATACGTCATGAGCTCTTGATGAGATGAAAGATACTGTGTAAGATTTTTTCCGTAAAAATAAACTTATGTGTTAGTTAATCCAGGGAACCAACTATCTCCATTCACTTCATCCAAATCCGTTCGTTAGTTACGGCATGAAAGCGGAACAAACAAACAAACAAAGATTCAAATATAAAAAAAAATACAAAATCCTTATTTGTTTTCTCTTACCTAATGTTACATCCAAATATATTTTCACATTTATAATATTTTTTTTTTATTTATTTATTTATTTATTTATTTATTGATACATCACTTACAGCTACAGCCAAACATGATGATACTTAGATATTTAAACTTATAAGTAATAGACCAATAAATTGAAATATTTTGTGATTTCAACCTATGGGAATGCTTTTAGTCCAGGTGTGGGGCTGCTGTCTCAGCAACTGTGGTCCTGGGTGCGAGTTTTTCTAAGTACCTACTCGCCAGCGCGAGAAGCTTTGGTTCGGAGGTAAAGAATATGTCGATGGAGGGATCGTGTTTTAAAATGTCATTAATTAATGTTAAACCTTTGTGAAGTGGTGAGTGAAAATATTAGTGTGATGATGAGTGATTAAAGTACATATATGAACCATTTAAATACCTACTAAAGAGCAATTTCTTGTTGGGCCACTTTTACAAGTGAAAAGTGAATGAATTTTTTTTTTTTTTGTTTTGATAAAATATGTTTTGTTTTATTGATATTTTATTTGCATAGCATGTTTTTTTTATAGACATTTACTAATGAAATCTTAAAATCAGTACCCTCTAAATATTTCCAGTGCCCCAACGGGGTGTTACATGTAGCCTGTAATATTGTAACAACTTATGTATACCATGTAGCTGGCAAATAAATTATCATGTGGGTAAGGTCTAGAGAACCGACCTCTCAAACCCCGGTATCAGAGTTAAGGATCCGCCGGAGGCCTTTGACATGCATGACTCTTGTTACGGATATAAAAAAAAATAATACATACTCGTAAAAGCTGCCGAGAACAGTTCTTTGACAATATATTATTAAATAATTTATAAAGCAGTGACAGAAAAATTTTGTTGATCTCTTGGACAGGACTCGAACCTGCTTTTGGATGTTTTAGATTTATATACCTACGTAATTTATTTATAAGAATCGAATCATAGTTATTTCAGCAACACAAGGAATGTTAAACCACGGTTGAATACTGTTCTTTAAAATACAGGAGATGATCCTAGTTTAAGGAGCAGGGATATTACTATAGATATAAATGTAAGTAGCATAATAACTGAATTGTACACATGGAAAAATCTGAACAATAAATTACTTATTATTATTATTATTATTATATTATTACAATAAAATTAGTAAGTACTGTAGTACACGCCTACCTGAAAACCTGCCAAGTGGACACGTTGTAGACAAAGTGATGACAACCATTTGTTAGTAGTCTCCCACATTTATATCGAGTGCCTGCGTGACTTGTATGTTTTGTAACTGTGACGTGGCAAAAGCTTGTAGGTGCACTTCAAAAATTAAATTCTTTTGATGGGAACTGAAATAAACGATAGATGTTTTATTGTAGATCGTTATTCGCCACAAATCTGACCGCATCTGCTAACGTAACAACTACAAGTTTCAGGAGAACAACAAATTATAAATTTAATAAAAAAAGTTTCAAACGTTAACAAATATGTTTTTTTTTTTTTTTTAAATGTTATCTGAAATGAAGCGTGACGTTTTTTTACATATCGATTTAGATCCCAGATGCGATGATCTTCCATACTATTTTTTCGATTAGAGACTATTTAAGAATCATAACTATTTTCTGCTTCTTAGATTTGAGTTGGTGTAGTAACAGGGTGTCTAACTAATATCCTGAACAAATTTACGGTTTGCAGGTGTGCCGGTGCTAAACAAGCTGATTCATATCTGCAGTCAAGTCAAGCGGAAACATTTCTCAATTGTGGAGATAGGAGGGGTGACTGATAGAGACAAGTTTATGCGTTGTCCCTCTAATGCTACCAAACGTATTGGAAATGACCAGAGATTCAGAATGCACTCGTAGTCCGGCTAACGTAACAGATGGATCATGCGGGTTGCGAGGGATGCATTATGGTCATTTTGTAAATGTGGATTCTTCTGGATAAGTCGTCTATATATATAGGTATATTTCGCTTATAGTTTTAATATTTATCTCAACATGTAATTTCACATAACCTTATCGATAAGTTGCGATCATCTTCGGAATTGTAAATGTCGGATAGTTGCCCCACTTTTTGAAATCACTCTATGTAATATCTGAGTACAAAAAGCAAATACTTTATTTGTAATACTGGCCGATACTTTAGTTTTTAATCTACAAAATGAAAAGTAAAAAACATTATCTTTAATATTTCCAGAGTATTTTTTGGGTCATCTATGCCAGCGGATAGTTACCTATTCCATGTAAATTACGTTTAAGATAGATGCCCCGCCGAGAATCTATCCCGCAAAAACTTAGATCGCATTTTGCCTTTCCATACAATTGTACAGAAACATGAGACACGGTTAACTAAGTGATAGTTGGAGAATCTTTCGATAGATTAAAAAAATGCATGGGATTCTTCTGCGAAACTAGAGTAATTATACAATCGGGGTAACTATAACCTCGGGGCATCTATCCAGAAGTCATCGGATTGGCAAGAAGATCTATTCGTAGCGTCATCAAGCCTAATTAAAGCCGCCAAAATGACTAAATGAAGCCGGAACCAAACCGACGTTATCACGTCGTTGTACAGCTATCGAGTGCATCAACAACTTCCTATTACAGTGACAGAAGAAAGAAACAAGCAAAATCTCATCTGTAAATCTCAGTCTCCAAGCAATAACAGTATCAGCTTATCTGTGTAGGAGAGTAGATAAATCAATAGAGCACGAGTAATTTATCACAGGCTACTGTTGCACGCTGGAGATAAAGCGACGCGCGCGCAGGGACCGGCCGGTAAACAAACCAGGGTCAACGGCACGAAGCGACCAACGTGGTGGTGTTTACTGACGTTGCACTGCATCAAACTGCATGCATACAATGTGTATTTCAAGCTCACGGGCTACTACGCACTGAAATTCAGCCCAACTTCTAAGCAGAAACCGTCAACTTCTGAAACTTCCTTCTTTTGGCAATTTTCATGACATTCCAAGGATGGAAAGAAGGTGCAATTTATGATCTAACATATTTTTTAATAAAGAAGGATTTTGGTATCTCCCCCTCTTTCATGCCCGGTCTGCAACAACATATTATTATGTTAACGATAACACAGCATGTACGTGCTCTGAACATTCAACGGATTCCATATTTATTAGATTTTACTAATAATAACGTAAGTTGTAGAATACAGAGGTGTCACTACCAAACTCCTTGACCTTTGGTTGGACCGACTTAAATTCCAACCAAGAAACAGAAGAGTAAAAGATAAATGAATCATACATGTTCCTCGTAATACCAAAATCACCTTTCTAATCTACGTCACGGAATGCGTCATTATCATAAAAAACCTCAAGATGATGACCAGTCAACACGGTCTTTTTACAATCATGACTATGCAATTTCAAATACATTGATCACAACAAAGAGATTGCAATCGATATAACCAAACGTTCCCATCGTTGGTCCCGCATTTTCTGTTATTTTTATTAAGGTCTGACCCCTCGCTGGGTTATTAAAAAATTCATAATCGAACGTTGGAGGAAGATTGGCGAATTTGATAACGCAAGTACTGGAGCTGAAATGTTAACAAATACGACTATGTTATTAATGGGCAAATAAAAAGAATTTCACAAAACGTTGAAATAATTAATGTTATGTAAGTAATTAGTAAACAAAACATGCTTTTACGTAAACTACAAATAAGATTTAGAACGCAAGCTGAAACACGTGACCATGATACAGTGGTAACTTTGAAATGCAATTAAGAAAATTAAGTTGATAAATAATAATAAAAACGAACCATATTTATGTAATATCAAGTTCAAAATACAATATAGTAGAATATTGTCGTCTAGACATGAATTAAGGAAATGTGTCGTATCGTATAATCTCAATGTGAAGCAAAATTTATATCAAAGCAATTCTAAAGGGGAAAAATAACCCATCTCCGAGAAAATCGTAAATACTTTCTTCGCTCTCTATGTCAATAACATTATGAATGAAATGTAGGTAAGAATATTTTTGTGTTAAAGCTATTTATGCAGTACCATTGAAAAATAAAATTATGATTCTATACCATCGAGACCGAGAAACTCTTTTTTTAACTTGAAAACTTTTAGTGCCTGGCGACAAAGTCCTTCATGGGCACAGAACATTTATAAATGTTCTGTGTTCACGGGTTACTGTGCAGTTTTCTCGCTTTATTGTCTCTGGCAGTGTTGGGCGTTGTTGCAGTGTTGCTGATATTATAATGAACAGTGGCGGATCCAGGATCTGAGCTCCCTTCCTTCCTAGACCCCCTCTGGAGAAGCTAGCTATTTGGCAGCACAGCGCCCGGAAAAGCGCGGGATTGTGAAGAGGCGAGTGCGCGAGTTCGAGGAGCAGCGTAAAGCTGACCTCGACGCTTATCGTAGTGAGCTGAAGGTCCGTCGATCCATAATTTAATTATGTAAGCGGCGGCATGCTCGCTCACGTGTCCTCTCCGTGCATGAAAGTTCGCTGCGAAGATCGGTTACATTAGCCATGTTTGGGTGCACCAGCGCTCGTATAGGAGTCGAAGTGGTCGCTATGGCCCGAAAACGGTCGGAAAGATCATCTGACTGATGACGAAATACTCGTATCATTACTATCGTCGTGAGGCAGATTAGTGAATGGGCTGAGGATTCACACGGCGGCGGGCGGCGCGGCGTAGTGAATCGGCTATGGGCACTATTTCCGGAGCTTTGGGCATCCAAGTTGCGTGGGCGGGGTTCCTTGACCTCGTTATTCGTGATCTGTATCGTGATTATGACACATCCTTTGGGTACGTTGGTGTCTACACACCTGTTATGTCTCCTCTATTACTGCTGTTCGGTGAGACACCTTGTGATTCAAATAGTTTTTTTCCGGAAAATAGAGGGGAAGCTTTATAAGAGCAAAATTATTATAAAGGTAATTTACTAATTTAATAAAGTTAATATTATATTACTATTGATTCGATTAAAAAAGTTAAATCGAAATCTCTAAATGAAGAATTCTTTAACGATTTTAGCATACATCTTTAGTGCTCTCACACCGGTGTTTGTAACTGTTTTTTTTTTGTCTCCAAATGTTACTAAGTGTTTTGTTTATAAATGTTTACAGATGTTCGTCAACTGTTAGGAACAGTTGCAAACTGTTTATACTCCCACTGAATATTACATATATGTGCATTCCTAATATTTTGGATTGTATCTAAACGTTTATAAACATTTCTACTATTATATAATTTTAAACTTTCGCGGTCATTATCATAAACGGTGAGCTCGTAAAATGTCTCATAAATGTTATTTCCACTATTGCTCCCACACTGGATGTTTATAATTGTTTGGAAACGTTTCTAAACACCGATGTCTAAACTATGTAATTTATTTGTATAGGGCGTCTCCTCAGATCAACTGATAAAGATTCCGCCCTTTGCAACTTTGGTGCGAAACACTAAAAATGCTCTAAAATCCAGTAGGTACCTAATAAGATTAAAGATTACAAATAATTAGAATAAAAAAGTAACCCGACCCATAAAAGTTTACTATCGCGTTGCATTAGCGTTGAGGCGCATGACGATGTGAGAACGAAGGTATTTGAATACACCCACATACCTCAACTTGACTAACACGTGTGAGCGAGGAGTTTCAAAGCGTTTGTATAAATTAGTGGACTAATGGTGACTACGTAATCTACGTCGTCATAGCCCTTTATGCGCTAGGTGCGGAGCTTCCCATTTCTAAATATGCTCTAATTTTGTTAAGGTCATATCTATGCATCGCAGGATCTGCGCCCTGTGCCTGGGCGTCGCTTCATCATCTCAGCCGAAAGACGTACACTGCTAAACAAAGGCGTCCCCCACGATGCCAACAACCGGTCCTAATGGTATATGAGCAGTTTCCAAACAGAATTATGGTCGGTGGTCCTAAACGAAGTACATACGTCAAATATAATATAGTACCTATATTATAGGTAGAAGGTTATAATTAATTAAGTGAAAAAACAAAATAAATGTAAGAGTGCGTGTCACAGGCGTCGTAACTTTTATATTTTATAATAATTATTAAATAAATAAATTATTTATTAATAAATATAATATGCCCAAGTTCTCTTCAAATGTCACGAAATGACGGTCATTATAGCTTATAATCAGCTATGAAACCTTATATTTTACGATCTACACTCAAGTCAATAATCACCGATATAGAAACGGCCATTATAGAACACAATCAACTTAATGCATTTTATTGATTATGCGTGTAATAAACTAACATTAACTAGTAATGACAAGTTTGCTTATTTAATATGTGTGTTGTTATGATTAATAAAGAATGTCTTTAACAAAGAGAAGGTACAATAGAATTGAGGATCTTTGAGCAGCAAAATGTTTCAATCAAATAATTGAGTTTATAAGGAGTATAAAAATGACCAAAGATTTTACAAATGAAGTAGAAACTACGGACAACATCAACAACATCAACAGCCCGTTACAGTCCACTGCTGGACTATGAGCCTCCTCCACTTAAATGGAGTGCTTTGCCATAATCTCCACGCTTGGCAGGCGGGTTGGAGATCGCAGATTAAAAGGTTACTGTATCAGAGAGCGCTGCTGTCCGTTCCCTGTTCAATGTGTAGTCCCTAAGTCGCCTCTTACGACACCCACGGGAAGAGTAGGGGTTGGTGACAAATGTATTCTCTTCTGCCGTCACCACACGGTATCAAAACTACGGACATTATAACATAATTTTGGTTGGTATGTCTTCTTTTGTTTTTTTAGCGAAAATCTAATTCAGAGTATTATAAATAATAGATCATCTTAGAAGTCGTTAGCGAGCTTTATCGTGCTTTCCCATTTTAGATACAGTATTCTTTTATTCAATAAACACAATAAAACGCAATCGTAAAAGCAGAATGTTCTACATAACGTGAGTAAGTATCTTTTCTTTACAAACACAGTATTCCAAAAAACAACGTTTAAATACCCCATAATAATTATTGCTTTACTAAGTTTTATGGTACAAACTCGTGCTAATGCAAGTGTGACATTAAATTCGGTAGCGAAGGGAGGAATGCGTCGCGGGGGGGGCTTGGGCTGGGTGCGGGGGGATGGGGAGAAGTAGGGCTGTCACGCTCCAACGACCTCGCCAGGAGATTACGGAGCTTTTAGCTTTTCCATATTCTACGCAATTATGAAACTTCCGTAAGAATGTTTAAGATTTTTCTTATTGAGAATTATTATATTCTGTCTCTGCGGGTGAGGAAGTTTTCATTCGTCTGCGTAGATCCAACGTATTTCTAATAAGATCGGCTTGCGGACTTCAGTGTTTTCAAGTAAATTAAAAGATAAGTTTTATTAATCACTATCGATGTTAAATAAGATCGGATTCTAAGAAAGGAACGCAGGAATCTCTTTTCACCAATGGAAAAAGATTTTATAAACGGTCGCATGCATAACTGGAGCACATCACGTGATTATAGGTATATACTTTGAAATTATTTATTTATTATTTATTTATTTAACAATTTATTGTACACAATAATAACAAAAATAAAAATACATTTGAAAAAAACGACACAACAGGCCTGCTTATTTCTAGAGAAATATCTTCCAGCAGACCTACGGAAGAGAAAAGAGATAGTAAGACGCAGATAAAACGTGCACAACTTTATAAAACACAAAAGAACAAGACAATCACAAGAATTACTTATATAATATTATGTAAATATACATAAATAAACTAACGCCATATGATACTAAAATATATACCCAAAAATATAAAATATAATATATTTTTTTAAAATACAATAAATATAACAATAAATATAATACTTAAATAAATATAATGGATCAATCTGACAGCGAAAGATAATGCTCTTTAACTCGCTTTTTAAATAAAGAGATAGTGCTACAATCACGGACAGTATATGGTAGAGAGTTCCACAGCCTTGCAGCATCGACGACGAACGAATGGGAGTAAAAACTAGTATTATGAGAAGGTAGGGATAAAAGAGTACGAATATTAGAGCGGCTGGGATTACCCTCAGGACGCATGAAATTGAAGCGTTCGCGCAAATAAACAGGAGAAGATTTATTATGAAGTATATTGAAGAGAACTGATAGAATATGAGTATTCCTGCGGAAACGGATTGGGAGCCACTTGAGTTGAGTGCGAAATTGAGATACATGATCGTACTTGCGCAGTCCGAAAATGAAACGAATGCACAGATTCTGTAGGCGCTCAAGTTTATTTAAAAGCTCCTCGGTGGCGTCCAAGTAGCAGGAGTCGGCGTAATCTAGAATAGGTAAGAGTAAAGTTTGAGCTAGGGAAATCTTGGTCTTCAGAGGCAGAAAACTTTGGAGACGTTTGAGCGAGTGGAATGAGAAATGGACCTTCTTGCTGACCTCATTGACATGGTGAGTCCAGGAGAGATTGGAATCTATAACCACACCAAGGTTTTTTGCGGTTTTAGAAAAAGAGATATGAGTGTGGTTGTAAACTATTGGAGATAGAGAAACATGATCTACTCGTTTGCACATATAGGTGCTACCAATAAGCATAGCCTGCGATTTTTTCGGGTTTACTAAAAGACCAAAGGAATGGGCCCAGTCAGAGATTCGCTTTAGATCTGCATTTACAACACCTATAGCACACTCAAGGTCATCAACAGGAGTATGGCGATAAATTTGCAAGTCGTCTGCGTAGAGATGGAAATTAGATGAAATGACAGAAGTAACAGTATTAATGAAGATAGAGAACAGAAGAGGGGAGAGGACGCCGCCTTGTGGTACGCCCGCAACAAGATCGCACCATTCAGAGGTTTCCTCATCAGAGCGGACCTGCTGCGACCGACCTCGAAGATAAGAATCGAACCAAGCTATTGCCGAGGAGGAAACGTTGAAAGAGCGAAGGATAGAGAGAAGTACATCAAAGTCTACAGAATTGAATGCACTACTGAAGTCAAGGAGTACGAGGATAGTTAAAGATTTATTATCCATTGCGGACCGAATATCATCAGTGACTTTCAGCAGTGCAGTAGTAGTGCTATGGCCTGGTCTAAAACCAGACTGAAACGGAGAGAGTAGACCATTAGATGTAACAAATTCAGCTAATTGCTTGTGGACAATGTGCTCAAGGACTTTAGAAAGGAAGGGTAAGATAGATATTGGACGAAAATCAGATAAGGCTGTAGGATTTGTGGTTTTAGGTAAAGGGATGACGTGAGCTTGCTTCCACACTGAAGGAAAGAGGCCCGTTTCCAAAGAGAAATTAAAAATGTGCGTGAGGATAGGTAGAAGTTCGGGGAGGATAAGAGAGATCATACGCGAGCTAAGGTTGTCATTGCCCACAGCAGTAGACGTGATAGAGTGAACATGCTTTTCAACGTCCCTCTCGGCAACAGCTGTGAAACAGAAAGAGGAGCACGCTGGCAATGGTTGGCTACACAAATGGGAAATAGTATTGGCTTTAACAACAGGGTCTAGATTTACTGGAGGAGAAGAGAAATGAGAATTGAGAGAGTTTAAGTTGATAGCACCAAAGGAAGAATCAGAGGATTTGCCAATGCCAAGCGATCTGAGAAATTTCCACAGCTGTGCAGGATTGCACTCGTCAATGGTATTATGGATATGGCGACGTTTTGCATCTCTACACAGACGACTACAATGGTTCCTAAGAAACTTGTACCTGGCCAAGTTCCGGTCTGAAAGACATTTCCTAAGACGTAATTTCGCCTTGTCCCGTTTCATCATCATATCCTTAATGTCCTGAGTAAGCCATGGCGCAGGGATATGCTTTACTCTAACTTTTTTGATCGGTGCGTGAAGATCATATAATTTGGTAATGATATTTTGCAGCTCACTGACTTTCACATCAATGTGGTCAGCATTCAGAACGGGTGTCCAGTCGATGCTAGACGCATCATGTCTCAAAGCCTCCAAATTAATGCCTCTGAAACTACGCAAGAGAAGAAACTTAGATTTACGCCTAGGTGGTCGAATTTTGTAGGATAAGTAGATTAAGTCATGAAAAGAGAAATTGGCAGGCATTTGGCCGTGAGAAGCAATATTATCCGTAGAAGATGTAATTATAAGATCAAGAAGAGAAGGGGTGCAGTTTGGGGAATGATGAGTAGCTGAAAGAGGAAGAATGTTCAAATTTATGGAATTTAAAAGAGATTGGAGCTTGTGTGTTCGGGCATCGTTCTTAAGCAAACAAGTGTTAAAATCACCTAGAAGGAGGATGTGATCATAGCTAGGAGAGTGAGTATTGAGCAGGGTTTCCAAAGAACTAAAATAATCAATGTGGAGAGAGGGGCTGTAAAACACTGCAAGCAGCATTTTTTGGTGGTGTAGCGTAATTTCAATAAAAAGATGTTCAGCTGAATGTGAATATGCATTGGGAGACACACTGATAACGGTATGTACAATATCAGCACGCAAGTATATCGCGACACCACCTCCTCCCTTGCCCGTACGATCATTACGTATAAGTTTGAAACCTGGAAGTGGGAACTGAGTCGAGAGAAGAGAAGGTTTAAGCCAGGATTCGGAAACGAGGATGGCATCAATGGGGGAACTGCTAAAGGACGCCAAAAGGTCGGAATAGTGGCAAGGAATACTCTGAGCATTTATATGGACTACATTAAAATTATTAGAAAATTTAGAAAAAGCTGCCTTTAACCGTTCATGAACGGAAACAGGAACAGAGTCACCGCCATCATCACTGTCCGCGCTAAGAAAGTTATCAGATGAAGAGGAGCAAGAAAAAAAGCTATCATCAATATCGAGCAAATTAGAGTCCATTTAAATATAAATACTATACTATACAGAATAAATACTATAAAATAAATACCTAAGCAATATCAATAAATAACTAAATCAAAAAACTCTAACATTTCCGATCATCACTTGCCGCGGTTTGCTGAAAGATATATGAAACACATTTTTGGGCACAGCCACAGCAAGAAAGGATATTTTACACAACTAGAACGGTACGAAAGAAAAATATAATAAAAATTGACATAAAAATCTTAACATTGGCACAAAGTATAACTAGTGCCATAAAGAAAGAGAAAAAAAAAAAAAAAAGATGTCAAATCAGTCTGTCAGTCTTGTGTATGGTACTTACCTAACCTAAAACGAAAAAATCTTAATTATTGTGTGTTTGTACCCTCTCACAACAAAATAAAACTTGGGTTTAAAAATATATGACTCATTATACTGCAAATTTAAAGAGGATAGTTTAAGTACCGTGCTTTCGACAATATTATGTAGGCTTAGCACGTCGAATCCGAGACGACGATGACATCGACAGCGGCGGAGCAGCTGTGGCTTTGGGCTTGACGGGAGCGGTCTGTTTTCGCTGCGTCTCCTCAGGGGATGTCTTCTCCTTGACGACGGGAAAAGTGGAGACCAGTTTCTTCAACTCGCCGGGCGTTTCTATTTTCACGCGAGTCGAGTCAGGCAGCTGGATAATAATCCTTCCCTCCGAGGACCAGCAGTTCCTGACAGTGAAGTGCTTCCTTGCCGCCATGAAGACGTCATGTCTAGACTTCGTCAAGAACTCTGACACGACAATTCCAGAACCCTTGAGCTCTGTCTTGGTGTCCCATATGAGCCGGCGGTGCCCCAGGTCAACAAGCCTAACGAGGATGGGACGCGGCTTCTTGGATAATACACCCAGACGATGACTGGATTGTAGATCACTCACGGTAATATCCGACAACTGCATTTTGCTGGTTAATACGTCAACTATTGTCTCATTAACCTTTTCATCCTTGTTTTCAGGAACTCCATGGAACAACAGTACCTTCCGACGCATGAAGGTTTCGTGACGGTCGTGACCCAAAAATAGAAGCTCAGTTTGGGTCTTGAGTCTTGAAAGCACTTGCCAAACCATGGTCTTGAAGTTGGCGAGCTCTTGAGCCAGTGCAGTAAGGTCTGTGTGCACTGGCGACGCAGAGCCGGCAGGGGTGGTAGTAGCCTGCTGCAGTCTCTCCTCGAAATTACCCATGCGCGAAAATAGTGCCGAAATATCACTAGAGTTTGATGCCAGTTGTGAAGTGAGCTCCATTGTAAACTTGTTTGGTGTGATGTAGTGGTTCCCAGTGTGCAATCAGGTGAAATTAATATTTGCGGCAGGTGATGGTACGCCAAAGTGTTATTTAAAGCTATGCATAAATAGATTTAAGCACAGTAAGTATTTTTAATAATAAAAAATCTATAGCAAGATACAAAAAGTTGTTTCTAAGGCGACGTCTACCCGCAAAAAAAAAACATTACTTATTTTCTAAACAAACAAATTACTTATTTTCTAAAAAAAATGTCTTGCTTGATTTTTGCTTTACGCATGAAGTGAGCGGAACCGTTTTTACATGAATACTTAATATGCAATAAAGATAATAATAATAAAAATAAATTATTTAAAAACACGTGATACTGACCCCAATTTTGCAGGCGACTTACGTCGTGAAGATAAAAACACCAAAATTGTTAACATACTCGTAATTCGACTTCTCTAGAACTAATAGGCGATCCATATTTTAGGCATTGTACCATATTTTATTAATTATTTTTAAATATAGATTAGTAGCAGACAATTCGCGAAGAAAAAAACAGAATCGGTTGAAAAACTAATTTACAGTGATTTTTTAAAGTTTCAATACGTCTGTCTCTTTCAAAAACTATTTTTTGTATGGAGATTATATGGCGTTACTAACAAATGACGTCACAAGTGGGTATGTGCCTCTCTGTCTAATCTTGAATTTCAAACCTTTATAACTCAGTAAATTTTAAAGATAGAACAAAAATTCTTTTAGTGTTCGATAGCAGAAACTAAGAAGTTTGGATTTATAAAATAAAAATAAAGTAGTCCGATCCCCTATTGTACTTTCTTGCGATGTTATTACTTTTAAAGCTTTAATAGTTTTAGCGCGTCGATAGCTTCAGCAAGACCCGAAACTGCCAACAAAAGCACAGAAGAACAGTTATGCGTCCACAATGTATTCAGGGCAGCCCTACAAGAATGGGTCACAAAAACCTCGGTCGGTACCTGCGTTGCCGTTGACCCCGGCGCGATTAGTCTGCGTTGCATCGGTGCAACCAACGCAACGTGGACTTAAATGAACTAAGAACTTAACTAATCCAGCATTCTCTTACACACTCGTGTGTGTACACACATATTATATAATTATATACCCTTATTATATTCATATTGTCTTTAATCTAGTTAAGTGGTAAACTTCATGTTTTTGTTTATTTATCAACTTGCCAATGGTGTTTGTTTCTAAGCTACTGTGATCATGTCTTTGCATTTATATTAAGTAGGCACTTGATATGTCAGAGTTGGGGACGGGTGGCCCATAGCACAGGGTTTTTCCTAGTTTGGGACTCCCGTCTCTCTACTAGTATTTTATGTCAAAAAATGTTACTAGTTGTTAATTGTCACTTCCCTTATGATCTTGATGTATATACTTGTGGCGAGATAATAAATAAATTATGATTTATTATTCTTGTGGAGAAATGCAGGTGGTAGTTCTCCAACGTATCAGCAAAATAACGCAATACCTTTCGGCGAGCCTTTCGGGCCCATGAAACTGATCAACTTTTGTTCCATATTTTTTTAATTCGTAAATTTTGTTTTAGATTTCATCGATCAGCTGATCAGTTTGTAAAGTTTTTTTTTTTTTAGATTTAGTGGAATTTCTTGAACTAAAGTTGTTAAGTGTTCTTCTAAAATTAACAACAAAGAGAGGAGCTTTTTGCCCATTTTGATTTAACCCTTAAATGCACGAGTATTTATTTTTTAATAATACTTGGTAATTAAGCTTGTTTTTGGTGCAGAAAAATGGAAAAAGAAAAAAAAATTTTTATCGGTAAATTTAAAAAAGTAGGTACCACTGTTAAATAATATAAAATACTTTTTTGTTCCTGTTTTTTTTTTGTGAAATACAAATTTACTAAATACAGTTTATTTGGTATCAATAGGACATTTGTAAGTATTTTTTTTATATTGTTTAAATTTGGGAATCGATTTCTGACTTGGTTTTGGCGGTAAACCTTACCTGCCGTAAAAAAAATAAGAAAAAATTGAAAAATAAAACAAACAATGTACGAAAATTTTTCTGGTAGCATAGATAGAAGATCACCAAAGCTAATAAAAACAAAAAAATAAATATTAATAAATAATATTTTAATATATTAGGTAAAAATCCTGCTTGCTATAAATTCACTACCCAGTTTACTCACGTCCTCCTAACCAGTAGTGGTAGAATTTAACTGCAACATACCTGTAAAAAAAACAAAAGTACAATTAGTTTAATGGACTCCGCATTCGACACTAATGAACAATTTCTTTCATTAGCACCCACATAAAAACCTTACTTCACCAATAAAACACGCATACGTTAATGTCCAGACGTGAAAGCATTAGCATTACATTGCTACAATTCTGTAGTAAAAGCAATAGAGTCGTCCTAGATAACTAAGCGTTGTACATCAAAAACTGCATCAGAAGCTATAAACTTCGTCCTGGGAGATATCCCTTCTCCCCCTGTTTAATATTCTGATGGCATAAGGACTCCTGACGTGACTTCCAAACGCCTATAGCAGAGCAGAGATGGGAAACCTTGTCACGAGAACTTGATATCGTTTATGAGAACCAAATAGGAGACTCACTTCTCCTTATGAGAACAAATAAAGACTCTCTGTCCTTTGTTTGTATTTTGACTCGAAATGATGAGAAATAACCGATATTTTTTAGAGTAGGCTCAACTCCTTCTTTAGGGACATTATGAGATGTTGATGATTTATACAATACTAGCCGCCCGCAGCTACGCTCGCGTTGTGTAAGAGTATCCTAAAAGTTAATGCAGGGTATATAAAATCTATCACAATTCCAAATTTTATCCAAATCAGTCCAGTACTTTAGGCGTGAAAGCGGAACAAACATCCAAGTATCCAAACATCTTTCACATTTTATAATATTAGTGTGATGTGATGTTATTACGAATATCATATCTTAATTTACTTTCTTAACTTATAGGTCTCTCAACAGCTGAGAAAATTAAATTATCACAAAGATAAACTTAAAAACTTGCTTCCACAGCCTAAAAACCCGAGCCATAGGTTGGCTACTCCTGCCCCATAGCTTCCTGCTTTAGAACTTTCTTATTACATGGAACATTGTTACTTTACGTCTTAAGATAATGGCGGCGAGATCGACAGATATCCCAGTTAGGTGAGGCGGCTACCTGAATTAATAAGCTAAACAGCCGCCGTATAAGGAACATAATACGTGTCAATGGAAATTTATGATGGTGAAATATGGTTAAAATGAATTTGATATTACTTTAACATCATCAAAAGCTCATATGATAAGTAGAAATGTACTACCATACTTCTAAAGGTAAAATATTCGACGCAGCGTGAAATTCATTAACGTTTTGTATTTTCAAAGAACATTTTACCTGGACATTTATCGCTTCGTTTGGCCTTTGTTGACATTGGTTTGATATTCCTGCCACCCCGCTCGTTGATTGACGGTGTACAATCAATGGAACCAATGTAAAATGCAAAACTACATTCATGTAGGTAAACGGGCCGGTACATGACATAGTTAACTCTGTAACTTTTTAAGCTTATCTGTGGGAAAGTAGTTTGCTTATATCATTGGCTAATAACAAGATAGAGTATTTTCTTATTTCCAAAGTCTATTGAAATGACACTCTTTGTTAATAAACATTTCCCGAAAACATAATACTAAGCAAATACTCGTAGATGGAATTAATTAAACTTTGCATACGTAGACTTATAAAAACCAGCTGTCCTCTCGCGGCTATCGCTTGCGTTATGGATGGATTTTTCCCGTGGGTATGAGAAATTTTCCCGTAAAGTGTTAATCCATGTAATGAGAAATCTGTGTGCGATATTTCACCCACATCCATTTAAATTAAAGTACAAACATACAAACTTTTACATCACATACACTAATGTTATAAATGTAAAAATATATTTGGATGTTTGTTCCGCTTTAACGCCCTACTGAACAGATTTGGATGAAATTTCGATTGAAGATAGTTTGTACCCTAAATTAACACATAGGACTTTACGGAAAACAGTCTTATTCCCACGGGAATATCTTACATAACGCAAGCGTTCCCGCGGGCAGACAGATAGTTTATTATATTAGTGGATATTACGAAAGATGAATACCTATCATGCAGCGCCAACATTAGGTAGAAAAAATTTACAATAATTCAGTGGCGTAGCGTACCTTGGAGGGGCCCTGTATAAAAATTAGTTGGGGGGCCCAAATGAAGGGTAAAGATTTCTCACAAAAGAAACAAAGATGCTAGCATTAAATTAAATGCTGATTGCAGAAAAAACTAAAAAAATTTGGGCATTTTTTTTACTTGGGATTAAGTGACATTGTAGATAACATTTTACTAATTTTTGCTTACACACGTTAGGGGCCTCTGTAGCCCGGGGGCCCCGTATCAATGATACGGCTGATGCGGCGGTAGCTACGCCAATCTTAGCTTGATAAAGCATCATGTAGAATGTCTGCGTGACTCCCTTTATAGCTCAAACATACAAAATGTAGGAATGCGGTAACTAACGCCGACCATTAGTCTTGTCTCCAAGCCATATTAATAGCTGCCCTGATCAAATTCCTTCCTAACGCATTCGTATGCTGTACAAGTTCATTAGATGGCTAATTCTGAACATCATCAAAAGAGAGGAAGACATTAGTTGGCAACAAAAAGAAGGTCACTTCCTTGGGGTGACAATGTGAACAAAGATTTGTGTTCTTGAGAGATTTTAAGGAAAATAACGATACGGACAGATGGTGGGTTTTGTAATGAAGCTAACACACAAGTATTTTTTAAGTGGTAGACAAAATTGGCGCCCCCCTGCCAGGTGGACTGATGACCTGAGGAAGGTCGCTGGTGGTGGCTGTATGAGGAAAGCGGGTGATCGTGCGCTTTGGCGTGCCCTTGGGGAGGCCTACGTCCAGCAGTGGACTGCAATAGGCTGGATGATGATGATGAGACAAAATTAATTTTTTCATCACTATTAGTTATAAATTATCACCCCAGTTCAGAGTACTCTCGAGCCTCTCGGTGGGCAGGTTGATAATGAGTCATAAATTAGGTATTATAGTAATGTGAATTAAAGTTATTCGTTTAGTAAATGAAAGGAATGCAACAACTATCATAATATAGGTAAAAACAAAAAGTAAATCAAAAATACCTCACGAGAGCGTAGTTCGGTCTTATAGACTCGTAGTCGTGACATGATACAGTCATAAAACATACATTGACAAGTATTCTAACTATAAATAAAATCGTCACAATAACCACAGAATTAATATACCTATAGCTATAGTAACTATCAACACAAAACAACAGACCATTTTTTTATATTCATCATCATTCACTTGCCCTTATCCCATCATTTGGGGTCGGCGAAAGTATGTTTTTTTCCTCCATTCATCCCTATCAGCCGTCATTTCAACACTCACATCCTTCCTGAGCATATCATCTTTTACACAATCCATCCATCTTTTCTTTGGTCGTCCTCTCCCAACATATCCATCCACATTCAAATTCAATACCTTTTTCCCTACGTAACATTAATTTCTCCGCATTACGTGCCCATACCAGGTAAGGCGATTTCCTCTCATTTTATCTATCACTGGCGCAACTTTCAAACTTCCTCTTATATATTCATTCGTAATCTTGTACATTCTTGTTACTCCACACATCCATCTCAGCATTCTCATTTCACTAGCATGAAGTCGTCTTTCATCCATCCCTTTGATGGCCCAACACTCCGATCCATACATGACGACATGAAATATATTCCCTAAAAAAATTATTTTGATACTGCAGCAGGGTATAAATTACAAGGAACAGCAATCTATCGTCCAATCCTGTCACTTTTACTATAATTTCTAAACAAAAAGTTTATTATCTAACGTTTTGAATAGGAATTCGATTGGCACGAGTCTCCCTTGCCTGATAGAGGCAACTTGGAAAGGGTGAGACATTGTTCCTTGTAATTTATGATCATCCGGTTTTAAAAGCAGGTGCTAGACTGGACGGATGCATCATTTTGTTCAAATTGAAATATGGATGTGGTCGACCGTAAAGTTACCTTATGGTTGAAGAAATTGTCGTGTCAAATCTTTAGTTTCAATCATAATAAAGATGGAAAATTTAATCAACCTGTTGTTTAATGTTGTTGTACAAATGCTAAAAGGGCTTCTAAAATCGAACGCGGAACGGACGGTTATTTCCTAAGTTCTAAAATCAAATTAGGCCCCTCTGAGTGCGGCACAGGCGCGGCACACGGGAGGTTTTGATTAATGAGCAATGGTCTCGCTCCCGCCTTGCTCCTTTGTGACCATTGTAACTTGTAACAGGTTTTGTAAAAAAAAACTGAAGAGCGAAGTACTAATTTAAGAAAGGGAACTTAGGGAATGATCTAATCTAATGTACAGTCTCGCTAGACAGACATACGTGTTCGACTTTGTTGTTGGTAATGATTTCCCTGTAGATGAATCTACATCTAAATCTTATTGCTGTCAAAAGTCAAAACAGTGCTGTCGTTGTCAAACCAAAAATTAAGTTCATAAGTTTTTTTCTTAGTCGTGTAAAATAAGCATCATTATATGGAAAGAGAACCCTATGGATGAGCCAATCTCGAAAGTTTGCTACTCCTATCTTCAGGGATTCAAATGCAGTGTTGTCACTCCCTCAAGGGTCCCCGAACAGCTGGGCCCTGATTAATGCTAGACGGGCGCTGAAATTTTAAACGGAAATATTGTCGGAAACACTTCGGAAAATAAGCCTCTTAACATTAATTACTGTTCAAGGTTTCTGCTCTTCACAGTTGGTACGTTCAAAGGGTTTGAAATACTCAAAGATACTGCAGATACTTTGTGTTTTATTAAATGTTTCTTTAGTTTTCTGTTTTTGAGTTACGAAGATAAGTTGTGCTCATAAATCTTGTTATTTTCATTAAAACTTTCGTTTCATATAACAACAAACAAGTCTTGAATTTCTTTTGTTCATAGGATATTCTTCTACACATAACATTATTAAGTTCAAATAATGTCTAGAATAATTTTAGCCAATTTAATACTGTGTCTTTGATTAAACCAAACATGATTTCAGTGAAGAGTAACCCAGACAGGTCCTAAATCAAAACTAACGAAGTAACAACTGAAATACGAGTAAATTAGGTGTAGACGAAAGCAAATACAACCTATTACGAGTAAAACAGTTACTCCTCATAATGAAATACCTCGAGACGCGACGTGTTTAATTTAGTGTTGCCAAACAATGTGGCGGCGGTGAAAACGATTTTCCTTAGGGTGGAAAGGTAAAGAAAGCTCGGGTTTTTACCCCTTTTCAAATAGGTGCACAAAACTCTTTTAAACTCGTGTAATTTTGTATAATTTCGGTGGGTATAACAGCCTACGTAGCTGATCGGAAGAGCGTTCATCTCTCATTGAGGATCCCGTCAATGAGGACAAACTAAATCACTTTGTGAGATTGTCTGTAGTTTGGTTAAGACATTGCGGGCAAAATCACCAGATTCATCGAAAAGAAAGATGGTCCCCGTTATATGAGCCATGTGAAGCTGGCGATTCCATAATGCTGATAAAACTCATAAAGCATAGAAGTTAATATGGTTCAAGAAGTATGCAAGCTAGTTGCTTCACATAAACTCACTACAATTGAATTTTCTGCATATAGAATTCATGCCACACAAAAAAGAACCCCACAATAATTCTACACCGCATATTTCTTTTTGTATGTAAAAACTTAGATAACGACTCTGGGCAAATCATCATGCGGCCCTTACAAATATTTAGCGAGGCCAAGCAATAGCCCATGGCGTGTTGGGTCGTTTGCCCTTCGACTCCCCTATAGCAAAAAAGAAAAAAGAGAAATACATACATAGAGATGGCTGGATGTGGCATATCCTGCAAGTTACTTGGGTAGATTTTTTTTTATTGGTTATAAACATACTAGCATATCTATTTTTGCATTTTGGGAAGATTTTTTAGCTTTTAGCTTTTAGGGATTCTCTACCTACATCTTCGTCGCTGAACCCTCGCAGCCGTATATTGGGTTACCAGTGCAGAGTGTCGCACGTAGGGGCGCGGCAAGGGCGAGGGGCTTCCAATATCGCCTCCTATTGTTGATTGATTAATCGCCTAAAACTAAGCCTGTCTTTTCTAGCTTTTTCTGGGTTTCTCTACATCTTCGTCGCTGAACCCTCGCAGCCGTATATTGGGTTACCAATGCCGAGTGTCGCACGTAGGGGCGCGGCAAGGGCGAAGGGCTTCCAATATCGACTCCTATTGTTGATTGATTATTTGCCTAAAACTAAGCCTGTCTTTTCTAGCTTTTTCTGGGTTTCTCTACATCTTCGTCGCTGAACCCTCGCAGCCGTATATTGGGTTACCAATGCCGAGTGTCGCACGTAGGGGCGCGGCAAGGGCGAAGGGCTTCCAATAATAAGTTTACGAATCTACACTTTGTAGTTTTAACTTTTCAATTGTTTCTTTATAAATACGGCGTATTTATTACAGCCACATAAGAACATAAGAGCGGCTAACAGCAGTCGCTCGTCGCTAACAGCAGTCGAGCGGCTAACAACAGTCGTGAAACATATTGCCCAGAGAGGAAAATGGGAAAGTCTTTTTACTTTCCTTTGTCCAGCAGTGGGACATAATAAGCTAACAATAATAATAGGTATATAATATAGTAGAGAAAGTCCCTTTGAATGTTTTTTTAGGGACGACGCACGACGGTCTAAGCTTTACAAAAGGGCACTGTCATGTCGCTTGTTCAAAAAACTTGTTTATAAAATAGTATTTTATTATTACTTCATTTGAAACATTGCGTGTTATAAAGTAATATGTCGTTTAGTACACGTGTAATGCAATTTCATTTGAGTTTCCGCCCCAAGGCTTGTGTTACAATCGGTGTGAACAGGACGGCTCCTCTTTTTAGACATGTCTACACCAAGCCAGTAAATCATAATAGTTCTGTCCAGAAAGAGATCGCGATTCGCTTGTCACTGCATTTAATGTTTTGACGTTACAGTGACCCTGCAACAAATTTAGAGCGGACCAGATGCAATCTGTACTGTCTATTGACCAATTAGATTTTCGGCGTGACGTTTTTTAGTCGGAAAAGAAGTAAACGCGACCGAGATATCAGTTTTATCTCACTGTAACTTTTAAGCTCTTCGCCTTATACGTGTAGAGAAGTGACGTTTACTTCACTGCAATACTTGAAGAGCGTAATGGACGTTTTACTAGCAAAATGTAGACTGTAGTCAAGTTGTGGAGCGGTGTGAACAGGTGCTGTCTTTCTGCCGGTCGCCGCTCAATCCGCATACGATTATGCAGATCTGTATCGACAGATTTATCGGTAAATTACTGGAAGCATAGAACGTGTTAGTGACGTTTCAACATCAACGGCTCGTTACAGTCCACTGCTGGACTATGAGCCTCCTCCACTTAAGTGGAGGGTTTTGCCATAATCTCCACGCTTGGCAGGCGGGTTGGAGATCGAACATTAAAAGGTTACTGTATCAGAGGGCGCTGCTGCCCGTTCCCTGTTCAATGTGTAGTCCCTAAGTCACCTCTTACGTCACCCACGGGAAGAGTAGGGGTTGGTGACAAATGTATTCTACCCTGCCGTCACCACACGGCAAGTGACGTTTACTCCACTATAATACTTCGCGGGTGAAGTGGACGCTTTACTGGAATAATGTAAGCCACTTTTTGAGCGGTATGAACAGGGGCTCTTTCTGCCGGTCGCCGCTCAATCCGCATACGATTATGGAGATCTGTATCGGCAGATTTATCGGTAAATTAGAAGTATAGACCGCGTTAGTGACGTTTACTCCAAGTGAAGTGGACGCTTTACTGGCATAATGTAGACAAGTTTTGGAGTGGTGTGAACAGGGCTCTTTCTGCCGGTCGCCACTCAATTCCGCATACGATTCTGCAGATTTGTATCGACAGAGTTATCGGTAAATTAATGAAAGCATAAAACGTGTTAGTGACGTTTACTCCACTATAATACTTCGCGAGTGAAGTGGACGCTTTACTGGAATAATGTAAACAAGTTTTGGAGCGGTGTAAACAGGGGCTCTTTCTGCCGGTCGCCGCTCAATCCGCATACAATTATGCAGATTTGTATCGAAAGAGTTATCGGTAAATTACCGGAAGCTCCCCATGCTTTAATTTAAACGGTAAAGCCTCTGTAATTAATCAAGTAGTAGAATGATTTGTGTCATGGACAGTGTTGGGCAAAATTTTGTTTGATTGACGATTAATAACTAAATCTAACGAATTTAGTTTGAACTAACGATTGACGATTGAATTAGTTTTAATCACGTGCGGATTGATTCTGGAATTGATTAGTTTTAGCTTTTAGTCAGGATTGATTTCCAATTAACTAAATTTTTATTTCGTTTATGAAATCAAAATTTCAATAGAATTTTTGGATTTTTGGATGAGATGAGTTTTGGATGTTTTGATGTTTTGATTTTTTGGATATTTGGATGTTTTGGATGTTTGGATGTTCGGATGGTTTTGATGTTTTGGATGGTTTGGATGTTTTGATGGTTTGGATGTTTTGGATGATTTGATGGTTTGGATGTTTTGGATGTTTTGTATGTTCGGATGTTTTAGATGTTTGGTTGGAAGTTTTAGACGTTTGGATGTTTTAGATGTTTGGTTGGATCTTAAACATCCAAACGTCTAAAACTTCCAACCAAACATCTAAAACATCCAAACCATCCAAACTTCCAAAACATCGAAACATCCAAAACATCCACACATTCGGATAACCAAACATCCAACATATCCGGACATTCAAAACATCCAAACATCCAAGTATATTTTCACATTTATAATATTAGTGTTAACTGTGAATGAATGATACTGGCTCGAGTGTGCTTTATTTTAATAATGTTTTATTTTTTCAAATTAGTTGTTGAATTCAATCTAACTAAAATTGACGACTAAATATTAATCTTTTAGTTTGACTAATCAATCCGATTGAAATTTTTAGTGATTACGCCCAACACTGGTCATGGAAAATGTAAGGTGTCTCGGAAATTGACTCATAATAAAAAAATAAAAAATCATCAAAAGCTCATATACGAGGGGCTCGAAATAAAACATCAAAATCAATCAGCCTATAGTCGACTGCAACAACAAACAAAACAAATAAAACATAATATATCTATCTATATTATATACAAAAAATCAATTTTCTGTTCGTTTGTCTCGCTAAAACTCGAGAATGGCTGGACCGATTTGGCTATCTTGAAATATTTGTGGAATTTCAGGGAAGGTTGAAACGGTGAGAAACATAAATAATAATTAACAGAAAAAAAAACGACAATTTAGTTTTCCAATACAAAATGGTCAAGGGTAGGTGTAGGGTAGATGCTGGGAAAAATGGCAGGACAACGTCTGCCGTGTCAGCTAGTTGAGAAATATATTCAGATGAGCAGCAGCGTAACAAATTAAATACCTAATATAATATCTGACAAAATTATTAACAGCTGACAATTGAATATACTGATAGATCAAATATAATAATACATGTACCTACTCGTAGTCCAATACAATTATTCTGTGATGTTAGCACTTTATTTATTGTTCCTTGTATTGTACCAATGCTGGACATAGTGAAGCGTATTAAAGTCGATAGACATTTCTTTTCTTTGGCAGACTAATGCAAGGTCCCACTATCCCGTGACATTTTCGAAGCATCTTACACTTTTAATCGTCATATCGGATTTCCAGATAGTTTAAGCTTTTCGAGCATTAAATTAGCATCCACATCGGAATAAATATCGAAATCTTAGCAAGAGTTGGAAGGTTCGAATTTGCGAAGCCCTACAGGAAAGTTGGCCCACCCCTACATTAATAATACCACGTTAGGTTTCCTACTTCAATTACTCTAATAACTAGCTATTGTACGCCACTCGTTATTCACGGCCCAGCTACTGCCGCCACTTGACTTTGAAATTTTTAATTACTCGCGTTTACAAAACGGCATAAACTCCTGGCCACCAGGGGCTAATGCTATGGGAAAGTTGACGTTTTTATATGACTTCGTGAAGGAAAAGGATGGAATGAATGAAAAAAAAAACAGTCGATTCGAAGCAAGATTTTACTAAGTAATTTCCCGGCGTCAAAGCTCGCTAATAATACCTCAAATCAAATCAACAGCCCGTTACAGTCCACTGCTGGACTATGAGCCTCCTCCACTTAAGTGGAGGGTTTTGCCGTTATCTCCACGCTTGGCAGGCGGGTTGGAGATCGCAGATTAAAAGGTTACTGTATCAGAGAGCGCTGCTGCCCGTTCCCTGTTCAATGTGTAGTACCTACCTAAGTCGCCTCTTACGACACCCACAGGAAGAGTAGGGGTTGGTGACAAATGTATTCTACTCTGCCGTCACCACACGGCCATAAAATATTACCTATCGAAGACGAAAGTCTGTCGACAGTTGGCACGTTCACTACACGCTGTGCTGTAGAGAAGAACGGCTAGAAGATACTTCCATAAGTTTTCTTATGATAACCTTTCTGGTTCTTGATTCCCTTTAGCGCCTGACTTTTGACGGATTTCATGACTTTTTCGAGGTTTTAAAAAATAAGTAGGATTTTAAAATCATAATAATTATTATAAATCAATCAATCAGCCTATTGCAGTCCACTCCTGGACGTAGGCCTCCCCAAGGGCACGCCAAAACGCACGATCACCCGCTTTCCTCATCCAGCCACCACCAGCGACCTTCCTCAGGTCATCAGTCCACCTGGCAGGGGGGGCGCCCCACACTACGTTTCCCGATTATTATAAAATACAGCTCCAATATCTAAAAATAGATAGATGATCGGAATACAATCCGATCACAAGCTTTGCCGCATTTTAACACAAGGATTTGTAAATCAGTACTTTTCTAGACTAGTATTACAATTAAAATCATATATTTTATGAAATCAACAATAACGTAAGAACAAAGGTTGCAGGTCCAATCCAATTACAGTTATTGTGTGTTTGTTATCTACTTAATTGTAGTGCAGTGCAGTAAAATTTGTCAAGAATTCAACGTTCCAATACCTTTAATTAGCAACGACCGCAGGTGCCTCACATTTCACTGTCTGGCAGCTGTTGCTACTTTGTAAAGTCACCTCAATTTGTTTGCCCCATCTGGGCAAAAGTCAAGCATTTGCTCTTTTCATCCGTTATCATTAACATTAAGAAGGTCCTTGCTAATTTTGATATTTGAAAGAGAACCGTTATAACTTTCACTTCTTCTGAATTATTTTCTCAAATGGTTTTCAAAATAATTCCATCCTAAAATATCTTGTAAGTACAGTCAGCCGCAGAGAAATCGGAATAGCGCGTAGTATGCTGGTCTGATTTATCTGCAGCCGACCATGCCAACTAATAAAATCACTAAACTATAAAAAAATTCGTCAACGTCAAGACGAATCTATAAGCACATGTATTATGCAAACAACACATGTGGCCGTTCTATTTACACAAAATATCGATCCCCTAATTTGCATAGATCCCCAACTTATGCGCAGTCCGTCAACAGGGATTCATGAATGATCGCTTCTAAATCAGATGGCCAGGCTCTAAGCGAGGGTCTGAATGAAGTAGTCGCGTGTCACACAAAACACGTGCTTCCTCATTATGCAAATCCTCAAATAAGTAAATATGTAGCGAGTTAGGGAATAGGTAATGCATTAGCTAAGTGACTTGGTGGAGGACAAATTCACTTTTTATTGTGTTTTTTACAAAGAGTCTCGTCGCATATGTGTAGGTAGGAGCAAAACAATTTAATTGACCGAGCGAGCAAAGCGTCTCTGTTTCAGCTTGGCCAAATTTGCTTTTGTATGTCCATCTGTTTGTTTGTGGATTTGTTTGTTTCACTCTACAGGTCGCGTTTCTCAACCGATTCTCGTGAAATTTTGTGAGCAGGTTCGATAAATTAATCGATTTTTTTTTTGTCGAGTCAGTTTTTGGAAATTTTAAAAAATGACGGAGTTATGGGGGTTGCCAGCTTACAAGGTCTACCGCTGAGGCTGTTTTCCTCTACAGGTCACATTTCTTAAAATAAAACAAAACAAAAAAAAAACTTTAAAAATAAAAAAAATCAAGGGGTTGGGGATGTTAGTCGAGAAAAACTTTTTTGAAAAGATGTATACAGACTCGCGAGGTCTATAGCTCACAGAGCCACTAGTGTGTAAATAGTAACATTTTAAGTTACATAATGTATATTATTTATTGTTCTGTGATGTACATATATTGAATTTGTTATTTACTATTTATGATGAAGACGTTTGCAAATTTTAGACATCACTCGATGTAACTATGACCAACTTTTATGTTCGTGAAAACCCTCATACCTATCAGAGAAACTGTTCTACTTTATATCACAAAATAAATACAATTAAAAATTTATATTAAAAGCAAATTCGTGAGAACCTCGAAGCACAAACAATGGAGCGAGAGATATTTATTTAGGTAATACGCAAAATGCGTGTGCACGTGCCGCCTTGCCGCCCCCGATTTGCAAACCACCCTCAAGCTAAACAACACTATTATCACTAATCTCAACTTTATTTCAAAGACTTAGGGTGATGGATAAAAGATGCACTAGCTATGTTGGCAGCAAAAGATAGCCTTTTTATGTCTGCTTAAACTTAACCAATTTCAACCTTGTTGGAAAGTAATACGAGTGTGCCAGCCCGCATTGGTAGATGTGTAGAATATTGGTGTCGATTCGGCATGCGCCCAACTAAACTAAACTTAAAATTAGTCCTGTCACTTTCTATCATTTTTAATTGAAAAGGGACCGAAGATCATCGGTTTTGTTTTTGTCTTTGACTTCACGACTAACTGTCAATTTAGTAGCTTTTTATTCGTCATGGTGTTAGGTAGGCACTAAAACAAGACTAAATTTGACAGTTAGTCGTGAAGTCATAGACAAAAACAAAACCGATGATTTTCGGTCCCTTTTCAATTAAAAATGATAGAAAGTGACAAGACTAATTTTAAGTTTAGTTTAGTTGGGCGTATGCCGAATCGACACCATTGTCGGACGAAAACTAACAAATTTTCATTTCAAGCTAGCTGGACTAAAAGCTGTATAGCTTTTAGTCCAGCGTAAAATATTTTTCGAAGCACCTTTCACATTTTAAAGTTGCAGTTTTGACTTCAGAATACCATATAAAAATGGAAAAGGCAGGAAAATATGGAAAATAGAGTGTTAGCGGAAAACCTAGAGTTTGTGTAAACTAGGCTAGGGACTTTCACACTGCAATCTGTTGAAGAAAAAGCAATGAATGTCAACGGGTACAGGGGGGCGTTATTATGAAAGTAAGGGTCTCCAGGAAATTAAATATCATTGTTCGTTCCCTCATTAATGCAATATTGAGCGTCCAAAGGTTGAGGGATCAGTTTATTGTGTGCGAAATTTATTAAGTTAGTAGCACACACTTGCACGAGCAGTAAAGGCTTGTAATAAAGTAGGGTGTGTTTAATTATTCTCATCAGACGAGACCTTTGCTCAGCTTTCATAAAATATTGGCCGGAAATTGATACACTTAGCTAAATGCTGGTTAGGGTTGAAATAGAACCTTTTAAGGACCAGTACAACCATTTCTGGAATAACTAAGTAGAATATAGTGTTCAGTATTTTTCTTCTGTTAAATTTGCTGCGGAGGGGCCTCGAGAGGAGGATCCGAGGCTCCACTCCGCAAGCACGATGTAGGTGAAGAAAGGGAAAAAGAAGGAATTTGAACTTGATAATATAATATAAAAAAAAAACCACGGAACCAAAACACAAATTACAAAAAATACAATAGGTGTGACTTTCGAAAATTACAACGGAAACTGACACAGAAAAATATAAAAATAGAGAAACAGACCGGAGAGGATTCCAATTTTGAAAGTTTGAATTTAACAAATGACGAAAAAAAACAAAAGTGGAAAAGAGGACGCGTAGCACCGCTACAAATTTATATAGAATTGTTTGCTAATAGGCTCAAAACAAACAACATTCAGTCAGTCCGCTACAGTGAAAACTTGTTTTTTTTTTATATATACTTAACCGATGATTTCTTGTTTGATCCAGGTTGTGACTTGTGGTGAACACAAAACAAATCATCTTTAACACTATTTTCAAAAATAAACAAGTTTACTACTTATACTAAGCTAATTTTAGACTAACTAAAACCAAACTAATTACAGCTTCGATCCTCTTCCTAATTGCATCTGCAATTATACCCGTACGGTACTGCACACGGAGCACAGCCCGTAGGGTTACCATTGAGTTCGAAAAGTCTGGACAAGAAGCCGGACTTCTCGAGAAAAGTCAGGACGTTTAGGTCATAAAATGCTAACTGTGCACTTGGTTACAGACGCGAGAGGAGGAACTGATTTGACATCCAACTAAGCTGAAAAATCTGGATTTCAAAGCCGGAGAAATTCCGGGCAGAAGTCTAATATCCGTAAATCAATGGTAACCCTAACCCCGACACAGCCGCGGGTTAGCCACGAGAAACACTAGATGGCGCTATCGATCGCGCACGCATGAGCGTACCTCTAATCACAATCTGGGCTACGCCTACGCCATATGCAAGGCTCTAAATGTAAAGTACTTAGACAACTAAAATAGTTCCGTGAAGTTTGTTTGTGATCATTTAAATGTTATACTAACTCCCATTTGTATTGTTTATTAGATTCGGAGAAAAAGCCGTACCTTTTACAGAACGAAGGGATAGAACATAAAGACACCTATGGGTTTCGTTTTTTTTTATCGATTGTAGGGAACCCTGGGGTTTACCAGCCAGTTTTATGCATTATTTTAATAAGTCGAAACTTTATATTGTTGTAGCCCAGAATGTGGCCACTTGGACGGCGGATTGTGTGGCGTCCATTAAATCTTTCTGCGTGCAGGTGACGGGGCACGCAGGACATGATGTCAGGTGGGCCATCGTCTGTACCTCTCCGCACATGCAGCTCAAATCAGTGTTATTGGAGAATCCCCTAGACATGCCATCTTTACTCCGGCCGACCTGAGTCCGAAGTCTATTTATTTGGAGGTAAGTAATCAAGAAAGTTCTAGTTCTTGACACTCTTGACAGTGAATTCGAAATAACATTTAAAATTCTCGCTCATTTCAGTACAGTCGAAGACAGATGGAAGACTAAGTATCAGTCCACCACTAATAAAAAAAAAATAGATAATGAATTCTACGTGTATACTCATGTCATTTCAATGCTCATGTTTTCATAACTTTTAAAAATACGAATTATCACTTATGAAAAGAATATTTGTCAAAACGCGTTGCGAGACTTTTACTCATTTAAATAGGTATATGTTCGCAAACAAATACCTAAATGGGTATTCAAAACAACCCCACTATAGTACGGATTAGCATACCCATTGTTGTTTATCGGCGCACATGTGGCCGTGAAGGCACTCCGAGCAAAAAAACGGATTATCAATGAATGAAAAACTATGCGCTAGTTTTTGTTATTATTTTCTGAATGTCGGTAAAGGACATAAAGTAAAGGAGAAGGTCGTAAGTAAACATTTTTATTGAACAGTAAATACTAAATACTGTCCGTGCGCATCTGAATGCATTCGTGGTCATAGTAGTCACGTACATCAGAGCTGCATTCAGATTGCTCGCGCGCAATGTATATAATATAGACATCTAACAATCTTAAATACAAAAAACCTCTGTCAGCCATCAGTTCAAAAACGTACTTTTACGATAAATCCAATAACAAACTTATAACACCCCTCTTTTTGCGTCGGGGGTTAAAAAGCGTGACACATTTCCTCACTCAAAAATTCACAATAGCTGTTAATAAAACTCCGCAAACAATTGCCATAATTCGATTACTGTTGATGTAACAATAATATCATCTAGAGACGCGGGGAAAGTGGAAAAAATTAAAAAGGCAACAAAAAATAAACGAGTTGACTGTTGTAACTAGGGTTGCAACAATATATCAGACAAAGGGTACTAGTAAGATCGAAATAAATGAATTTAATTGAAATGAAAAACAAATTCCTTATATAACATAGAGGTAAAAGTGACTCATTCAATATCAAAATCAGTTATTTTTATAAATGGATGTATGTGAGTTGTTAGAAGGTTGAAAATAAATTATTTAGATACCTAATAATTCGATTCTGTAAGACATTTATGTTGCCTTTTACTGATTTCAGTCTCGACGTACCTGGCGGTCTGGAGGCCATATAATTTTCCGTACTCACCTTTTATCGATATTACAATAGTTTTGCATCACTAGTAAGCCCACTGCGACAGTTCCCACGGGGCGACATTTAGCTATTGATTTCGCTCTAGGGCGACAGGACAAAGTTTCAAATTGATATGACTGGCGTACGGAATGTGCAACAAAAAATGAAGCAAATGTTTCTATGTTAATAAAGAAACAAGATGTTATCTAAAAATCTTGTTTCTGAACTGGAGGCTAGATAATCCCTGATAAGTCGGTGCGAGCTGCGAAGCTGACGATGGGTCAGACTCAGGCGTGGACTAATTGCGCCTCTTCCCGGCCTCGACCGGTCTAATCCGTTCACAGCAGGCGGCCTCCAAATTAAAAACCTTCAACACGACTGCCCAGCCCCGAATTTCGCTCGATTATGCTCCCACGGCGGGGGACAGAGCCACGTTTTCCGAGGGGAAATAAGTTTTAGACGGCAACAAAATTCCAAATCCAGAGATGAAATAGTAATTTATCAAAGGATTTTGAAAGTCCCAAGGAGCGGAAGTGAAGGATGGATCCCCTTTATCGTAAATTGCAGTCGAGAGCCGAAGATTTCGCGACCGAAGCTGTTTTGGAAACTAGAGAATTCACAAGTTATTGCCAGCGATTGAGAAGAAAGCGACGGCCATTGTGGTAGGTTAAACAATGTCCGTTGTAATAAATTAGATTTCAGTTTAATTATAATGGCTACGGTAAGTCTACAGGTTATTTATAGGCTTGTAAAGTATAATGTATGCGATGCGCTACACGGCTAAACGAATACCAGCGTATTAATATTCAAATGTCCATTGGGCAAGGCCCGGATCCCGGCGGTATTATCCCCATTACCATTACACCATAGGTACTTTAGGTACTGGCGCAGACTGAATGTACACACATGTAGATACTAAGTGCATCTCCCTTTAACAATAACAAAATGATGTTATGCTGCTCCAGGTCATAGTTGCACAGCTGCCGCTTGACGCCACTTAACATGAACGTTAAAACATGTTAATTGACTATATAAAACTCTACATAAAACAACATCTGTGCCCTGAAGCCAATTATGACTTAGAAATAGATTAAGTGTAGAGTTATTTTTCATCGCACCGATGAGGCGTGTAGTCATTTCCTTCATAGTATCAAACAGCTGTTGTAAAGGTTACGCCCTTATCCTTGCACCTGCGCCTGAGTTCCCCACGATGTCACCTAGCTCCGAGCGGCTTAATTACAATCCTATTAACGAAATCGTCTCGCCTTCCACCGGCCAATTGACATTTAGGATTACGTTTATAAATATTTGATCGCCAATCGCTTCCTTCTCCGACATTTATATTCACAGGGGATCTAGATAGGCGCAGCGCGTATATTGTTTGTGACCGTTCACGATAACAATCAGCGCTCGTCAAACGTAATTCACAGCCTTGATGTCAGTGTTTGTGATTGCCTAAAAAGATTCGTCGGTTCCCGAACAGAACACGTGCGAGGGTATAAATCCACAAAGGGTTCAATTTTTTCATTCATATCATAAAAAAGTCTGCCGACAATTACCGGATTAGGGGTTGAAGAGGAGGGGGCAGTCCGGACCAACGATTTTTTCCTTTCAATTTGCCGATCGTCTTTTTCTGTTGAGAGGTTTCCTCGGCGAAGAATGTTTTCATTTTTAATTAGAATTTGCGTGAATGGCGTGTGAGGAAGTAGCGACAGTTTAACTCTGCATTTCGTGTAAAACCTGCAAGTGCTTCTGATGTTGAAGGAGTTTTAATTAACGGGCAAGCTCGATGCGGTCTGAATCTGATACCGCGTGCGATCGGACTGGTTTCTTGATGCTTAACGACTTTGCACTTGAATACGGCGGCGACCTTATTGCATCCTTTATCGGAATTACCTACTTCAGCACCATCTGTTTTTGTTATTTCACACCCAGCACAAAGAGCAGATTCAACAAAAGAAGTATGATTCACAGCCGTACGTGAAACGCAAATAAACGCAATTTTAAAGTGAATCAATTTCGAAATTGCTAGTCTTATCTTCGGTGGAGTTTCACGATGGACATGAAGGGGCATCAAGTTGGAGATTCAAACGAAATCGCCCATAACTAAGTGAGCGAAACGGGCAAACGGCCTAATGGCTGCGGATAAGTGTGCATAATTCCAGTGCGTCCGTCCGCTCGCGGCGCGCACGCACGCGACCCGCGCGCGTCACTCGGGAGCTCGAAAAATGACCACCATCAACATAACAACAACACACATTACCTTCTAAAATGATCTCTATTACAATCTCAATAACCCCTACAAGCCTGTAAAGGTATCTTGGTCGAAAATAATACCACGTAGGGTTGCCAAAAACCACTAAAAGTATAGTACGCTACGTAAAACATGTCAGACAGACGTGACGTTTTAAAAAAGAAAAATCTACTATCTGTCATTTTTTTTGCACTTCATGCTATGTATTTGTTTTACAATAGTAGGACTGATCCATCATACTTAATATATAGTATTGTGCGTACTACTACATATTATATATTTCTTCAACAGTGTACGCCAAGCCGAAATAATAGTAAAATACTGTATTAAATAGTACAGTTGGCAACCCTTGCCACGGGTGTCTTCGCATTCACATCACAATTTCGAATACCGTTATGTTATGGAAACTGCTTCTGAGTTCGCCATTGTTCAGACCATCATCGGACCACTGTTTTGATTTTCGTGCAGTTAAGTTAATTTTGAAGATGTTAAATATTGATTGATTCATGGAACGGGATACCCCGCAGCGTTCTTCATTCATTTTCATGTAAAAGTAACTTGGGTGAGATGGAAGTCCTAAGAACCCAAGTCGTCTTCTATCTGACACAGATTCAGTGGTCCCTTAGGTGTCTTCCTACAATCAATCACATATTTACAGTCTTCGTATCTTGAGCATCGAATTCCTAATCGGATGCTATGCTAGCTACCACTCCATAGCTTGCAGTCTTAGTTAACTGTCCCAAGTGCGACCGTAATTCGAATTGGTCTCTAGATTAGATCAAGAAGCAAGCATCGATTGCACAAACCTAAGGCCGCCACCGCCACACGCCCTCGCCACGTCACTGCTCCTAAGCGTTGTGGTCGTGCCGAATTGAAAAGGAAGATGTCGATTAATTGTCAGTCCATCATGCTGAAACGCGGATCGGGGCGGCGACGACGCAACTAATGTAATTACAATGCAGCTGGTGAAGGACCTGGTAGACAGACCCCGGTCACAAAAGACGACAGCGATCGATCCGAGCGCCTCGTTCGTGACTATTGTTCGAGAATGCACAACCGTACATCTGTTTCGTTCCTTTTTCCACTGCATAATGAAACCAAACCGGCCCATTGTAGAGAAAACACCCACAAAAGAACACGCACTTTGGCGCTGGGCCGCTATTTTATAAGAAAGAAAAACAAGAGCCCTCAGGGCTAAAAGGTGGGCGTTGGATAATGTTGGAAACGTGAAAGTTGGTGCAACTGTTATGACATACGCCATGTGTAAGTTGTATTAAAAATAAACAGCGGGTCGTGCCTTAACGAAGTCAATTTCCATGTCAGACATCAAAATAATTTAGAGTAGTCGGCCAAAAGAATGTAAGTCAGTCAACACGTCCAGAGAAATGACACAATATGAATTTGCCAAAATATGCTAGACATCTTCGATGCTACAATAGAAATTAACATATGAATTTAAATGTATTTTTTTATTTATAATAATAATATAAAACCTATACTGATTCAGGTAAAATATAACAGTTGGCAAGTTGCCGTTCAATTAAAGTAAATAATACCGCAAAATGTGAGTAGTACCGACCGCACTGAAGCCTCTATTGAACGTAAACACGAACGGCAATATCTCGGAAGCTCACTAATTGCTCTGCAATCATGCAATTATTGCACAATTTTCATATCATGCAACCCCATCCTTCCGGCTTTCAACAGTTTGTGGAACGGTTAGTGAATTTCGCTGGTCGACAAGGACGTCTCGATTCAAACGCGACAGGTGATGTTAATGATGATAATTCACACGTCGAGGTGCGATGTTTTTGTCACGACAAATAACAAACTGGCACTTCGTTAGACTTCTCGTCTCGTCGATATTTTTGGATGTTACTTTCGACGAGAATATGTTGCGGTCCAGCTTTTTAGCGGCCTATGCCATAAAAAGAGTATATTATAATGCGGGTTGGCTCTCCGGGCTCAAATTGTGCTTCCCCCAGGCAGAGCGCCTGCGCCGGCGATTAAGTGCACTTAATTCCGTCTAAATGTTGCCCGTCGGGAGTAACAAAGTTGCTCCTGGGTCGCTACTCCGCCGGTAGGGCCGTACACAAAGGAGAAACCAAATTATAACGTACTTCACGTTGCCAAATTGGAATACGACGCTATAATAACCGAAACTCAAATTAAATTTACTATGTGAAATATTTGGGGTCGTGCGTGCGTGAGTATTGTTAAAAGCACAGTTTAATGATGCTCAACTATTTGATAATAACTGTCTTTGTGTTCAAGTTTGGAGCACACAAATCTGAAAAGGGAGTTTTGAAAGATAACGCTCAGAATCTCTAATCAAAATAACCGAACACGTTTACAATTATGCGGAGCTACAACGAAGCTTAATCTCGCGTGGCTTATTCAAATGAGTCGTGGGGGCGCCACCGCGGCAGCCCTAGGGCTTCGCAATTCACCGCGACTCCCTCGCGTGCGTCGCGGATCAAAAACTCTTCCATGTCAGCCCAAATCGCTCCCACAAACAACTTGCGGTACACTGATGTACATCTCTACAAGTAATTACGGTGCTTAGTTACCTTACCGTTTAGTTACGCTTTATGGTGATCTGACTTCTTGCCATATTGATCTCGTTGACTTAGCAACACGGCGAACTCCGTTGGAATTCGTTCGAAGGTCATTTAGTTACATCATAAACCTAAACTACGAGTTGACCTCTATCAAACGGGAAATTCTAGTGGAGGTCAGGGTCGCTAACGGGCTATAATTACGTACCTCATTATCGATCGTTATCGCCATTACATTGTTGACTTCGTGCTCTGTTTGCTGAGAGATTACATTGATTTATTTTCTTGGTTTATCTGGGAAGTTGAGTAAAAAGAAATAAGCTTCAATTGCATAACTAGGATGCCAGACACATGCACGTATGATGGATCTTCCCACGCAAGCGCGTGTGCTTTTTGTACGTTACTCCTAGAGCGAAGCACTCGCGTGATAATATGTCGACTATCCATTTCCACACAACAAAAAAATTACTTCAATCCCAACCGTGTGTGGTTGGCATAAAGATGTTTCTTAGTGCGTTCGCAGTAAATCCATCAGATGTGATTGTTTAAGATCGGAAGCTTGTTTTTAATCATCGTAATTAGTGATATCATTCTTAAATGTTTTTGCAGCTGCTCCACGGGTACCGCCTTTGTAAACACTGTTTATGGTTCGAAATTAATTGGAAATTGCTACTATTGATTCTTTTTTCTGTTAACTTGATAATTTCTCGACATAACTTTGCCGTATTTGAAGCAGGTGTAGTTCGGACTACAAATCATCGTTTAAATTGATCGTGTTACATTTCACCTGCTTTTTTTGAGTGGTTCATTATCATTAATAAAAAATATAATTTAATAAGTTCAACGAGTACCGATACGTCAAGCGATACATCGATGTGGTATTGTACTCTGCAGCGTGCGAAAGACACGGTGGTCTTTTAATGCCGCTAATAATATTATGGATCAATTAAATGCCTTTAAACTTAAATGAAAAAGGTGAAGCAAGCAACACAAGAAGATACAATCTTGAACGATGAAATAAAAATAAGAGTTTATGATTACGAGGTGCGACTGTATCATAAAGGTGGCGGGGAGGTGTGCGAATCTGATAACATCAAGTTGCATTTATAAAGAATTTAATACAAGAACGGCTAGACATATTCGCGTTATGAATGCTCAAAATGTGGTAGAATATGGAATTTCCAATAAAATTCAATCTAAAAAACAAGACGAAAAACATGCGCCATAGATTTTCAGAAAGAAGCCAGAAAAGTTAAATTTCAGCTTGACATTTGAAATTCTTTGAAGTCGTTTTGCTTGGTATTTTGGCATGAGTTAAAGCATCTTAGTGCTCATTAGAGCGTGAACACGGTGCCACCCACCGAGCCGCCGCGGGCTAGTCTGGGCACAAACCAACGTCTCAAGTGTCAGACGAAGCTACCTGTCTTTACCCACTTCATACTCTATAATCCTTCAGGTATTATGATTCAGGAACATCGTGCCGCGAGACAGAACTTGATAATCTGCGGCATGTATATTGCGAGCTCGGGAGATTGATTGGAATTCTCCCCTTTTTGATGGAGTAAGTATAAGGTTATTCCAATGGTTTTTAAAGCAATTTTGTTCGGTATAAAGAACTCTACATCCATCACGTCACGTTCCTGGTCTTTCTTTCATACAATGTAGCTCATACACCTTGTGACAATTAACTAAACGTGTCACGTCTTCTTTTGGACTACCTTTATCGACTCCATCTTTACACCAAGTGACGTTCGAACAATAAGACAATTATACAGTTTATATGCAAACAAAACTGTAAGGTTATCTGACGATCACAAGCGTGCAGTCAAGTCGTCTCGAGTGGAGTGATAGTGTCCGGCTCGAAGGACCGGAAATGGACTCATGCGGCGCTTGTTACTGAGTTATGAATTCGAGTACTTCGAGAGCTCTTGTACGGCTGAGAAGAAAACGAAATACACGACGATATGGTCTCAAATATAGTAGCATTACTTACTATTAAAGCTAGAGAAATAAAATTGCTTGGTTTGCAAACATTCTGCAGGTGCATTCGTAAAATCCAATGAGGAAACGAAAAAGACTTGAAAATTCTTTGTCCAAACTGATAGTCAGCGAAATGGCTGTAGTGGTAGAACGTGCGCCTGGCGACAGCAAAAACTCCGAGCTTGCATCGTGGATGCCTTCTGCAGAGCTCGTCAGGGAGGAGGGGGAGCGATAAAAACGACCGCACCGCGCATGCGAATATCGCGTTACGATACGACGTGCCCATACCAATGCCAAGCGGCCACTTACACGAAACTCATATTCGATATCCTCTTTCAGAGAAAACGCGGTGCTAAGTATCATAACGAGCGAACCCACGAACGTAAACAGACAGACGCCTAGCAATACAAAAGGAAAACACAAATGGCATTGACACGGACGCCGAAAACGTTACATAAGTGTACGATCGGCGAGGTCAATGTCGCGCTGAGCTGAATAAAGATCGCGAAAGTGGTCTGACGTTGCGTCGTCGGCGCGGCTCGGCTCGGCGGATAATTGCGATGTAATCGTCGTAATCCATCCACGAACGGCTCCGCGCTGGCTTCCTTTTACGGAGTGCAGCTTGCGGCTACATAGAAGAAACAGCTGACCGCTGGCACGCGCCTCCAATGCATATTTAATGTCGCACCAACGGCAAAAACGCGAATAAAATCGAACGCAGCTATGAAATATCGAACCCGTTTGAAGGCGTCTCAATTATGCAATAGTCGCATGCGTACATTATAAATCTACTTCAACATGGGTGTAATGGTATTTAATATTTCAAAGACTTTGTTTTCTCTATTCAACTCAAAAGTGCTTATTTTGTTTCACAAGTTTATAGGTACCGTTTATTATTTGCTATTATTTCTGCTAGACTTCCTTGTTTAACGTTAACGATATTTCTTTTCGGCCGTTGATCAATAAGACGTTTTTGTTTGTAAGGGGAACATGAGAGTGAGACGAGTAAATAATACGGGTTCAATGGAAGTTTCATTGTTGAAGTGGAGTCGTGACATTTTCTCTCCCGCGGCGTCGCATCTGCCCTCGCAATTGGAAGTATTACATAAAAACATCATTAATTAAACATTTTCATGTTAAAGAAACACTTTACAAGCAATTACTGCTAAATGAATGTCGATATCCGTTTCAGTTAACTTTTTAGGCGTTATTTCGATGACTTGATAATCGATGTTTACGTTGATGATATTTTTATGGGAATCAATATTATTTCCTTTCTGAATTTTCGTTACAAGAGCATTGACAAAATTGTTTTCGGAATTACTTTTAAATGGTTCATTAGCACTGATTTGCGTATTTGTAAACACTTTTATTAACAAAAGTTGTTGACCTTCATAATTGTATATATTATGTACAATATTCATCACTTACGGCCAGCAGGTGTAAACGGTCGATGACGTTAGACTTTTCTATGTCGTTTTGAGTTTGCACCTTTGCTGTTATTAATGCTGTGTAATAATGTTACTATGATAAAGACAATTTTAGACCATATCTTTAAAAAATTGTAAATAATTTTAATTCTCGCTTCAGGGTATTTGGCTAATTATTCAGTTTTTTTTACTAAAACTAATAATACTGCTAGGAATCACCCTTTACTAGAATGTTGGTCTTGCTGAGCTGTCAACATATAGTTTTTTATGATCGCGAGCATAGCCCTTGAACAGCCACTTTGTAATCCTGCCTCAGGACTAATGTTTCCTGATTATACTTTGTAAGGGCGATTAGTTCTGCAGCCGAGATAGGTACCAATATGGGCGGATGTTTTTTTGTTTGCTGTATCTACGTAAATGATTGATGGAAAGGCTTTATAAATGGGATGTGGAAGCATTTTTCTTTGATTTGTTATGTTTTGTTTAAGGCAGTGATGTATGTAAAATCTTGTTGATTCTTAGAATGGTATATAGAACGCAAAACAAAGAAAGGCTTTATAAATGGGATGTGGAAGCATTTTTCTTTGATTTGTTATGTTTTGTTTAAGGCAGTGATTTATGTAAAATCTTGTTGATTCTTAGAATGGTATATAGAACGCAAAACAAAAACTATGTGGTTAAAATTTACATTCAGGATATAAGTACTACGTATTTTGTGTGCAACGTCTAACTTTAAATTTTCATTGGCAACATACACAATATGAAAGCTATTTATAAACTACCTTACGCTAAAGGTGTTTATTGTAATGCACTACCAACATGAAAGAACTTTCTTTAAATTGTATTTACCAGTTTACTCCCAAAGAACAATGCAATCAAGATAATGGGTTTCAGTTAGGAAGCCGGTCTTCAAATTCAGAAAGAATCCTGCAGATACCAGTCCGGAAACTGGATTCTTCGTACCCTATTAGCGGAACAAGTCGTGTAACTTTCCAGTCTTTCCACCGATTATTCGGAAGGTCCCAAACTGGTCGGGACACCTGCCTGGGGACAGGGAATTCTTGCGAAGGGTGCCCTTTCGATTGGGCCCTTATTTGGGTGGTAATTTCGACTACTGCGCTACTGGCTGTAGTAAGGTGTGGTAAGTCAGGGATTACTGTTAATGGGCAGGTGGCTCAGTAAATGCAGACGCTTCGTCTCGTTCGTAAGGGGGTTTTAAAAAGTGCATTCAGAACACTAAAATGGAACTTTAATTTGATCAAGGTCAGGACAGGCTTATGAGGCAGACAATTCAAACTGCAGCCGCTTTGTGAATGATGTTACAACCAGTTTGCCGATGAAACAAATATTGACTTCAGCTGCGTTGCTTTAAATTAAACTGTGGTACGCATCGATGATCTACCACAATCTTCAATTTCCGTTTTGCACGTCTGAACTGATATTGCCCTATTGGTTCTGCTCCGACGGCATTATCGGATATCGTTGTTGTTTCTATTCCATCGTTGTTTTCTATTTAATCCTCTCTATAATAACAAGTTTAGCCTGTATCCCATTTCCGTTTAATTATGACACGACGAGAACAGGGCTTTTGCGGGTTTTTATACGGATAAAGTATTGAAGACTGGTATTGACGCAAGGATGATGCAAGTTCAACACATATTCTTATTTATAACTAGGTTTTAAATGCAGGAGTATGTATTGGAAGCTAAGAATTAATTGCTAGTACAAGGTTATTGCTTGATTTTATTGATGACTTGGAAGAAATGTGATATAAATAACCCTAAATTTTGTCCAAGGTAAACCTTAGGGGACGTATATGAGAGTAGTGAACAGATGTCAAAATAGACCGTGATTTGTGTTGTTTCACTACTTAACTGGGTTTAATGGCAACTTACTACTTATTGATTTGTAAGTTATTAATTGAATTTCCAGCTGAACACATATTTTGTAGTAGTAGGAAGTTACTTAAACTTATGTTCTAAAATCCTCATTAATTCCTAGCTGGGATGCATAAATTAATATTTTAGATACTATCTATTTCCTTATTTTGTTAAGATATTGCTGGGCAAAGGTCTCTTCTTCCACTTCTTCTTGAGGTTTCATTATTTTATTATATTTATATATCAAATTTAAATCTACGAATTATTCCAACGCTTATTCAGAAGGAATGAAGTCACGTATGAGCGAGAGGTCGCGATGGTATAATTACAAAGAGTACGGCGAGGTGATGAGACAAGGCGATAATATCGAACCGTCCCAACCAGCGCTGGCGTTTAATCGCACATTCAATATAAACGACAAACCGCCGCTTGATTGATTTACGGGTATTACGCGATATCGATGGCGTTTCGATTTAAAAAAAAGATGTTTTACCGTTTTGTTATCTCTACTAACAAGTAAATTGAAATTGTGTCGAGAATTTTAAGACAAGTTTAATTCGTTTGTTCATTTAACTTTATAGTATTTTTAAATATCAAAATTATTAATTTGAGGTATCCTGCTATCTGGAAAAAATACGGCATGCAATTTTTATTATTTCAACAGTTCTTTGTACAGAAATCAACAAACATTTCTCCACGCAAGAAAGATATCCCTCTTTTGGCTACACAGTGCACGTGCCTCATCGTACCCCATAAAGCCATTATCAATATTTCATGAGCTCCTGAAACCCAATTCGGGAAGCGCCTACCTAAATGGGATGCTAAACTGCCTGTCAAGTGCCTTGGTTTGACTCCTCATAACGTACAGGAACGTCCTGTGTTTCCGAGGTGTATGTTTGACGGACATTTCAAACAGAGGAATAAACAATGTATGACGTTCGGCGAAAATATGGTAAAAAAACGCTCCAGATAAGTACATTACTATATAATTTTGTTCTGAGATGATATATGGAAATAAACTTAATAAAAAATGGGATGCTAAACTGCCTGTCAAGAGCACTGGCTTGACTCCTTATAACGTTTGACGGACATTTCCAACGCAGGAATAAACAACATATGACGTTCTGCATATTATGTGGTAAAAAAAGAAAACGCACCAGTATAAATACATTAAAGGATTTTGTTTTGAGATACTACTGGAATAAACGTAATAGGTAAATGGGATGATAAACTGCCTGTCAAGTGCCATGGTTTGACTCCTCATAACGTGCAGGAACGTCCTTTGTTCCCGAGGTGTATGTTTGACGGACATTTCAAACAGAGGAATAAACTATGTATGACGTTCGGCGAATACGCACTAAGAAAAAATAAAACGAATTATTCTAAAAAACTAAGGATTTCGCTACAGGAGGGTTTTGTTTCGGAATACCTACCATGGAAATAAATATGGTAGGTAAAATTACTTACAAAGACGAATTGCAACTGCAAGTAATACAACAGAAACTAAAATAAATTCATTGATCATGGTTTGATTTATCCTTCCAAGGAGGGCATGACACAAACACATTTGCAATGCGATGATAAAAAACTTCTTGTCTACGTCATTGTAACATAGTATTTTTTTAAATAAATCTCTTTGCTTCATTTATAAATGTTATTATTATTTGCCTCGCGCCAGACAAATTGCTAAGAATCAATCTAACAAAAACTCAACAGCAAACAACCTAACAAAAAGTAACCTTTGAGGTCAAATAATCCGGTTAACAATTTCATGTGCTTTTTGGCACAAACTTTATTAAACAATAAAATTGTAACGGGGCAGCATTTTGGAGGGTAAATTTAAAATTCGTCTATCGAGTGTTTCTGGCAGGGGCGTGAGTGGAACGACTCACGTAAGAGCACTCATGAATTTTAAATTATATTTGCAACAGCAATGCGCACTCCATTGATTCATTGATCCGCTGTGTAGTGCGGTTTCAATCTTCTAAACACGTTATGGTAGGTAAGTAAAGTATTCTTGATTAACGGAGATTACCTCTCACTTCTAAAAAGGATCATGATACTTGTAATAATAGAGATCTATTAAAAGCCTAACAATAACTACTATCGATAATTTTATTACAAGAGATGCTTTCACAAGACGCAAAGTTTTGCAATTCGAATACGAGAGGAGAGATATAAACATATGAATTTAATATTTATGCAATTCGTACAACTTCGCGAGGAATTTGGGAAGTGTGTAAGTTAGTGTCTGATGACGTAGAAATTTGGCTGGAGTAATTACGAAATACCTTTAGTACACGTGGAGTCTTAATGAAAAGGGGACGAAGTTCGATCGCAATCGTAAAGTTCGAGGTTTGAGTCTCGAGATCCGTGCCGCGTTCGTTCAACACCGTTAAATGTAAAACGGTCACAATTTACCAAGCTCGGAACTGAGTTTAAACTTCGAACGTGCCGTGAACTGTCAAGTCAGCCCGGCAAACGACAATGAGCGTGAAGAAGCAAAATTAAACAATATCCCAGACAAACAGTTGGGGTCTTTGGAAAAAGTAAAACCATTAGTAACTCAAGCTCCCCTCGTTTTTGGGTTTCCGTGCGGCTTGTAGCATAGTAACGAATCGACATGTTTAGATCCTATCCAACTGTATTTTGTAACATCATTAGTTTTAACAACTGTCGTGTTGTGTATGTGTTTCAACACTCAGTTGATAGGTATCTTGTTGTTCAAATGATTCGTAAACTTTTCACAACTACGTTTGTGAGTTCAGATTTAGTGTGCAAATTTTCAAAATGGAGGGCTAATTTTATTGCCATGTTAGAAATTGATCGATCGCTATCAGACAATGCGTGGAAAGAAAAACATTAGCCTGTAGCGTGACGTCCATTGAAAGAGCCCCCAGTGCACGCCCTGTTGGACGATCACATCGGAAGCAGTAGAAATGCTGGGATTATGCAATCTGCTAGGCTCTGAGGGGGTGCTCCTCCCCTAGCAACGTATCGTGTTGCCAGGATTAATTGCTGTTTACCCCCAAGCCTCGAGGCGGTCTCGAATCATATCACGCGAAATTAGCGATCGTTGTAATGCCAAATTAATAATGCCCTGCAACGCAGAAAGGTACAATTTGCGGTTGATTCGAGGGCGCCACGGAATTAATACTAACGACAGGCAAATTCAGAACCAGTATTCAAAATCGACTTTAAATGACTCAAATCTTTTGAAGCGTTTACCAGTTATTGGCGTGGCAATTTTTTATGTCCTATGTGAATATGAGGCTTAGCCATTATAGGCAGTTTAACAGCAAATTGTAGTGTAAAGGCATTGACCGAGAAATCGGCTGTGGTCAGGTTTATCCGAAATCTTTCCTGGTGCTAACGCAACATTAAAATAAGTTACGGACCTAAAAAGTTTAAACTTCGCGTGGGACGTTACATTTGCAATGCTTGACTTGAGCCATCGTTTTGTTCAATCTTTCAATCTCTGTGATTGTTCTTGATCGGCTTTAATGGATGGTTTCATTGGCGATTAAAGTAAGATTTCTTTAAATTTAAAACAGATTAATAAGGAGGACAGTTGAATCGCCCAGTAAATTCCATTCGGCCGTCCAGATCAAGGAATGCAATTGGACAATGCGACGACGTCCGTCTTGATAGATGGGGTCCAATAAATTGTTGACTTGGCTGCCTATATACATGAGGGCTCTTGCATACCTTCACGCTCAAGTGCTCGTTGATATTGACCATTCATCCTGATAGTAAGAAGTGATGATTATCTGTATATTAATGGTTTCGTTACCAATGAATTTTGTTTGAATATCTGCTTCGATTTCGACTACTTCATTATGTGCAATCTATTTGTTTCTAAACCAACGTTGACATTGCTAACTCGACACCAGACGTTTAGAAGGCATTGTCAAAACTGTTTCAGTCAGTCCGATTAATAATTTCGCAAAAAATCATTGGCATTCGACATCCAGACGAATTCTGCGGATTCCGTAGCCGTCTGCGCAGAAACCCGGGATGCGACGTCAAATTGCTTTCTCGTCCCGACGGAACCTTTCCATGGAATTTGGGAGACGTTTCTGAACCTATCCAAATTATTCATACGAAAGCATAATATACAATGACAAGACAGTAGTAAGCGGAGCGAATTTCTACTTACAACGGCACTGTGTGATTAATATCATCTGTTATTATTATACTTGGTTACAAAAACAGCTGCGTTTTCTTATTTTTGAAGGATATGGAGACTTATTTTTTTTACTCACTATACCTAATTTATTTTCTGATATTCCAGGTTACCTTCTCGATTTCCTTAACCACCTTCAGCTTCCCTAACTTTCCTGAAATATTTAATATCATCTGTTATTATTATACTCGGTTACAAAAACCGCTGCGTTTTCTTATTTTTGAAGGATATGGAGACTAATTTTTTTTCTCACTATACCTAATTTATTACCTGATATTCCAGGCTACCTTCTCGATTTCCTTAACCACCTTCAGCTTCCCTAACTTTCCTGAAATATTTATTTATAAATGATTTTTAAATATTATTTTAAGTAACTAGGTACTAGAATGATGATGGCTTCAAAAACAAGTACTTACTATTACTAACCTGTCTTCTATAATCACCTCTACATCTCCATCATTGCCACCCAAAAAACGCGAGCGCCTAATTTCCCAGATGTTTTTGTAAACATAATTATTCTGTCGTTTTTATAGAACTCAGTCGTCCTTTCTTGACCTTTGGTGCACAGAAACAGGTTCTGTTGTACGAAAACGATTGATGACATAAGCCGAACACTGCCCTGAGGCAAATCGCAACCTCTGCTATTAATAGAACCGTAATTTGGTTCTGTAGAGCAATTTATGATTTAGTATGGTGCATTCGCTCTGAATTGTAGTAATCGATTCTACCTTTTATTTAAAAAGTTCTTTTTTGTCTTTTACCCACTAGTAAAGAATCTTTGATCCTTTAATATTGGATTAAAAAAAACACTTTAAAATAATATAATTTTAGAGAGAATTTCTTGCAATATTTCAAAACATAGAGCTAATATATTATCATACACATTATGTGAAAATTGTTAACCATGCAGGTAATAAAGGTTAGACAAGTGACATCAACTTTAAATTTTGACATTTTAAAATGTTTGAAAATTAGGAATGGATGCAGGTCGGAGGCGAAACAAAATGGTGGCGGGGTCTCCAATTCTGATAAAAGAGTTATTTGAACTAGCTACGGATATACAATGGTTTCTACTCATCTACAGCATTAAGCCATCGTGTTCTAAGGGCACGCAATGGTGCAGTGTTTTTAAGCTAAAGATAAATAAATTAAGATAATATGAATGAAAGCAAAGAAAGATCTAACGAAACTAGTGAATGCTTTAAAGGTGAGTGTTATTTGACTCTCTATACGATAAGCAACCTCGTAAACGAAACATGATAATTATCTTAAGACAAACAAAGAAATAACGTGTCAATTAAAACAAGAAACCAGTGTGGGTGGTACGTAGGTGGTATAAACATGGAAAATTAACAAAACAATGGACAGATAATGCTTATGGACGCAAGATGCTTGTAACAAGAGTAAATATAATCTTAACAGAAATATGTGTAAAAATGAGCGTGTCAACTTGAAATCTTAACATCTTTAGGTAGATTGTAGGTTATGTATAACCAATATAATTATTTTTTTCTACGTTATGACCGGCCACAATTAAAATACAACAGGCCAGTACTATATAAGGGAGAAATCTACTCGTATTAACACAATAGTAACTGACCACACTTCACCACAGAATACATAATCAAACTTAAAAACTGTTTATGATTATGTATATTATTATATAAAATAAAATGGGCAAGCTTATTTGATAAGCAGGATTATAAGGGTCCCATGATGGACACTAAATTTCACTATTGCCAGCCAGAAATTACAATGAAGTCTCTCACCACCGCAAAACCTATAACAGCTGTCCTCTACGGTTGCTACTCGTAAAATATGGCGTGAGAGCATTGAATGAAAGTGCCTCTGCTAATTATAGGTAATACTTAAGCCGGGGTTATACGAAAATACCGCCCATAGTCGCTAGTTTGACGAATAAAGAATAATAATATTTCCTCAATTGAATTTTAAATCGAGTAAAATTTTAAAATAAATTATAATAATTTAGACATAAGATGGACTAGTTTGATTAAAAAGCAGTATAAATATTATTTGACGTCCTTGATCACGAAACTTAAAGCGATAATCATAGTTCTTTTTTCGTTAAATATTATTGACTTAGATTTTAAATCGATTACGTTTTTCATAAACTCTGCCGTTTTGTAAGCAAGAGTTCAAGAAAACGAGTTTTTCACACGACGCCTGCGCAGTGACGGACGTAACCACCGCCAAGCGTCGCACGCTAATTCATGAACGTTATTTCAGTAGTGCGTCGGTTGAACTTTCAACTAAAGCGCTTTGAGTTGCCAATTTTTGGCATAACCCGGCCTTAAGGAGAGTCCATTCTCAAAGCACCACATTATTACTTCCATAATAACACTGATGAGCCACAAGTGTCTTCTTTGACACGAGCCTGGTCGAATGTCAAGGGTAAAAGATGTTGCGATAGACTGCAGGTGTGAGCTTGAAGCAGCTGCAAATACTCGATATTAGTAGATAAACAAGTACTAATGGCTGAACGTTACACAGGCTGTGAAAAAATACTAGCAATAGTATAGTGGGTATGTGGATGGTTAAATAGATTATTGTGATTTGTAGACTGATCCTAGAAAGAATTCATAATAGTATTATTGTAGACAATAGGGGATCGGACCGTTCACCATATTTTATGAATTATTTATAAAATATAGATTAGTAGCAGACGATTCGCGAAGAAAAAAACAGAATCGCTTGAAAAACGAAATTACAGTGATTTTTTAAAATTTCAATGTGTCTGTCTCTTTCAAAAACGATTTTTTGTATGGAAATTATATGGCGTTACTAATAAATGACGTCACAAGTGGGTATGTGCCTCTCTGTCTAATCTTGAATTTCAAACCTTTATTAGTCGGTCAATTTTAAAGATAAAGCAAAAATTATTTTAGTGTTCGATAGCAGAAACTAAGAAGTTTGGATTTATAAAATAAAACAAAAGTAGCCCGATCCCCTATTCTACATCTGGTATGCGCTTCTTGTTATTGCGCAACTGTTAGAAGTACCTGACAGAGAAGAGGTATTAGCAAAAAACCTTTCGGGTGGTAGCTAGAAGAGCCCAACAATTTTTGCTGCAACATTTCCTAAATAAATGTAAAATTCATACAGCTGACAAAGTTAATTAATAATAAGCACGCCATAACGTGCCAAGTGGTTGCCTATTATGGTGCCGTCATAATTTCATAGAAAACAAGCAAGAACAAATTTCGGCGCTGCCACTGTGCCCTCCGTGATGTAGTTGGTAAGCACGTTGGCTGCGTATAGGCCGAAGGTCGTGGGTTCAAGTCCCGCCGGAAGGTTTAGATTTTTGGTTGTTTTCTATTAATCTAAAATATTTGAGTTAGTGTATCTAGCGATTTTGAAAAGGTTGTAAAAAACAAAATTCAATAAGTATGTGCTAATCTATACGGGAACTTTAGCGTTGCTTAGCTAACACGTTGTAAATAACATTATTATGAACAGATAAAAATGATCTTCCGAAAGTCGACCGTCCCGAACTGAACTGCTAATAAAATCGTCACTGCCATGCCCAATCGATATCGCAAAAATTAATCAATTCACGAAATAGCCTTGAAACATATTCCAATGTTTGCACGCATTCGGCTTTATCTTTGCACCCTGAACTTGAATTCTCTTCAATGACTTACGTGTTATCTGCATACGTTACATAATTATTATACTAATGGCTCTGTGAGCTGTAGACCTCGCGAGACTCGTTTAAATTTCCAAAAACTGACTCGACAAAAGAAAACACTATATAATTTATCGAACCTGATTAATAAAAAACACGAAAATCGATTGAGAAATGCGACCTGCAGAGGAGAACAAACAGACAGAACGACATACGAAAGCAATTTTGGCCAAGCTGAAACGGAGGCGCTTCGCTCGCTCGATCAATAATTTTATCTTCGTCAGATTAATTCATAATGCAGGATTCAATTGAATTGGTCTATGTGAAGAAGGATTCAATTAGAAAAGTTTAATTAAAGCGTCGTCGGTCGCCGCTGTGAATTTCCTGGACCTATTTCAGATCTTTCCTTTGTCTACGTCCTTGTATGAGATTCCCTCTCCCGTTTTCCGTTCGAGATGCCTGTAACACGTTTCATTACAAGTGAGCGTATTTCTTTTTTAAATATTTAATGGCCTGGTTACACGACCTTTAAGCCAAGTATTATTTTATTATACAAGTAAGCGTAAGTAAAAGAATGGCCCGGATCGGGAAGTCATGATCTAATTCTAATTTTAAAATCCAGCAATCCTTTTCGTTTTTATGACCAATGAAAGAGAGGACAGATGAACGAATGATATTGTTTTGAATGAATGATAACCTAAAACTAACTTTCTCAAGCTGTTTTACGTGCTCTCTAAAATTGTGTAAACGACGCGTCCATAAGGTTCAAATTCGATGTTTGACAGCTCTAATATTAGGATGACCATCTCCTGTCCCTTTTTAATCTTTTAAAGATGAAAAGGACTGACGAACTTAAATTAAGGATTAGAGCGTGACTGTGAATCGTGACCAATGTAGAACTAATTTGTACTAGTACCTACAGATTCAGCCACTATCCTCCTACTACATTTATTTGCCTTTTACGGACTTTTAAGGGGAAGGAAAACTTCGCACGGAATCCCACATTCCTACGCCTAGGGAAAATTCCGTGGAAAATTCAAAGCAACTTATTAATGATGATTATTTAATGTAATTAAAATACGTAATTTTTTTTCATACACTTCAACAAGAGGAAAGGATGTGGCATGACCTTTGATAACATGGTAAATGTGTCAATAAATTGACGTTATCGGGTACAACCGCAACTGTTAATTAATAGTTATACAAATGTTTCCTTTATTATGTTTTACATAGAAACTTTCATCAGTCACACATTAGCAAATATCACCGCAAAGATCTCATGTCTACAAGTATTTTAATTGAGGTAGTGAGAAACGGATCATCATCATCATCATCCGACCCCACAAACCCTGGTGTTACACGGCACCTGATTTGATGTAACGACTATTTCTGTAAAGAAACCAGGCCCGAAGACGGGATTATTATCAGGTGATTCAGTCTCATCATCAACAGCTCATATACCACCGAGGGGCTCAAGCCTACCCTGAATTAGGGCGATTAGGCCTTAGTCAACGACGCTGACTCAGTGCGGGTTGGTCGACATTACACACAACCTTTAAATTTCTATGTTTTCCTTCACCGTAGAGTAGATACACTATAGCAAGTCTTGACATATACCTATAGATAGATAGATAACTATGTACCTCCAAGGTTGTACACATTCCACGTTCACCGTGCCTAGAAGATAGACTAGGAACCAACTGCACAATTTCTTGCTTTATATTATAAGATACAAGAAGTGTAGAGACAGAAAAAAATGCTGTTCAGATAACACACATATTATCTACCACGTACGAAAACCTAAAAGTGCTGTCCAGATATAATGCAAGTTTATCTACACCCTTTAAACCAGCGAATTCCTAGTGTATTGTACCTATTTATAGATTATTATTAGAGATGGGCCGACTAGTCGGGAAAGCCGAATATCCGGCACGTATCCTAGTGAGCGAATATTCGGCAAAATATGCTGATTATAATCGGTGCAGGATAAATTAAATAAAACCAATAACAAATTATATGTATATATAACAAATTTATATTTCTTTTGTAGTTTCTAGTATAATTGTTACAAACGTATACGTTTGTAAATTGTATATATACAATTTCAAAAGAGCATAAATTAAAATAAGATAACCAATACCTAAGTATTAACTGTACGGGGAACTTAAATATCAGTCAATACTCAGTATACATTACAAATCAAAAAATTATGGCAAGTAAACAAAACTTGTCAGAACGTGCAAAGCGTGGCCGCATTACGGCTCGTGCGCATGCGTGAGCGAACCGAGTGGCGAGACGAAGTAACCCGAAGACCTCCGAAATACAAGTATTAGAATGATCGGCAGTGCCGACTAGTCGGCAGTTTCAAAACCGATTAGCCGGCTAGTCGGCAAATACCATAGTTGGCCCATCTCTAATTATTATTTGCTTATTTATTACTTTTACATTTTATTGTATGAGCTGTTACCGAAGGGTGTAACTAATTGATGATTTTGAAGGTCAACACTATATATAGGTATATACAGAGACTAAAAGTTTACGAAAGCTTATACCAGGTGTTACAAAACTACAAATAAAGCCGAAAGGGTGTGAATCTGCTCGTAAAACTGAATAACTTTCCCCAAAGAACATTTAAAAAAATCGCATTCCCATACAAAATGTAGATGGTCTCCATACAAAATTTACGGGTTTTTTTGTAACACCGTGTATTCATTTTACAGGGGTTAAATTATGTGCGTTATGAGTATGACGCTTCTGAGTCATTTTTCGCAGTGGGATCCCGGTCTAAGTTTAAGCTTTGAGTTAAGCGTGACCTAACTTCCAAGCTCCTATTACTATAGTAATACAGTTGCTATGGTACGAGTCGCATCTCGGAAAGCACGATACGATACTAAATGTACTGTTAGCATTTAAAGTTAAAATGTTGAGGTATATCTTAGATAGTTAACTACTTAGTTAGTTGACCTCATATTATTTCATACATGGTTTGTTATATTTTTATGTGTTTAGTTTCATGGGCCCAAGAGGTTGTGCGTTATTTTGCTAATTAAAAAAAAAATGTATTTTATTCAGGGAACTTACCTTCTTTTCTCTTCATCCCATCAATGACCAGACAAAGCCCAAAGGTGTAGTATTAGTTCAAAGTATACAATAGTAGGTACTATAGCATCTAATAAATAATAAATAACTGACTGTCAATCTTACTTGTCAATATCCTCTGAACCAATATTAATCATAAATGTTTAAAAGGCCACGTTCTGGGCCGCAATAATATAAAGTTTGCAATGATGTTATATTTGCCCCGATTCACACTGTCACGCTCCAATCCTTAATTTAAGTTAGTCTGTCCTTTTTACCTTTTAAAGATTGAAAAGGGACAGGAGATGGCAATTCTAATATTAGAGCTGTCAAACATCAAATTTGAACCGTGTCGATTGCACAATTTCAGAGAGCACTAAAACATGCGACTTAAAAATCTCTTAAACTGACAGCTATGCCCTTATTTTAGGTTATCATTCGTTCAAATTAATATCATTCGTTCATCACCTCTGTTTCATTGGTCATAAAAACGAAAAGGATAGCTGGATTTTAAAATTAGAATTAGAGCATGACATCCCGAATCGAGGCCATTATAATAAAGTGAGGTAGATGTCGCACTAGCGCGCAGAAACTGAGGCGGTCAAATTAAGACAAAGATATAAGAAAAAATAGAAAACAATCGCGTTGAAGTAGTAAAATGCTTGCCTGCCAGGATTAAAAAGGAACCGAAAAGTATGAATATACGTTATATTTATTTACTATAGTTGGGTCAAGAGTTGGGTTATTATAGGATGGGTTCTGACAGCTTCAAAATTTTTCATACGACGTTAACAACTTTTTTTAATAATATTCAGTTTAAAAACCATAATAGCTAAAATATTTTAAAAAAGTAACTTCACCTCTTATTTTATCCTTAAACAGTATGTAATTTTACTTAATAATTATAAATAAATAATATTAATAAGTTTTTAAAATTTTAATCTGTCAGAGCTCATCCTATCCCCAACCAACCCCCATCCCAACCCAAGTATAAAATATCATTGCTGACAGATTTAAAAACCAAGAACCGTGTTCACAGATTCAAAAACCATTATCCGAATGCAGTTCTTCACGGCCAGCTCCGTTGGGTGATGTTTTACGATCGCGCACGCGTTGAGGCCGCACTGGCCAGTAAAATAAAATATAAATAAACAATAATGAAAGTTGAACGACCAATGGTGAAGTGATGACTCAGTCTACCTGACCAGACCAGTCCGACTTGTCTTGCCATCACAAAGGAAGGAATTCCGTATCCTCTAAAGGTTGTAAATCAAATTCAAACTAGGTTTGTCTAAACCCACGAGGAGTTAATACTCGACGTGCACATAAAGCGGGCTCCACATTCTCGACGAGACGTTTTGTCTCGGGTCTCGCCAAAAACTAGGACGAGACGAGAGCAGCTCTCCATATTCTTGCTCGCGCATTTGTGCGCTCGGTATTCGAACAAGATGGACGTGGAGACATATGTCGCTGCCGCATTATGTTATTACAATTATATTATTATGTTTATTCGAGAAAAAAAAAGGTATTAAGAGACGTTGGAATAGACGAAGATGGTGGATGACAGAAATACATCGCAACAGAACAAGTTAAAATGTACATAATTTTAATAGCGACGGGAATGTGG